>JADLZK010009070.1:0-330352 GCA_015847255.1 Hyparrhenia diplandra
CACATCACCATGCCCCTCCTTGCAAAGGATGCGGGTGATGTTCGTCGCGCCCGACCCGAGCACCAAAGTCGATACCCCCGCAATACCTCGGGAAGTTTGGCGACATTCCTCGCCAGCCAGGATAGAACACTGGCGCTCCCGCCCTCCGCAGGAAAGGGCGTCACCACCGCACCGACGGAGGTCACGGCCTCCGCGAACGAATGAGCGACAGAAGTGCAGGACGCATACATGCTGTCCAAGCGCCTTCGCCGCTCCATGATCGGGCCCGCGGACGAGGTTAGGCTAGCATTAGCCTCTTCAAGCCTAGCCTCCATCTCGTGCGGCGCCTTCTCGGCAGCCTCCTCGCGCGATAGTAGTGCATCGTGCACTTCCTTAGCGCCGATAGCTTCATTTTGGCGAAGGTCTCGCTCCTGGGAGACTAGTTTCTCCAGGGACGCCTTCTCCTCCGACCAGGCGGAGACCTTCGCCTTCAACTCCACCAGAATTTTGTCCCGCGCCACAAGTTCTTGATGAACCTTAGCGCGAACACACTCCAAACTAGTGGTCATCTGCGAAAAGCCAGAACAAAAATATTAAAACCACATTAACTAAAGCAAGACAAAAAAATGAGGGGGGAAGAAAACATCTCCGTACCGAAAGGCTCTGGTCAATAGCCTTCCCGAAGACCTCGTAGACATCGCCCTCTGAAAAATATTTGAATATGGTATCTAATCAGAATATTAGACAAAATCACAAAACTAGTACTATGAAAGGAAGCGAGTGAAACAAGAAACACCACTCACTCAAGTCACCCTCAACAGCAATCTGAGGTGAACCTAGGCTAAGATTAGCAGCAGCTCCGCCTTCACCTGAATCAAAAAGGAATTAAACAAATAACAACACACCAAAACAAGAAGCAAAATAAAAAAAAATAAAAAAAACAAAACATACCCCCAATTCCGGCTTGAGTGGAGGCCGCAAATGCGCGCCAAAACCTCCAACACCTCCGCCGCCTTTGCAGCCTTCGCAGCGGAGCTCTCCTCTTCAACACCTTTGCCCTTGGAGGCATCATGAATGGCGCGAAGCTCCTGCATCTGGGGATAAGTCAGGCTCACACCAACTGGCGGCACGAAAGAGTCGTCGGAGGTAGAAACAGCCGCTACCTCTTCAACCACCACCACCCCTCTTTGTGAAGCACCTGATCAGCCTGACTCCCCAAGCTCTCCCTACTGCGCGAGCCGGCGGAGCTGTCACTAGATGTTGGAAAATCGCCCATGGGGTCGGGCATGGCCTTCGACACCTCCGACATGGCCTCGCCGAATAATGCCCGGCGACACTCCTTGGCAGTAGGGGATACCGACCCAATTCTCAGGGCAGAGGAAACGCCTCCGCCACCAATCAAAGGAAGGGCGGCGCCCGAAGACCCAGCGGCAGATCCCCCATCTTCTCCGGCCTCTTTGCCAGCTGCTTCCGGAGCCTCAGCCCTCCGCGTCTTCGGATCCTTCACCAGCTTATGGGCCAGCATCTTCTTCTTTTTGGCCTCTTCCTTGGCCGTCGCAGCAGCAGGCGGAGCTGCAGGGTGAGCGGAGGCGCTGCCCTCCACCTTCTTCTTCTTGGACTTCCCCCGTGTTAACGGGGGAGCCTCTCTCTTGCCGCCAGCGGCAGGCGCCGCAGAATCCTTCCCTTCAGCCGCCTTCGCTAGCTTGGCGGCTTCTTCATCCTCACGCCTTTTAACATCGGCAATCAATTTGCCGGGAACCTTGTGGTTACCGTACTCCACCTTCATCTCCTCAAACACGCGATTCAGACGGGGCATGGTCCCCTTTCGAGTCTTCCGCGCGAGAATTCTTTCATTGAGATGGCGCCCAAAGCAACTCCCGGGCCTCCATCTCCACCCGCATTACAAAGGCATCGGCACTAACACCCTCCGGGAGACGGGCACCGAGCCGGGGAAGGGAACCATCTCCGCATCCCCAAAAACAGGAAGATTAACCCGTTCTATTACCAACGGGTCCTTGTGACGCCGCAGGGGAGAATACTTGGCGGCGCACATCTCCTCCACCAAGTCGCGCCCTCCAGAATAACGACACGCGAGCAGGAACGCTTCGCGACACTTTTCCCTCCTTTCGGTCTGCTCTTCATTTGGATCAGGCCGGGGGACGATGTCCACGGGAACCAGCCTGGACGCGAAGGGGTACCGGGACACCTCCTCCCCGTCAACCATCTTGCTCGTCCTCGCAGACTTGGTGTAGAACCAATAATCCATCCACCCGGGTTCCCACTTGTTCTTCTGGGCGTATGAGATCTCCGCTTTCTCCTCCCCCTGATAACGACGAGGGCTGAAGGTGCAGCATCCAAATTGAAGCCTCTTCTCGCTCCCATCAGGCATCTTTCGAGTCTTCGGTTGCTTGTGGAGCTCGAAGAAGCGAACGAAGGTGTTCGTATCCACCTCTCCACCATAAGACTCCACCGCCCATGCAAACTTCGACAATGCAAGGAATGCATGGGGAGTGAGTGATGAATCGCACCTCGAACGACTCCAACACCGCGCGCGAAACGAGCGTGAGAGGGCGGCGGAGCCCGCAGGTGAAGAAATCCCTAAAGACAATGCCCCACTGATGCTGCGGTTCCGGTAGCTCTGGCACAGCTTCGCCTTGAGGGAGCTTCACTTCACAATTCGCTCCGATATATCCCTTCTCACGGAGGTCGTCGAGCATCGATTGAGTCATCTTCGACGAGCCGAGCTCGTAGATAGCATCAGCCTCCTCGCGAGCCATGAGGTCACCAACGGAGGCTTCGACGCCGGATAGGGTCTCCTCCAGATCTTGTGCGCGGGCTGCGTCTAGCATGCAATCCTCAAAGAGGCGAAGGTATTGGCTAGCGCGATACGGCAAGAGCTCCGCGTATGGACCGTAGAGCTCCCGACGGGGGAAGCGACCCCTTACGCTAGGCGGCTTGGGACAAGCACGCATGCACACTGCGTGAGTCGCAAGGGCTAGCGGAGGCAAAGGCGAAGCGGCGGAAGCGAAGCGAAGAGCGCGCAAGAAGGCAAGCGAGCACAAAGGTGAAAGCGATGGCAGGGGTGAGGCCTCACCCGGGGGAGGCCCCTTTATAGTACCAACCCCGACCCTTCGCATTCCAAGATGAACGATTCGCGACCAACGGGCGTAAAAACGGTCACCTCAACATTGGGGTGCGAGCCAATTTGTCCGTTGCGATCGCGACGATTCAAATTCTGCAGGCGCGAAAGGTCCCTCACGGAAACGCCCCGGGGGGAAGGACCCTCAACACCTCCGCTATATCGCAAGCTGTTGAGAGCGAAGGCACGCCTCCGCTTACGACCATTCGCTCCCAAGGGGGGGGAACTGTTGGGGAGTAGGCCCCAGCGACACTGGCGGAGATGTTGGCAACCGCAGGAGGACTCTCGCGGAGCCCGGCGCTAACAATTTCACCATTCGGATTCTATGTTACGTGCGGGGAGGACGCGCGGTCGCCAGACCTCCGCTAGCGCGGGGCGGCGGAGGTGTCAAGCCACTCCGCTCCGCTCCCTCAAGCGCCGGGGGACGCGGGTCGGCGGTCTCCGCTAGCAGGGCAGGCGGAGGTGTCAAGCCACTCCGCTCCGCTCCCTCAAGGAGCCAGGAGGACGCGGTCGGCAGACCTCCGCTAGCAGGGCAGGCGGAGCTGTCAAGCCACTCCGCTCCGCTCCCTCAAGCAGCCAGGTCTTCCCCAAGCACGCAGGGATGGCGGAGGACCACACCTCCGCGACCTTTTTCCTTGGGAGATCGCGAAGGATGCCGACTGCGGAGGACCCCTGGCGAAACCCGCGAAGACCTTCGCATAGACCCCAGGGACGAAAGGCGGCAAGTCATGTACAAGTACGATATAGGTTGATCCTGTTTGTAGGTCCTGGGGAATATGCCCGGAATCTAGAGGGGCAGGCGTGTAATCCTACATCACTCGGTATTGTAAAGCTATAAATAGGGAGCAGTCCTCCCCCAAGAGAGGGGTTGGTGAATTCCATTTATGGAGTATTGTTGCAATTAACTCCACACCGAATACCCGATCCACCCCAAAACCCCCTCAGGGCTCCGCCTGAGCGGAGGCGTCAAACCGTGTTGGGAACCCCAAGCTCAACAGGTGACGCAAAACGCAAATATGCATCGCGACTGGCCATTTGCGTCGCAAAAACAGCCTCCGACCGGTGATGCATACGGAAGACGCGTTTTGCGTTCGAGGAGAGAGGAGAGACAAACTTGCGACGCCTCCGCGCGTGAGGCAAACGGTGGTGGGCCAGCAACGGCGCTTGCAGTGGTGGCCCCGCGACGGCTCTTGTGGTGGGGCGAGGCGGGCAGGCGGTGGTGCCTCCAGGATCCAGCGCGGCGAAGCTCCCGGTGGTCGGCCTCCGCTGGATCTTGAGGAGCTCGCAGCTCGATGGCGGCCGCGGGGACGGCGGCCGTGCTCCGCGCCGCCGCCAGTAAGAAGACGAAGACGAGGGAGCTCCGTGCGCCGCCGCCGCTACCCCCCTTGTGAAAGTCTGGCGGCGGGGCATGGCAGGGAGAGGGGTTGGACGGGCAGCGCCAGCGGAGTGAAGAGAACGACCGAGCGGAGGAAGAAGAGGCGAGCGGAGCCCGTGATGGAGAAAATGTGTTGGTTGTTGGAGAGGCTGATTTTTTGCGGCATGACCTGGTCCCTGTGCACTAGCGAAAACAACCAATGTGTCTCGTTTTTGCATGCTCACCGTTGGAGATAGTCTAATCTAACAGATCAAGAGCAAGCAACCTCATCTATACAGAATATGATATAAGTTTTGAGTATTTTCAGTTACAGTTACATAGAGAGTAAGCCAACAAAGACTATAGCTAATGATTTTTCGCAGTGAAACTCAAAGGTGAAGTCTTGATCCCAACATGTTCGCAGTGTACAGTAATCCCCAACGAAACATCCTGATTTTGCATGAGGACTGGAACTTTTTTGTACAGGTACGGCATGCCGATTAAAGACAAACGGTGCTCGATAAAATTTCTCTATAATTCTACTCCCCTCCATTCCAAACGATACTTAGTGCTGATGTCATAAATGCAAGATTCTTGGAATGACTTTAATCTTTGGTTGTCAATTTTTTTTTGTAGCACTTCACATTTTGCATACCCGCCCTCGAGAGACTGGCCCCACCACTATGCCTGCAGCCGTCTCAAAGCGAGCATGGTCGTAGCAGCACCCTAACGTAAGTGGGAGGACACTGAGTCTAATGAGTGGAAACGAGTCTATATGACCACAAAATGAAACAATCAGTTTTTTCTTTGGCTTTTAGAGCAAAAATCATCATTTGTCCACTGAAAAATAATTTCCTTCTCTCTTCTATTAAAATCTGTTGCTGGCGTCCTTCTCTCTTCTATTAAACCACTTCCCTTAGGTGTTACATGGATCCATTGTTTTTTACTACAAAGCAACTTTGTGTCGTGCGTGTTGCCACTCATTAGACTCAGTGTCGCCAAAACACCCATGAATGTTCATCTAGCATCGGTAAGATAATGTTCATGCAAAGATCTAAATGTTCATGCTGCAACATGGTAAAGAAAATTACAGAAAGCTCCCAATATCTAACTAGCTTTTTCTCTCTACAGTGCGCAGCAAGTGTAGCCTCAGCTTCATCTAGCAAAGATGGTGGACACAGGAGACAAGTTGGCAGTCTATCTTGTCTTTCTAATGTCGCCTTATTCATGTGAGGGATCTTGTAATTGTTGCATCCTTTCTTCTTCATTGCTTCCATTGAAAACATTTCCTTCTCTATTCTATTAAAATCTGTTGCTGGTGGCGTCCTTCTCTCTTCTATTAAACCACTTCCCTTAGGTGTTACATGCATCCATTGTCAAAGCAACTTTGTGTCGTGCGTGTTGCCACTTTCCAGCACCATGGCCGTTCAGTTTTAGAAACTGATGAGTTTGCTTGTTGTTTACGTATCGCAGCCATCAATGGTGTATGATACAAATTATGCTTGTGTGCAGTAGAAAAAATTAAAAAATGGCATCAGGTATCTAGGCAACAAACAAAACCATTTTTATTGAGTTCCCATTGTTGAACTTGTGAGTCCAGCGGGGTGAGTAGGGCTCCACTCGGGCGGAGCTCCGAGTGGAGGAGTGAGGGAAAACAGCTAAGTCTAGTGAGTGGTGATGGGAACACAAAGACTCATCTTGTATTAATGATCTCACCAACCTTGTACATGAGGGTCGAGGCCCTCTATTTATAGATTTCAGTTACACACGGATGTGACTTTACATTCTTGCCCTTGGCATATTCGTAGGATATTCTTCTTATTTCTTGCGCGGTCGGGGGCAATCACGGACCACCCATGGGCTCCTTAGTGCTGCCGCCCCGCTGACCCCGGAAGCTCCGCGTAGGCTCCGCCCCTCGGGGGAGCGGAGCTTCCCGCGCCGAGCCTCTGGCCCACCTCCTGACACCTCCGCTTGCCTGCTGGGGCGTGGCGGAGGTGAATAGCTTCCGAGTGCTACGTAAGACCCGAAGGAGCTTTCGAGTCCCTGATGGCCTTGAGACTCCGCCTGGGAACCTCCGCAGGACCTTGGCCCCCCGCTGATGCGCCCTACGAAATATCTTTGGTTCATAGTTAAAAATGTCAGTTTCCGTATCCGTAGGTTGAGAACCTCCGCCTACTGCAGGGACCGTGTCCCAACAGTCCCCCCCTTGAGGGCTGAGGTTCAAGTCAAACATGGGCCTTAGACCTCAACTAGACGAAGCAGTGGCGGAGGTTTCATCGGTAGCGGAGGTGTTGAGTACTACCCTTCCCCCCTGGCGCGTTTTGATTTGGACCTTCACTAGGTTATGTTTTTACGAAACCTTTGTTGCAGACGAAGGGGTGCGTCTTTTGAGGCCGATGTGATCGTTAACCGCCCACTAGTCGCGTCCGTTGACCGCGAAGGCGAGGGGTCGTGGGGGTGACTATATAAGCCCCCCTCTCTTTTACCGCGGAGGTAACTCTGTTGCTACCATCGCTTTCGCAGTTTTTGCTTTCTAAATACCTTCGCGTCCCTTTGTTAGTATAGCTTTAGTTGGTTTCTCTGGTTTGAGCCTTCGCTTTGATTGCATGATCGAGGGTGTTGGTCCATTTTGTGTCAGGGGCAACTTCCCGAGGTTCGAGCTCTACGGTCCTTACGCGAAGCTTCTCCCAGTATGCTCCTTTCAGTTTGTTGACTTTTACGAGGATTGCATGCTAGAGGCTGCGCATGCCCGTGCACTGGAAGATTCGCTTTTTGACGTTGAAGCTTCTATCGGAGATTTGATCAGTGAGTCGAAGCTAGAGATGGAGGCCATTACCTACGACTTTGGTAAATCTAAAATGACTCAAGCTATGGTGGATAAGTTGATCCACGACGGGTTGATAGAGGAAGGGGGTGCTGAGGCCCCCAAGGGGGGACACACACACGTGGTGCGAAGATTGGGGGGTGGTGTTCAAAGATTTCTTTACTTGTGGGTTCCGGTCTCCATCATTGCCTTTTGTGGCGGAGGTTCTTGATGCTTTTCGAGTTCAGATTCACCAGCTGACACCTCATGCGTTTCTTGCCCACAGCAAGTTTTGCTGGGCTTTCGAGTCCTACGGAGCTAAGCCAGAGGTTGGCGCATTTGGTCGCTTTTATGAGCTTCACAAGCAGTTGAAAGAGGTGAAGGATTCCGCTGGCAACAAGAAGAAGTGCCAGTATGACTGTTGCACCTTAGCCCCACGGAGGTTTCAGGATGGGGAAAAATCAGAGATCTCTTATGCTCAGAAGAATAAGTGGGACACTGGTTGGCTAGGCTATTGGTTCTACATGAAGTCTTGCTCTGTTGTCCGCACTGATGATGAAGGGGCGAAGGTTATCTGGTACCCCTTTGAGTCTAAGTTTACTCCTGTCAGGAATAGGTGTACTATTTATCTTCCCGTCGAGGAGACCAAAGAGTTTAAGGATTGCTGTGAAGCTTTTCTGCTGGCATGCCGCTATTCTAGCGGGCATGATATTGTCGAGGAGATATGCGCAGCGGGTTATAATCCACTGGTGGAGGTTCGCACTGAGATGCGTTTTGCTAGGGTCAATCTGCCCATGTTTGGTACCGAGTTGGTTCCCTTCCCTCGTCTTGGGAAGAGATTGAAAGAGGGTGAGAGCGGAGATTCTTTTGTTTTGATGACTGTGAAGAAAGCGGAGGAGCTTATTGGCTCTATCCCCAAAAAAGAGTATTTGGCGCATCGTTTAGTTGCGGGGACGATGCCTCACCTGAATCGTGTTTTCAACGAGATGCAGATTAGTTATGGTGATCACGTGGTGCCGCAGTCGGTGCTAGACGCTATGGCTGAGGACGATAGGGTTGCTTCGAAGCTTGCGGCAAAAGGAGCTGCCGGGGCTTTGGATGCCAAGAAAAGAAAGAGAGCTCCGGCCAAGCGTGTTGGTAAAAAACCGAAGACTGGAGGCTCCGCCTCCTCATCGGTCGCACCTCGAGGCCAGACGGCTAAAGAAGAAAGCCGAAAAAGGAGAGGGCTTGGTCAGGCTGTTCCTGACAAGAAAGTTGCTCATGCCGGAGCTGCATGTTCTCCTGCGGTTCCAGTTGGTTTGGTTCCTTCTGAAGTGCTTGGTGGTGGAGGCTCTGAGTTTGCCGCAGCTGTTCAGCACTTGTCTGCGGGAACGGATGATGTCATTCGGCCCGCGGAGGTTGTCATGGGTGATCCCCTTGGTGGTTTTGCTGAGAGTAGTGAGAGCAGCCGCACCCGTTCACCTGGTGATGCGGATGATGGGAAGGCGGAGGTTGGCGTGGTTGAGCGGCCAACCACCACTACGTCTTTTGGCGCCTTTATGGAGGAGATGGGTGAGGAGTGGTTGGTGCCTTCTCCACTACGCAGTTCGGAGGAGATGGATGCCGCTTTAGACAAAGCTTTTAAAGATGCTCCTTCAAGCTCCGCTGCTACTGAGCCAAACGTGGCTGAAAAAGAGAAAGGTGCTGCGGAAGCCCTTATGATGTTGACTTCGGACGCTTCGCTGTCCGGAGGTGTGCTTCTATTTGAAATTTTTGTGTTTTTTAGCTCTTGACTTACTGTTCTGAGTTTGTTTTCTCTTTGACTGTAGGCTGTGCGGTTGAACCCCAGCGGACTGTTGAAGTTCCGCTGGCTGATGTGCCGGAGGCGCACCTGCTGCGGAGGCTAAACTTAGGTAGGAGCTGGCTTCTGTTGTTTTTTGATTGTTTTTTTTGTTAATTGACGACCGCTTTACTCTTGCAGACGGTGATGTCTTCGTTGCACTTGATCGGATATGTGACCATGTTGTTAGTGCTTCAGCTGCTATGGATGACCTCCGCAGCAAACTTCATCAGGAGTTTTCCGATCATGATGCCGCTATCGCGGAGGTCAACAAAAAACTTGCGGAGAAAGAAGCTGAGAAAGCAGAACTGAAGAGGGCTTTAGAAGCTGAAAAGCTCGAGCTGGAGAGGGCCCTTGAGAATGAGCGGGCACGCCACACTCAGGAGCTTGAGAATGCCAAGAGAACTTATAATACTAAGCTCGATTCTGCTGCTGAAGAGTTGGCGAAGGTCCGGGGGGAGTTGGACGATGCAAAGACTAGCTTGGAATCTTCCCGGGCCCTTGTCTCCTCTAAGGTCAAAGCTTTGGAGGAGATTCAGCTTGGTTTGACCTCCACCGCCCAGAATTATGGCGTGGCTATTAGTTCATGCGGAGGTGCGATGACATCTTTTCCCAACAAGGGGACTTCAAAAAATATTTTGGGATGGATGTCGGATAACTTTGCTCGGCTGCCGGAGATTTTCGGGGGTGTTTCTGATTTTGGTGCCTGTACGGCTGCCTCTAGTCTGGCGTAGATTTTGAAGGTCGAAGGTTGCGATCATGTTGACAAGGTGAAAGTAAAGTGTTCCCATACTCCTTTAGGACTTGGCCAAGCTTGTTCGAGCCTGCCCTGTATTGTGGGCTGGTTTATGCTAAAGTTTTGGGTTCCTTTCGGCCGTGATGAGGCCGCTAGGGTTGCTAGGGAGCAACTTGAGGTATTGTGCTCGTTCTAATCTTGTATCTTGGGTTTCGTGTATGTCTATTTTTTTCCAACACTTTTGGCCATTGCCGATTCTGCAGGCTTCATTAAATGCTCCTACAACCGGGACCTGCCCTTCTGCCGCGAAAGTTGATGCCGTTGCAGGGGTTCCGAAGGTTCAACCTGGTGCGGAGGAGGCCGAACAGAAGGATGAAGCTCCGCAGGGCCCGTAAGTTTCTTCCGTGGGTCCTGGGGATGCGAAGGTTTAGTTTCTTGTTTTCTAGGATTTCCGTATGTGGAAGTTTTTGTCAAGTGCTGCTATTGTAAGCTTAGGTCGTAGCCTTTCTGGAACAAGTACTAATATTCTTGTAAATGTATAATATTCCTCCATGCGCAGGTCTCCGATGGTGAGCCTGCGCTGGATGAGATGCCCTTGTGTTTTTATCGTGATGGTGTCTATGTTGACGGGGATTACTGGCAGTTTTGGCGGGATACGATTCCGGACGCGAAGGTGTCTGAAATGTATGATGACGTATTGTATGACTTGGGCGGTGAGCGTGCCGCCTTTGCCTATGATATAGCCTGGGAGGGATCTCCGCCTAGCTAGATTTGAGATATCTCCGAGTTTGTGTTTCTTCGTAGGTTTAACTGCACCTTGCGTGCCTTTGTAAAAAATTTTGTGGTTATTCATAAGGAAGTGAACCTTCGCTGGTTCTCTTATTATAGCGTGATGTGTCTTTTGTGTACAAGGTGTACTTTCGCTGGTTCGTTTTACAAGTATTTTGTAATGCTTGAATTCTTTACGCTTTCCTCTGCGCTCGCATGTTGTTGAGCTTCTACATGGCTGCTTTGTTAATGTCTCCGCCTGGATGAGCCAAGTTGTGCGTGCAGTCGTAGTCGATCTGGCTTTTAGCCTGGTGGTCGGAGGTTGTTTTCTTGTACCTTCTCCTTTCTTTCGCCTATTCTTGGCTATGGCTGGGGAGCACTCTGCCTGACCGAGTCGGCGAGTGGTTACCTTCGCTGCTGGCGGAGTTTGTTTTCTTTAAGCTTCGCTGAACTTCGGCGGTGGTTACGCTTTTTTATCTTGCTCCCCTAGGAAGGCCTGACCGGACTTTGCTTGTGGATGCCTCATTGTGATTTATGTTTCGATGGGATGTTACGAATCTTTACGCGGTCTCCCCCCTTAACATATCCTGGTGTCCTAGGATTTACGAATCCTTACTCGGTTTCTAAGTTTTCCATTTTTTCTTGGCGGAGGTTTACTCCTGCCTCCATTGGGGTTTTGTTGGCGAGTCAGCTCGCGGCTGTGTTGTCTTTCTGACTGTGTTAAGTTGTGGGATTGGGTTCGGTTTTATGGTGCCCCAGAGTTCGACGCATTTACTTGCGTTTATTACATGGTACTCTTAGTTGGTGGGGTTTAGGTAATATAAAGGGAGAGTGGATTCCCCCCTTGCTGCTTGGCTGAATTTGTGGATCTGATTCATGATCGTAGTTTGTCGGTTGTATGCCTGTTGGAAGGGTCGAGACTATGTAAGGATTCGTAATGGTGCAAGCACGATGCGTCTAGGTCTGGGCTTAGTACTATGCTTTTGGCCTTCGTCTGAGGGGCGTGGTTGTGGCTGTTCTAGAACTGCAAGTGCGATCTCTAGCAGTCGCGGAGCTATTAGCTCTTGCCTAGGGTCTCGGAGTTTCTGGGGTTCCCTTAGTTTTCAATCGGCGGAGGTTTTGGCGGAGGTTTTTCCTGCCGGTTCCTTTGCTGTTGGAGCAAACACGTCTCCAGAATCTACCATGTACACATGCTGTTGAACACAGGCCGTCGGAGAGCCTGCGAGATAAGGCAGCGGTTCTGGCTTGCTTTCAGGCCGCTTGCGTGGATTGAAGCTGCTTCCTAAGCTCCGATCGAAGGCCTCGCGCGGCATGAAGCGGTTGCCTATGATCCAATCGATGGCACCGCGCTATCTACTTTGCCTCCTGGGCAAATGGTGCGTATCTTGCTACCAAAATGTGCATTGAAGCTACTAATACAATGTCAAGGACTTTTTGTTGCCTTTTCATTTTTGTGAAAGGTTGCAGAGGCTTCCGCTGTAATACTGTATAAAATTTAAAGTATTTTGGAGGTTTCTTATACTTTGCACCTCCGTTTCCTATTATTGTCTTTAGATTTTGGTGCGGGGGTTTTATTTTGTACCGCTAGTGTAGTTTATTTTTTCTCTTGTTTTCCGGCTACGACTATGTCGATTAGAGGTCGTTCCCTGGTTTGAGCCTCCGAGCTCTTGGCAGGGTAGGATCTCCGCTAGTAGTATACTCGTCGAATAACGCGGTCTTGCTCGCGGCCGCTTTCGACTTTACTTAGTTGTGGATATTCAACCCGGAGGTTATAAACACAAAACGCATAAGTAAAGAAACCCGGAGGTTATATACACAAGATGCATAAGTAAGGAATTTTGCTTTTTTCCATTTATATTTGAATAATACAAAATGTTGAAGCGGTGCCTTGGCTCCGGGACCTGATTTTTTGTCGGGACTCTTGTCTAAGGAAAACTCAGTGCGGAGGTTTTTCTCCTTGCGACCTGGTGCCTGGTTATCTCCCAGGACTTCTTCCAGGATTTCTAATTACACGAGGTAGAACGCAGAGTACTTGACTTTGCGACCTGGTGCCTAATCGTCTTCTAGGACTTTTTCCAGGATTTCTAAGTATACTATGCCTATCCTTTGCGGTAGTTCTCCTGCGGACTGCTTCGGCGAAGGTGTGATTACCTTGCAGGGGCTCCCTTGTTTGGAGCTCCGCCAGCTTGAGGGCTCCGTCGGCTCGAGGCCTCCGACGGATTTTGGAGCTCCGCCAGCTTGAGGGCTCCGTCGGCTCGAGGCCTCCGACGGTTTGACTGCTTTGATTACTCGGGGCTCCGCTTGCCCCGGGCGGCACCGGCTTGCTAGTTTCGCTGGTCTTCAGGTTGGAGATGGCATCCATGAACCCAGCAGGGTAGGTCTTGTCTACCTTGTTGGTTTTTGGTTAGGTGTTGCCATCATGGTAACAAGGAAGGTCTTGGTATTGCTCTTGGCGGAGGTTTCATTTCTTCGTGGTGTCATGGCTTATCGGTCAGGCCAGCCACGGTGGGCGCCACTGTTGAACTCGTGAGTCCAGCGGGGTGAGTAGGGCTCCACTCGGGCGGAGCTCCGAGTGGAGGAGTGAGGGAAAACAGCTAAGTCTAGCGAGCGGTGATGGGAACACAAAGACTCATCTTGTATTAATGATCTCACCAACCTTGTACATGAGGGTCGAGGCCCTCTATTTATAGATTTCAGTTACACACGGATGTGACTTTACATTCTTGCCCTTGGCATATTCGTAGGATATTCTTCTTATTTCCTGCGCGGTCGGGGGCAATCACGGACCACCCGTGGGCTCCTTAGTGCTGCCGCCCCGCTGACCCCGGAAGCTCCGCGTAGGCTCCGCCCCTCGGGGGAGCGGAGCTTCCCGCGCCGAGTCTCTGGCCCACCTCCTGACACCTCCGCTCGCCTGCTGGGGCGTGGCAGAGGTGAATAGCTTCAAGTGCTACGTAAGACCCGAAGGAGCCTTCGAGTCCCCTGGTGGCCTTGAGACTCCGCCTGGGAACCTCCACTGGACCCTGGCCCCCGCTGATGCGCCCTGCGCGAAATATCTTTGGTTCATAGTTAAAAATGTCAGTTTCCGTATCCGTAGGTCGAGAACCTCCGCCTACTGCAGGGACCATGTCCCAACACCCATCAAACAGATGCATGCGTTACATTGCTTAATGTGGGCAGCAGCATTGCCATATAGTACCCTTTCTACTGATATAGTAGCTGTGTTTGGTGTCGAAGCCATTTCCCTTGCACATCTGATCGCAACGATAAGTCAGAGATAACTTGTTATTGTTTGGGTAGCACGTCTCGGACATGGGTGCCTCTGCCTGCAACAAACTGTGTGGGGTGGTGGTGTAGATGGAGGCGGTTAATTTGGTGGCCTAGGAGGCTTAGGGGGAGGAGGACGAGGTAGACCTGCAACAAACCACGTTGATTTAAGCTGCCTCCATATCACATTATACAATTCTCTAACCTTGTATTGTGTCAATTTCTCTCAACATCTATAACATCAATATAGTTTTAATAAATTCTCAAGAACATGTTTAAATACTGTAGTTATTTGTGAACTTATACATGTTAGTATTTTTTGACAAACGTTCGTTAACGTGGTCTGACTTACTACAAAACCAAAATGAACTATTATAGAAAAATAAGAAGTAATATGTAACATTTTGATATACAAGTAGTGATCTTTATGTATCTATATACCTTGGCATGATGGATAGGTTGAATAGCTGATCACAAGTACCAGGAGAAATGTACTTGTCAGATATACATTTCTCGATGTATTGCATTTGAGGACTGCCATTGGATGAGTGGAAAATACAACTCTTCTACTTTTCTCACCCTATTCTCCCATTTCACTTTCTTTAGTACTGAGGAGAGGTGCACTTCTTAACTGCATTTGTTTTTTACTTTGAGCTATGCAGGAGTTCAAATAGAAGTATGGATCCTACTGAAAATTAGATTTATAAAATTGTAAATTAATTTATATCTACATCAATAAATGTACCTCTCTATATATGTACCCTCCATCTAGTTTTCTACTCCATATGATATCTATCTATCTATCTATCTATCTATCTATCTATCTATCTAGTTTTCTACTCCATACCGGTTTGGTAATAGAGGTCGTACTGGGTGCGACCACGATTGCGCAAAAGAAGTCGTTCAGCGTGTGGTGAGGGAGTTTTTTCCGTCGTTGCCCCTGCGTTTTTGCGCCGGCCGTCCGCTTCGTCTCCCACGCCTAATTAACGCCGCCCGTCCACTTGCCTGCTCGCCTCGGTGCTCGCCCGTCCGCTCGCCTGCCTGCCCTCGTCTCGTCTAAATTTAGTCTTCCATGCATGGAATCGCGGCTGTCATCGTCTTGTCTAAATTTAGTCTCGTCCATGAAGACCGGGCAGCATATGGAATCGTTCGCACTCGCAAAATCACCCATGAATGTTCATCGACACTTTGCAAAAGCAACGGGCGCATCCACCCCAAGGGACGCCCCCCTGTCGCAGTCAGATCAGACAGACCAGATCTAGAGGCCACCAACGGCGTCCACCAGCTGCTCGACGAAAAGCCTACCCAACTAGGATAACGTCTCGCGGGCACTACAATGGCAGAGATAAGTCCCCCAGTCACCAGCAACATCATCTCTAACACTGGGAACACCAGGGGTTTGTAATCAGTTGGGATTAATCAGAAAATAATTAAGGGGTAACACCTGAAAGCTCCGGTCTTCAGCTCCCTAACCCTAGCCTTCACGCGCGCAAGCGCCGCCGCCGCCCCGCGCTGCCCTCACTCGCGCACCGCCACCCTACCTCGCCATTCGCCGTCGATCTACGCCGCACAGTCTCCGGAATCCGTCCGGACTGTGACAAGATATCTGATTTTTCTTGTATTCTTGTAGTTGCAATTTTAAATAAGACAACGGTTAAATAAGAAGTATTCTAAAATAAAAAAATGATACTCTCAATGACACTGAGGGAGTAGGTATCACCATGCGTGTGTGACAGGGGCAGCAGTAACCGGGTCAATCCTACTACAATCATGCATGCGTGTGTGGATGACGCACACCGTACAAGAATACTTGAAACAATTAATAACGTACGTGAGGCGACGACTAGACCAAAAATCACCAAGACTTGGAACTCGTCATTGCATTCTTTTAGAATGTGAAGTATTTATATATATAGGTCGCTGAATCATTATACCATAGTAATAGATTAGACACAAGTAAATTATACAAAGGAACAGTCAAACAAGTATAACACGACTTAAATTTGGGGATCCAAGACACCAGGTCCCTCTTCTCATCCAGGGGCGGAGCTACTTACGTCCCTATGGGTGGAAAAAGTGAAAAACAGTGATAAATGTTAAATTTTCACCATATTTGCACCCACAAATTATAAATCCTCGCACCCACAAGGCCAGTGCACCCTCCTCGAATCAGCTCTAGCTCCGCCACTGCTCTCATCTCCTTCCCCACTTCCTCCTATACGGACGCACACGTCATCTCTCTCTCTCTCTCTCTCTCTCTCGTGTCTCTCTCTCCTTTTTTAGGTGACCACTATAGGAAACTCGAATATTTCCGTGGGTAATAAATTTTTCTGTAAGAGCACACAAAAATACCAATTATCCTGTGGGTTCAAAAATATCCCGACAGAAAAATATGAAAACCCACAAAATAATTGTATATTTTTATGTACGCGACAACACACACGGAAAAAATCAACACTTACATTCTATCAGTTATTTCTAAAATTCACAGAAAAATACCATGCGCACATCGGAAAAAAGTAAACAAACATAGAAAATAGAACAAGCGCGCCCTCATATATACTAACTTCATATGAACAACTGCCTTGCCCATTAATTACCGGCCACTATCATATGTTAGAGGATAGGAGGGAGTGTGTAGAGGCCAACAATCATCGTCAGTGATATGGCGTGGCGGCGCCACCACGGTGCATCCCGGGTGCGTTCGGTGCGGGCTCGCTACGGGAACAGCTTAGGTATGACGTGGATGAAGAAGAGGTGCCTGATGACAGAGGCTTTCAAAACAGCCTTCGACTTTTGCCAATGCCACTTTGCCACAGCTACTTATCTAAAAGCCACAGCCCACAACAACTTTTTCAAAAGGCATGGCCCAACCAAACACACCCTTGAATTTATTGATCCCAACACACCACGTCCCTCTCTCTGTCTCTCTTGTCTCCTTCCCCACTTCCTCCTATGCCATCTCTCTCATCTCCTTCTCTCCTTCTAGCTCTTTTAGGACAAGACTCTCTGCCCTTGTTCAGGTGGCCACTGCTGGAAACTTCGAATATTTCTGTGGGTGACAATTTTTTTTTCTGTGCAATTTTTGGTGGGCACGAAAAAAATTTCAAACCCAAAGAAAAAATATTCCAATGGAAAAAACGAAAATACTATGATAGAAAATACGATTGAAAAATTTTCGGTGGACAACACTCTCAGCCCTTTTACAGTTATTTTGTGGGTTCGAAAGTACTCCAATAGAAAAATACTAAAACCAAAGAATAATTGTATAATTTTTCTTTGCCTAACAATACACACAAATCAAAAATCAACACTCATAGAAAAATGTCAATTTCCTTTTAGCTTTTCTAAAATTCATGGCACGCATGGGAAAATTGCATTTATTATGTTAGTTTCTATAAAAACACACAAAAAAAGTAAACACACATAGAAAAATAGAACAAGCACCCTAACGTCATATGAACAACCGGCATCCGGACAGCCGCGCAACAAGGCTCTACCAAGGTTCTACACTACTAGTGTGTGGATTCGGCCAGCCAAGGGCGAAGAGCAGAGGACCGCCTTGCCAATTAATTACTGGCCACTATCGTATGTTGGAGGATAGGAGGGAGTGTGTAGAGGCCAACAATCATCGTCAGTAGTAGGTCTTGACAGGGCTTTCCCCGCTTTTTTTTTTGTGGATGGAGGGAGTCCATAGTAGACAGCAGAAATGACGGCCTTGAGTCCGTGTGGCTCGCGACGGGAATAGCGCCGAGGTATCACGAGGATGAAGAAGAGGTGCATGACGAGAGGGGTCCGCTTGTTAGTGAGAGAGGCTTTCAAAAGCCACATCTTCTCTAACCAAACCACCTTGTGGTTTTGCCACAGCCACTTTGCCACAACTATTTTTCTAAAAGCCAGATCCAACATCAGTTTCTCAAAAGCCACGGCCCAACTAAACACAACCTTAAATTTTGGGATCCAAAACACCAGGTCCCTCTCTATCTCTTGCATCTCCTTCCCCAATTCCTCCTATGCGGACCAACATGTCATCTCTCTCGTATCCTCTCCTTCTAGCTCTTTTAGGACAACACCCTCTGCCCTTGTTTTCTTGATAGGAAAACTCCAAGGGAAACCCTGGAACATAAAGGTGCGGCACCCGGGGTTTGAACCCCTGGGCGGGAGCACTCCAGCCCGATGGCCTTTGCCACGTGCCGTGAGCCCCTTCGCCTCTATCTGCCCTTGTTGAGGTGGCCACTACTGGAAACTCGAATACTTTTGTGGGTGACGAATTTTTTTCTGTGCATTTTTCGGTGGGCACAGAAAAAAATTTTGAGCCCAAAGAAAAAAGAATAATCCAATGGAAAAATACGAAAATACTATGACAGAAAATACGATAGAAAAATATTCAGTGGTCAACACTCCCTGCCCTTGTACAATTATTTTGTGGGTTCAAAAATACTCCAATAGAAAAATACGAAAACCCAAAGAATAATTGTTTAATTTTTCTTTGCCTAACAATACACACACAGAAAAAATCAACACTCATAGAAAAATGTCAATTTTCTTTTAGCTTTTCTAAAATTCACGCATGGGAAAATTGCATTTATTATGTTAGTTTCTATAAAACACACAGAAAAAGTAAACACACATAGAAAAATAGAACAAGCACCCTAACGTCATATGAACAACCGGCATCCGGACAGCTTCGAAACAAGGCTCTCCCAAGGCTCTACACTACTAGTGTGTCGATTCGGCCACCAATAGAGCCAAGGGCGAGGAGCCGAGGACCCCACCTTGCCAATTAATTACCGGCCACTATCGTATGTTGGAGGATATGAGGGAGTGTGTAGAGGCCAACAATCATCGTCAGTAGTAGGTCTTGATAGCGCTTTCCGCTTTCTTTTGTGGATGGAGGGAGTCCATAGTAGACAGCAGCAATGACGGCCTTGAGTCCGTGTCTGCGTGATCAGCCCGATCAGAGGGCCAAGACGACCATATCACTCGCACCTAACAGCCAGCGTGCAAGAGCCGCCCAAGACTTGGACTCGGCAAGTCTTCCAGCCAGCACTCCTCACTCTACGTCTGATGTACCTTTAAATTCAATGTGTGTACGTGGCGTAGGTATATAGTACTAGGACCTTATCTTTCCTGCGTAGTATGTGGTAGGCGTAGGGGCCGGGTCCAATATCATTGACGCGTGCTTGCCAGTGTTGCCGGGGTCCGTTGTGAACCGTTGTTAGTCTGATTATTGATTCGAACCTACGAAGATGTGTGACCCCTGGATAGTCCCACAGGTTCTTAATATAACTATTTATCGTCACAGCTCATTAAATTGATAATTCTAAATGTTCTTTTTTACGTTTTGGATGATGGACTTAGGACTTCCCACACTACTACAGAAATCTTTTCCAAGGCTTTTGTGTTTTTTTTCGAAGGCGGGCAAGGGCGACCGCCGCGGTTCAAAGGTCACGGTTACTGATGGCTTAACCGCGGCGGTTGCCTGTACAAACCAAGGTTAATTGATTAACCGAGTCGGACACGTTATGATGCCCGCCTCTCGGTTAATCGTTTAAAAAAATATCCTCGAGCCCACCGGCGAGCATGTTCTCAGCCCAGTACCCGGGCTTGGATCCGCATACCACCACATGCGCGCCGCCGCCGTGGAGGCCACCACGTGCGCCACCGTGTAAGGGGCGTGAACCCTAGATGCGCCAGCCAGAAGGAATAGGTAAATATGGTCCAATGATATGTAATATCTACATAAGAAATTGAAGTACTGATACAATACTCCTATCATGATGATGTCAACAGCCATGAAGGACCGGAGGCAACGGTGGGCCCAGCAGAAGCCGCTACCGTCCCAGAGAACCAGGACATCCGCGCTCCATCCCATGGGCCGGAGAGGGAGAGGTTATCAATCATTTTGAACCAAACATTGTAACTAAGATTCCTCTGTTCCTAAACTCCAACTACTCCTAAGAACTCTACCGAACCCAATTGCTTGCTGCTCTTCTATTGCTCTGATATTATATATAATATGTCTGCTTAGCTAAAAGTAGATATGGACCAAAAGATTCTTCTTGCACACATGTTGTTCTCCTCCATCACACGCTAAAGAGTTCCAGCACCGTATCTCTGACCTCAAGTGGTTGTAACCTATAGCCTGTATTGTGTCTAAATACATGATGATGCCCTAATTTTCAAAAAATGCCAAGTGGTCAGTCGTCAGTTCAGTTACGTTCACATCTTGAGAACGAGTATATAAGCATGCCTATGAGCCTTCGTCGATTGACCAACCACCTCGGGCTACTAGCCAATTCGTGAAGCAACACACTAGCTGCTGAACCAACTGTTGCCTAAAGATCGAGTTCATATAGATCAATAACATGGCACTAGAGTTATTAGAGGCGTTGGCAGTGGCAACAACTGACTGCTTCTGGCCATCCTCCTCCGTTGCCTCCATGATCCACCATGCGTTAGTAGTGTTACCAGTTCTGGTGATGCTCCTCCTGTACTACGTCTACTTCGTCGAAACCCTCAGGCTGTGGTGCAGGAAGAGCACAAGCACCCCTCCGCTCCCTCCGGGGCCCGTGCCGTGGCCCATTGTCGGCAACCTGCCGGAGATGATGCTCGGCGACAAACCGGCGTTCCGTTGGGTCCAGCAGATCATGAAGGACAGGGGAACCGACATCGCCTGCATCAAGCTAGGCGGTGTCCACGTCATCCCCATCACCTGCCCAAAGATCGCGCTCGAGGTGCTTAAGAACCAGGATGCCAACTTCGCTTCTCGCCCTCTTACCATGGCCTCCAAGACCTTCAGCAGGGGTTACATGGACGCCGTGATGTCCCCCTACGGAGAACAGTGGAAGAAGATGCGCCGCGTGCTCACCTCCGAGATCATCTGCCCCTCCCGTCATAAGTGGCTCCACAGCAAGCGTGCCGACGAGGCAGGCAACCTCACCCGGTACGTCTACAACCTTGCGAACTTGAAAGCAGGGCCGGGCGATGGCGTCGTTGACGTTAGGCATGTTGCACGCCACTACTGCGGAAATGTGGTCCGGCGTCTCATCTTCGGCATGCGCTACTTTGGCGAGCCACAGCCTGACAGTGGCCCTGGTCCTCTGGAGGTACAGCATGTGGACGCCGTATTCGCCTCCCTGGGGCTTGTATACTCCTTCTGTGTCTCTGACTATCTCCCATGGCTTCTTGGCCTTGACCTGGATGGCCACGAGAAGATGGTAAAAGAAGCCAACGAGAGGGTGACCAGGCTGCACGACATGGTCATCGATGAACGGTGGACGCTGTATTGGAACAGTGACGGTGAGAGGCGGGAGCCTGAAGATCTCCTAGACGTGCTCATCATGCTCAAGGATGGTGAAGCCAAGCCTCTGCTCAGCATTGAGGAAGTGAAAGCTCAGGTAATGGACATCACGATGGCGTCTACGGACAACCCATCAAACGCAGTGGAGTGGGCTCTGGCCGAGATGGTGAACAGCCCGGAGATACTAAAGAAGGCCGTGGATGAGATCGACGCCATTGTTGGCCGGGAACGGCTAGTGCAGGAGTCCGACATCCCGCGGCTGAACTACATCAAGGCCTGCATCCGCGAGGCATTCCGCCTACACCCTGTCGCGCCTTTCAACCTTCCCCATGTCGCTCTCGCGGACACCAGCGTCGCCGGCTACCATGTCCCTAAGGGGAGCCACGTTCTCCTCAGCCGCACCGGCCTTGGCCGCAACCCTGACGTCTGGGCCGACCCACTTCGCTTCAACCCCAAACGCCACATAGCTGCTGCCAGTCCCGAAGCGGAGGTCTCGCTCATGGAGCTTGACCTACGCTTCATCTCCTTCAGTACCGGTCGTCGCGGCTGCATCGCTGCAGTGCTCGGCACTGCTATGAGCATCATGCTAATCGGTAGGCTCCTCCAGGGGTTCTCCTGGAGCAAGATGGACGGGGTGTCGGTGGTCGACCTCAGTGAGTCGAGGCATGACACCTCCATGGCGCGGCCACTAGTGCTGCAAGCTGAGCCACGGCTTCCAGCGCACCTCTACCAGGGGATCTCTGCGTAATTAAAATCCCCAAGCAATGCAATTTGCCACTAAGCATGAGAATCTCTCCCTACCAGGAGAGAGCTACCTGCATGCCCCACACATAGGAATTGGCTTCGACGACTAATCAAATCTACCTTTTTTTAATCATGCGTGCAAATTTACTTAATTGCAAAGAATTGGGTCTTCTCGATGTTTACTTAGTACCTATATAATATAATCAGGAGCGTTTTAAACCATCGGCAGAGTCAAATCCTGCCATAATTAATTTAGGCGAGGCAGTGATTACTTTGTCCACTTGCTGCAACCACGATCTGAAAAGTAACCACGCAAACAAGTATGAATATCTCATAGATAGATCACTTGACATAGTTTTCTTAAGATTGAACACAAAGATATAGCTGAAAATTCAGAGGTTTATAAGGTAGAAATTTTCTACGTCATCACAGCTTGCAAAATATCAATAATGATACTTAATATGTGAAGGTAAAAAACATTAGTCAGTTTCCTCAAGTTAACAAGATATCTACAAAATCAGTATCAGAATGATATAATGAAGCTGTAAACTAGAAGGTTACAAAAAGAAAAGAGTTGCAACCATACCTGGAGTGAAGAAGCTAATGAATGGGGCGACACCACAGTAGTCCTTAGGTTCTCCTACCTTCCTCACCCTGCCAGACTTCAGCTCAAATGTGAAGGCACCGGCATTTGTGCTTATCAAGAAAACCTCGACACCCTCAGCAAAACTAACCACATTAGCTTGGTCAGAAGCAATGTCCACAGGCAATATTTCCTCAAGTTTGATGACCCTCCGTTGTACCCATCCTGTAACTCCCTCTGCACTCACCATGGTAGAACAAAGGTAAAGTCTTGAAACCAACACACCAGCAATCCCCAACGAACCATCCTCATTTTGCGTGAGCACTGGAACATCTTTGTAAATATATGGAATGCCAATAATTAAAGACAAATGATGCTCGACCAAATCACACTTCAGAATTTTACGCCCAAGATCGACAATGCAGTAGATTCCATCTCCAATAATAGCAGCACGTTTCCTGTCTAAGAAGCAGTCTCTACGGTCTATGCTTGCAGAAGCTGCTGTGTGCCAGGCACGAGACTCCGATGAATAAACACGCGCATGGACAGTGGTGTAGTCGGAACTGTCGATGCCGACAAAGACTATATGGAACAGGCCGCCGTGGCAGCTGCGGTGATTGCAACCAGCCACAGCACAAAGCACCACTGCGGTGTAAGATCCGTACCACCGTTTGGGCCCATACAGCTCCTCCCAGTAGTTGGAGAATGGATCCCAGACAGCAAATTTCTTTGTCTGAGGATCACTAAAGAGGACTCAGCAATCAGGAACCCATATAGTGTAGCTGAAGTTCCAACGCTTGGGCGGGAGGAGGCCGCCGTAGCGGAGACAAAGCTAGGGAAAAACCCTGGATATCCATCAGAGTAGAAGAAGCCGAGCAGCGGGCTCGTCCGGCAGAGGCGCGGATGAGGTCCGCAGGCTCGTCCGGCGGTATGCGGAGGAGGATCTCCGTGGTAGGGTACATTTGGTAGGGGTGGTATGCGGAGGAGGATCTCCACGGTCTCGTCTTCGTTCAGCTCCGGCGGCGCCATGGTAGGGGTGGTCGCGCTCGTGCTCAGCCCTCAGCGGAGGCGAGGGTACATTTGGTGGGTGTCGATTGGGGTAAAAGTAAGACGGGCTCCAACGCGTATCATGGGTTTGTTTGTACATACAATGGATTGGACATCTTTTCTCATAATATAGAAGGAAAAAATTAACTGAATTTTCATTATTTATTTCAGGAGTGTGGTTAATTACATTCCTTCTGACGCAACATATCCATATGGAGTACTCAAGTTATATATTTCTTGCAAGATATATTGTTGCAAATTTGAATGATGCCGGGAGTGGGTTAACGAGGGACGTGGGGTAAAACCGGGTTTTTTTTTTTTTTTTTATGACGGAACAGAGTGTGGGATAGCTTAGGCAGTCCAGGCGTATCATGTTCATGGCCTTGCAAGCATGTGATTTCCCATATTTTTTATAGTATAGTAGATACATGACCGTCGGCACGGTGGCCACTATTTTTTGTCCATAACTACCAGTGATGGATTTTATTATTTCTATAGAAAATATTAAGGGTCTTTTTGGTACAGCTCAATGTATGTTTTGCATTTTTTGCCAAACACTTTTTAAAAGCAGCCTCATGGGTGAAGCTGTTTTTTTCTCTTCTCTCACAAGTGGATGAGATGGGAGAGACCTAAAAAAGTAGCTTAATTATCACAGATTCATGACAATCGTGGGTCTCACTAGACCTAAAAGACTCCATGTGCCCCTCTCTCTCTCTCTCAGGAAGGAGCACGCGAGCGATGGGGCCATGCCGTTGCCCACAGTTGTCGCTGGGAGCGCGGCCACCGGATTGCGGCTTGCCGGGGAAGCACAACCACACAACCACAGCCATGTTTGCCACATCTCGCCGGGGCTAGTTCTGTCGTGCTGCCGGGATGTGCATGCCGTAGGACGCGGTCGCTGGGGACGCCATGGATGTGGGAGTACGGGTGCGTGGGTGCGGTCGAGCTCGGGCTGTGGCGCGAGCGGCCGCCAGAGCGTGGCCGGGCGCCGCCACCGGATCACGAGCGGACACGGCCAACGGATCACGAGCGGGCAAGGCCAACGGAGCAAAAGCGGTCAACGACAGAAGCTTCACTACAAACATGAAGCAGAGTCTTGAATCGTCATGTTTAATCACCAAACAAGAGAAAGGGATAAAAGACCCATAAGGCCATACTGATCCAGTGCCTATCCCAATTTAATATGATTAAATTGAACAATAGTAATACTAGCCTACACTACCGGATTCGCCGTCGCTGCCAAGTGCCAAAAGGTTTGCCGAGCGTGAAATCTCGGGCACTCGGCAAACACCCTCTTTGCCGAGTGTCGCGCTCGGAAAAGGCCTACGCTCGGCAAAGGAGCCCTTTGCCGATTGCCCGGCACTCGCCTGGCTCTCGGCAAAGGCACCTCTTTGCTGAGGGTCGACGCTCGGCAAACACGGGCACTCGGCAAAGCCTACCTTTTGCTGCCGAGTGCCCGGCACTCGGCATACTTGGACGCTCGGCAAAGGCTGGCACCAGGTAACGGCCGTTGCTACCGTCGCCTTTGCCGAGCGTTAGCCGTTAGACACTCCGCAAAGCTTGGCACCTTTGCCGAGTGGTAGGCATCATGCACTCGGCAAAGAGCAGCTTTGCCGAGTGTCCAGCTTGACACTCGGCAAAGTATTTAGGCCTTTGCCGACCGCAAAAGGTGGGCACTCAGCAAAGGAGTCGACTCAGGGGCTTTGTCGAGTGCCAAGCCCATAAAACACTCAGTAAAGTATTTGCCGAGTGCCGCCCACGGCAAAGAGCACTCGGCCAAGCCCCTGCCTGCAAAGGCTTCTTTGCCAAGTGTCTTTTGTCAGGCACTCGCTAGGTTTGGGTGCTCTCAAGTCTCATGTACTATGTATATTGCCCATTACGGCTGTGCAATATATTCTTAGCCATTCATACAACCCTCTTCTCTCATTCTAACACAGATCGGTGGTAGTGAATAATATAATATTGTGTCCTCTGGCAATGGCAATACGCTGGCAGCACAATTTGTCCACTACCATAGTTTCCACTCATAAGACTGACTCCAATCGGTGACGCAAAACGCAAATATGCATCGCGACTGGCCATTTGCGTCGCAAAAACAGCCTCCAACCGGTGATGCATACGGAAGACGCGTTTTGCGTTCGAGGAGAGAGGAGAGGCAAACTTGCGACGCCTCCGCGTGAGGCAAACGGTGGTGGGCCAGCAACAGCGCTTGCAGTGGTGGCCCCGCGACGGCTCTTGTGGTGGGGCGAGGCGGGCAGGCGGTGGTGCCTCCAGGATCCAGCGCGGCGAAGCTCCCCGGAGGTCGGCCTCCGCTGGATCTTGAGGAGCTCGCAGCTCGATGGCCGGCCGCGGGGACGACGGCCGTGCTCCGCGCGCCGCCGCCAGTAAGAAGACGAAGACAAGGGAGCTCCGTGCGCCGCCGCCGCTACCCCCTGCTCGTGAAAGTCCGGCGGCGGGCATGGCAGGGAGAGGGGTTGGACGGGCAGCGCCAGCGGAGTGAAGAGAACGACCGAGCGGAGGAAGAAGAGGCGAGGCGGAGCCCGTGATGGAGAAAATGTGTTGGTTGTTGGAGAGGCTGATTTTTTTGCGGCATGACCTGGTCCCTGTGCACTAGCGAAAAACAACCAATGTGTCTCGTTTTTGCATGCTCACCGTTGGAGATAGTCTAACAGATCAAGAGCAAGCAACCTCATCTATACAGAATATGATATAAGTTTTGAGTATTTTCAGTTACAGTTACATAGAGAGTAAGCCAACAAAGACTATAGCTAATGATTTTTCGCAGTGAAACTCAAAGGTGAAGTCTTGATCCCAACATGTTCGCAGTGTACAGTAATCCCCAACGAAACATCCTGATTTTGCATGAGGACTGGAACTTTTTTTGTACAGGTACGGCATGCCGATTAAAGACAAACGGTGCTCGATAAAATTTCTCTATAATTCTACTCCCCTCCATTCCAAACGATACTTAGTGCTGATGTCATAAATGCAAGATTCTTGGAATGACTTTAATCTTTGGTTGTCAATTTTTTTTTTTGTAGCACTTCACATTTTGCATACCCACCCTCGAGAGACTGGCCCCACCACTATGCCTGCAGCCGTCTCAAAGCGAGCATGGTCGTAGCAGCACCCTAACGTAAGTGAGAGGACACTGAGTCTAATGAGTGGAAACGAGTCTATATGACCACAAAATGAAACAATCAGTTTTTTCTTTGGCTTTTAGAGCCAAAATCATCATTTGTCCACTGAAAATAATTTCCTTCTCTCTTCTATTAAAATCTGTTGCTGGCGTCCTTCTCTCTTCTATTAAACCACTTCCCTTAGGTGTTACATGGATCCATTGTTTTTACTACAAAGCAACTTTGTGTCGTGCGTGTTGCCACTCATTAGACTCAGTGTCGCCAAAAACACCCATGAATGTTCATCTAGCATCGGTAAGATAATGTTCATGCAAAGATCTAAATGTTCATGCTGCAACATGGTAAAGAAAATTACAGAAAGCTCCCAATATCTAACTAGCTTTTTCTCTCTACAGTGCGCAGCAAGTGTAGCCTCAGCTTCATCTAGCAAAGATGGTGGACACAGGAGACAAGTTGGCAGCCTATCTTGTCTTTCTAATGTCGCCTTATTCATGTGAGGGATCTTGTAATTGTTGCATCCTTTCTTCTTCATTGCTTCCATTGAAAACATTTCCTTCTCTATTCTATTAAAATCTGTTGCTGGCGTCCTTCTCTCTTCTATTAAACCACTTCCCTTAGGTGTTACATGCATCCATTGTCAAAGCAACTTTGTGTCGTGCGTGTTGCCACTTTCCAGCACCATCGCCGTTCAGTTTTAGAAACTGATGAGTTTGCTTGTTGTTTACGTATCGCAGCCATCAATGGTGTATGATACAAATTATGCTTGTGTGCTGTAGAAAAAATTAAAAAATGGCATCAGGTATCTAGGCAACAAACAAAACCATTTTTATTGAGTTCCCATTGTTGAACTTGTGAGTCCAGCGGGGTGAGTAGGGCTCCACTCGGGCGGAGCTCCGAGTGGAGGAGTGAGGGAAAACAGCTAAGTCTAGTGAGTGGTGATGGGAACACAAAGACTCATCTTGTATTAATGATCTCACCAACCTTGTACATGAGGGTCGAGGCCCTCTATTTATAGATTTCAGTTACACACGGATGTGACTTTACATTCTTGCCCTTGGCATATTCGTAGGATATTCTTCTTATTTCTTGCGCGGTCGGGGCAATCACGGACCACCCGTGGGCTCCCTTAGTGCTGCCGCCCGCCCTGACCCCGGAAGCTCCGCGATAGGCTCCGCCCCTCGGGGGAGCGGAGCTTCCCCGCGCCGAGCCTCGGCCCACCTCCCGACACCTCCGGCACTGGGCGGGGCGTGGCGGAGGTGAATAGCTTCCGAGTGCTACGTAAGACCCGAAGGAGCCTTCGAGTCCCCGATGGCCTTGAGACTACGCCGGGAACCTCCGCAGGACCTTGGCCCCCGCTGATGCGCCCTACGAAATATCTTTGGTTCATAGTTAAAAATGTCGGTTTCGTATCCGTAGGTCGAGAACCTCCCCGCCTTTGCGGGGGACCGTGTCCCAACGGTCCCCCTTGAGGGCTGAGGTTCAAGTCAAACATGGGCCTTAGACCTCAACTAGACGGCAAAGGGCGGAGGTTTCGTCGTAGCGGAGGTGTTGAGTACTACCCTTCCCCCGGGCGCGTTTTGATTTGGACCTTCACTAGGTTATGTTTTTTACGAAACCTTCGTTGCAGACGAAGGTGTGGGGTTCGCTCCTGCCCCCTTAGCCTTCGCTCCCGGAGGGGGGGAAGGGGGCGAGGGCTTCCTACAGGGTAAGTCGAGAACACAGACGGGGGGAGCGGGCGGCCTCCCGTCCGCACGACGACCTCCGCTGGAGTTGCCGAGGGGTCGAGGCGATCGGAGGGACCTTCGGGCCTCCGAAGGAGGAGGGGTAAGACGATGCGCGAGGCATGATGTGGGTGTAATGAAAACGAGTAGATGGCACTTAAACTGGCCAACAATCGATCCCTTTCCTTGAGCCCGTACCCGGGTATTTATAGGAATACAAGGGGTCAAAGGGGCTGATTTATAATTTGGTACATGGTAGGTAGGGGGGAACACACACTTACAGCCTGGGCCCCATTGTGGCAAGCCAAGAACTATTCGACAGGGGTTAGTACGGGGAAACACCGCGTGTGACTTCTCCCCGCCCGGGAGTCGTAGGGGTTTCCCCATGCGGCCGCCGGTCCCGTGCACCCGCGGAGGGGGCGGTTCGGAGGGCCCCTCCGCTGGCCTTCCCGCCGGCTTGGGCTCGTTGTTGGGGGAGACCCCTTTGCCGGGCGCTCCCCGCCGCATAGGGGGCCGTCATGCTCCCGGGCGGCCTTCGATTGCCGACCCCGGGGCCACCCTTGACGAGAGGGGTGACGCCCGCCGTTTCGTGTCTTCGCGGAGGGTCCTCCGCTTGCGATCCCGCAAGACTTTGCAATATGTTAACGGAGATTAATTCTTGCCCCCCGTAGTGAGGGCCGAGGGGGCTGCCGGGCTGGCGAGGGTCGCCCTCCCCAACAGCAGCCCCCTCGAAGGTCCGGGTTCCCTCCGAGGGGCGAGCAGCGAAAAAACGTCCTTCCCGGAGGGTCCCGTCGCCGGGTGGTGTGCTTGCCACCCCATGGGCCTTGCCGGCGGCGTCCCCGGCTGCTCGTGGGCCTCGCGGAGGTGGGCCTCGCCCTCTTGCTTCTTCCGCGTGTTAGGGTTTGGCTGCCCTTGGTCGGACGTTCTTTGGTTGGTTTGGGAGTGGCGCGGATCGGGGGGACTGTGTTTGTTTAGGGGGTACGGATGCCGTTGGTTTGCCCGCGTGGGCGTATCGGAGGGCCCTGGCGTTGTTTTGGGATCCGGGCCGTGATCTCCGGGGTTTTGCGGCTGCGTCCCTGGCGCCCCCCCCCCGTCCTGGCCTATAAATACGTACGGTTGGTGGGATTAGGGTTTGTGCTCTCCTTTTGCTTCTACGCTCTCGCTTTTGCCTCCTTTCACGCTCTTGCCTTCTTCACTGGCTGCCCTAGGTTCTTTGCTTTTTTAGCGGAGGCCGCTTCTTCTGCTTGCTGCGGAGGGTTCTTCGATGGCTCATACCAAGGAGACCATGAAACCCAAAAACCGTCGTAGAGTGCTTCGAGCTCCCGAGCAAGAGCACGGACAAATCCCTAAAGGAATTCCGGAATGAGCACCGAGTTTTCCACAAGAGGCGCTTCGCTTCGGAGGGCGAGACGGTGCCCCTCCCGAAGGCTGGAGAGGTCATTGTCTTCGAGGAGTTTTTTCATGCGGGGCTCCGCTTCCCGGTGTGTGACTTGCGTCTTTGGGTGTGTTGCGGAGGTTTAACCTCCGCTTCCATCACCGACGGCGGCATGCTTCCCGCGTCTCATGACGTATGTGTGGGCGTGCGTTCCGTGGGCGGGCCGACGGTGGAGGGCTTTGTCGGAGCCCACACCGTGCACTACCAGCCGCGCGCCGTAAAGACGACGGAGGAGGAGGTCTTCCGCGCCGTTCGGCGTGTGCGGCTTCATCCCCGCGTGGGGTGGAGGCCCCCGCCACGGCCTTGGCCTGCAACAAGTGGGGGCGCGGATGGATGGACCACCGGGTTCTACTACCGAGTTGGATGGCGGGAGGGCTCACGGCAAACCCGAGTCCCTCAACCTTGCGGAGGTGAAGCCCGTGAAGACGGGCGGCGCGAGGAGGCTGGGCGCCCGACGGGCCATGTCCCGCCCATGTTCCGCAGCGGGACTTGGTGGAGGAGTTTGCCGCGGGCGAGACATACAGTGCTGTGGGCGGAGGTGGCCCCGTGGAGGTTGCGGAGTCGGTGGATACGCCCTAAGGGGTTGAAGGCGTTGAGGCTCAACTTGGAGCGGGTGTGGCCGGAGGCTGCTGGAGGCGGCGAAGGCGACAAGGCGTAGTTTGGGCGGCTGGGTGATGGCGGAGGCCACCGCTTGCTCCGACTTTCTCATCGGAAGTTGGGTCGGCGGAGATCCGGCGGATCCGCGCCGCCTCGCCGACCGCCGGGTGAACCGGGCCTTCGACCTGCGGAGGTCGAGTACGAGGACTGGCCGACCAGGGCCGACGCCGCACGCCATGGACGCCGGAAGAAGAAGTGGGGTCCGCAAGGGCAGTAGCGCTAGCCGCAAGGCGTCGGAGCCTCCGGGCGGGACGCCGCTGCCTCTCGCCCCACCCGCCGCTCGGAGGGGGCGGGGTCTTAGCGGGGCCGGTGTGGGTCTTGAGTGGCTGAGCCTCGGCTGCTTCCTCATCTCCGATGAGGAGGGACGAGGAGGAAGACGCGGAGGTGGCGAGAGGAGGCGGACGCGGAGGAGGCCTCCGGATGATGGCTCCGACCGTGAGGAGATTGTGGAGAGGAGCCGTGGCGGCGGACCCTCCGAGGAAGAGGAGGGGGATGTCGACGGGGATGGCGGCGATGGTGGTGATGTGGAGCAGGGTCTTCCCATCGAGGCCCGCCGCATGAGCACGCGGGTGCCCCGCCCTTATCGGCGGTGCCACATGTGGTCGGGAGGGCGCCATCTGGATGACCCGCGGAGACTCCCTCCCGGTAGTGGCAAGGCGCTATGGGGGGAGCGGAGGGGCGTCGACATTGCCCTATGTAGCGGAGACCATTGGCATCGATGATGTCGATGTGGAGCTGCATACGGGTGTGGACCTCCGCGACACCCCTTTTGCCAGCTCCGAGGTTGAGCGGAGGTTCATCGGTCGGGTTTTTGACCGGGTGCGGCTGCCGGAGGCGGAGATGCGCATCGTGAACCGCCCCCTCCGCGATATCCATGAGGACATCAAGGTGAAGACGGCGGAGCTGCTGGTGCTGACGCGGGGAGCAGCCATCCGTGAGGGCTGGGACTCCGTTGACCATGCGGATGCCATGAGGAAGGCCTCCGACGACCTCGGGGGAGAGTCGGCGGGAGGCCCGGAGCTTGCGGAGGCTGCTAACAGGGGTGAAGCGCCTTCGGAGGGAGGTTACCGACCTCAAGGAGGGGCGAAGGTCCTCCGAGGGAGAACGGCGCCCTTTGTTGGCGGAGGCGCGGGAGGCCCGTGAGGCACGGGAAGCGGAGGTGGCGGCCTCGCCCCACGGGCTTAACGGCTGGAGGGGCTGTCGTGGTATGCGGAGGCGGAGGCCTTCAAAGGGGCGGCCCTCGAGCGTTGCCGTCGAGGCGTTGGGGCCGCCCCTTCATCGGTTTGCCAAAACCCGGACTCCGCGCTTGTCGAGCTTTGGATGCGTCAAGAGGTCGGGCGGCTGCCCGAAGGTGGTCTCTGCGCGCCGGACTTGGGGCCGCACCGCCGCCGTAGCCTTCGAGGGGCCCTCCCGCCACGGGAGTGCGCGCATCGGGGCGTTGTCGAGGCCCGGACCGCTCACTTCCCGGCCCGACGAAGTGAGGGCCTCGGAGGAGCGGGACGTGAAGCGCTTCACAACCACCTTCATCAAGCGCTTTTGGTACGAGGGGGCGGAGCTGGCCTCGACTGCGGCCGATCTAGACGTAAAAGGTTGGTTGCATGCTTGTCCGCTTGTTCCTTATCGCTCGCTTGTTGCTTCGATGCCTTATGTGTTGGCTTGATGTTGTTCTAGGTTGTGGCGGCGCTGCTCCGGGGCGGAGGGGCTCCTGGCTGCTCCGGAGGAAGCACTGGGGTTGCGGACGGGTTGAGGTGACGGGTCGCCTGAATATGTTGTCAAGGGAAAGCTCGAAGGTACGGTGATTTCATGTGCTTGGAAGTAGTGCTTGAGTTTTCTCGCAGCCATGACCCGCTGTAGGCCACCTTTTCTAGCTGCGTGTAATTTAGCTTGGGCCCTTCGAGGGTCTCGGAGACATAGTAGATGGGGACTTGCACGGGATCGGGGTGCCCCTCTTCCACTTCCTTGATTAGCACCGCTACCGACGGGCGTGAGGCGATGCGGCGACATAGAGGAGGAGCCCTTCGCCGGGCTCGGTGTGGCGAGGGTGGTGAGGTTCGTGAGGTACTGTTTGAGGTCTTCGGAGGCTTTTTGTTGCGGAGGTCCCCAATCGAACAGATCTGCGGCCTTTAGTGTCTGAAAGAATGGCAGCCCGCGTTCGGCTGATCTAGAGATGAACCCGCTCAGGGCGGCGAGGCGCCCCGCAAGTCTTTGCACCGACTTTCTGTTCTTCGGAGGCTCCATCGCTGTGATAGCTTTGATTTTCGTAGGGTTGGCCTCGTTTCCCTTTACTGACACAAGGCAACCCAGTAACTTGCCCTTACTTACTCCGAACATGCATTTGGCCGGGTTGAGCTTTAGCCTGGCTTCGCGGAGTTTGACGAAGGTTCTCTGGAGGTCCGTGATGTGGTCCTCTTTTAGCTTGCTCTGGACTACCAGGTCATCGACATAGGCCGAGATGGCGCCATCTCCCCTCGAATACCTCCGCTATCATACGTGCGAAGGATGAGCCGGCGTTGAAGAGCCTTCGGCCATTCTTCGAAGCAATAAGTCCCAAAGGGGGTTATGAAACTTGTCTTCTCCTCATCCGCTGGTTCATCCGATTTGGTGATATCCCGAGAAACTTGATCCGGGAGAGACAACCTTTTCGCAACTTTCACTCTTTGCGTCGACTAGAGAGCTGATTCGGGGAGGGGAAAATCGTCCCGGGCACGCTTTGTTCAGCTGGTGAAATCCACACACATCCTCCATCCGGTGGGCTCCGCTTTGTCCTTGCTAAGGCTTGCTTTTTCACCATGACAACGTTGGATAACCAAGTGGGGTACTTGATGGGCGGATGACCTCCGCGTCTAGAAGGCGGTTCACCTTTTGTCCGCTACTCTCCTCTCGTTTGACATTTGCGGAGCTTCGCTTTACGGGGTGGCGTCGGTCTTATGTTAAGGTGGTGCTCGATGAGGTCGCGGCTAACGCCTTGTAAATCTTCGCGGACTGGGCAAACACGTCGGAGTTCTCTCGGAGGCACTGCGGGGAGTTACGCCGGAGGCCTCGGTCCAAGAGTGCGGATATAGTTACTTCTACATCCCTGGTCATAGCTGAACAGTCGACTTTCTTCGTTTCCTCTGCCGGTAGTGCCCCGCGGGGGAGGCTCCGCGTCGCTCGGCTGTCTCTCTTGTCTCTCGGTTCATGTCGAGGTTGTGGACGTTGCGTTGCCTGGTGCGACGGCCCCCTCAGCGTTCTCGGGCTTGCGATCTGGTCTCGAACACGGCAATTATGCCGCCGACGGAGGGGCATCTTCATGCAAAGATAGCTTGGGTGGAGGACCGCGTCGAGCGTTGGTGACTCCGCGTCGAAAATGGCGTTGTAGCTGTAAGTACAAGTCTACCACGTCGAAGGTGATGTTTTTGATCGGTGAATGGGCTCTTTCGAAAGAGACTGGTAGGGTGATTGTCCCGATGGTCCCAACTTGCCGTCCTCGAGCCGAAGAGGGGATTGCCTGTTGGTTGCAACATGTTCTGTCTAGGCCCATTTTGTCGAAGGTGGATGCGAACAAGATGTGGCGGAGCTGCCGCGGTCTACTAGGATTCGGTAGCTGTCCAAAGATCCGATGTTGGTGTCAATGACCATCGCATCGGTATGAGGGTAATCTCTCGAAGCTTCATGTCGCTAGCGTTGAAGGTGATCGGGATATGTGACCAGCGGCTATTTACGTGGGGCCCCTCCGCACCGACATGATGGACCCTCCGATAGTGCTCCTTTTATTTGCCGTTTGTTGTCGGTGGTCTTCGTTGGAGCCTCTGTGATAGCGAGGATGACTCCGTAAGATGAGTTGGGCTTCTTGACGATTGTCCGTATTTCTTGCTTTGACCGGGTGTTGCTGGGTCGAAGGTGGTGCGGGCAGTGGAGGTGGAGGTGGTAGGGCTTGGTTATGGTAGTTTGGTTGTGGGGTTACGGGGTGTGTGAACTGTGGTACTCTTCTTTGGTAGTAGCGTGGCTGAGTCTTTGGGCTGAAGGTGCTAGTGTGGAAAGCTGGGTAGTGGAAGCCTGGGTGTGTTGGGGTTCCGTAGTCGAAGGGAGTGAAAGTATAGTGGTTGGAGTGGGTGTTTGCTGGTTTCCTTGTGTGGTTAACTTGCCTGCAGGGGTTTTTGGCGGCTAGCTCTCGTCCATCGCCTCTTTCCCCTTGGCGAAATACGGGCATTGTTTGGTGTAGTGGCCCTTGCCCTCTCCTTGAGTAAATGGCGGTAGGGGCTGCTTTTGCGGAGGCCTCATGTTGGTGTCCGGGTTTGGTGCAGGGGTTCTTGGTGGGTAGTTTTGCCTCGGGGGTGGTTGGTGGGCTTTTGCTCTGGGCGAGGGGGTTATTGGCGATGGTGCCGAATTTCGACGACCTCCGGTCTTGGGTGGTTGTCGTGCGTGGTGGTCGTTGTGCCGGTAATCGATTTGGCGGAGGTCGGAAAGCCTCTATCTTTGCTTTGTGGCTGTTATCGGCTCTGCAGTACTTGTCCATTATCTCATGTAGCTCTGCTAGGGTTTTCGGCTGCCTCCGCTCGATCTTTGAGTGACATGGACGGGCGAATGCAGGAGACCACCGCCATGATGACGCTCTGGTCGGAGACCCCTTCGGTTCGGCCTTGGTTTGGAGAAACCTTCGCCACCACTCTTGCAGGGGCTCGTTTGGCTTCTGTACCACGTTCAGCAGCTCCGTGCTGTTGATGAGTTTGGAGTCAACTCCCTTGAAGTTTGCTCGGAGGGCGTCTCGAAGATCGGCCCGACTTGAATCGAGTTGGGGGCGCGCAAGCATGCAAGATCGAGCGACTCCTCGCGATGAGCACAAATGATTTGGCCATTGTGGAGTGATCTCCTCCGCTGCTTCACGTAAACCGTAGCTCATGACGAATCTTTGGGGTCGGAGGCCCGTTGTATCTTGGCAAGTCCGGGTGGTGACATGCGCGGAGGCCACTCCGCGATCTAAAGTGCGTGAGGGAGAGCGGGGATTTGGGATCGTAATGATGATTCTGCGGAGGTTGCGCTGAGCATGGCGCCCAGTGCCTTCTCGATGGGAATGGAAGGGAATGTGGTGACTTATGCGGAGGTTGAGGATGCCGTGATGCGATGGTGGTTGGTTCCATTGCGGCGGTGGTGGGGTTGGCGGAGGTGGGGCTTGCCGCGCGAGCGGGGCGTGGATGGTCCCAGGGGTTGCGGTTGCCCTTCGCCGGTGACTTCCCTGCTTGCCTCAAGTTCTTTTGGTTGATCCATGCTAACTCAGTCGGGCGGCCTCGGCCTGTTCCCCGATCGTCGCGGGCGGCGCCTCCGATCCGGGGCTGCCAGCGCCTTCTCTTTTCGGGCGATCTGGGCTTGTAGGGCTTCGAGCTTGCTCCCCTTGCTCGATTTCGTCCTCTTCATCTTCCGTTGCGCTCTCTAGGAGCCCTTCAAGCGGTCTGCGAGGGTTTGCTCGGGTCGGAGACCTGCGTGCCACCGGTTGCTAGACCACCGCCCTCGGCCTTGCGGCGCGCCGCCTTCTTGGGCGCTAGGGCCTTCTTCCACGATGACCTCCGAGATCGGGACGACCCGAGGGTCGAGATGACGGGCCCCATGTCAACCGGCAGGCGGGCGGGCGCTGGTTGTCTGCGTGGCCGCTGGCGGCGCGATGGGTTTGATCTGCGCGGTCCCCCTCGGGAGGGTTGTCCCTTCTGCGGCCTTGGCGTCTGTTCGGCCAGTGGCGGCATGGCCCGGGCTTTTTCGTGTCGATCCCCACGGACCGGCGCCAGCGTGGGGGTTCGCTCTGCCCCTTAGCCTTCGCTCCCGAGGGCGGGAAGAAGCGAGCTTCAGGAGTAAGTCGAACACTGAGACGGGAGCGGAGCGCGGCCTCGGTCGCCACGACCTCCGGCGGAGGTGCCAGAAGTTCGAGGCGATCGGAGGGCGCTCGGGCCTCGAAGGAGGAGGGGTAAGGCGATCTTGCGGGCGTGACGTGGGTGTAATGAAAGCGGTAGATGTGGCATAAAGCGGCCAACAATCGATCCCTTTCCTTGAGCCGTACCGGGTATTTATAGGAATACAAAGGGGTCAAAGGGGCTGATTTACAATTTGGTACATGGTAGGTAGGGAACACACACTTCTGGTGGGCCCCCACGAGGGGGCAAACCGGTAACTATTCATACGCGGGGTTAGTGCGGGAAACACACGTGTGACTTCTCCCCTTTGGGGGTCGTGGGGTTTCCCCATGCCGGCCGCCGGTCCGTGCACTGCGCGGAGGGCGGTTCGGAGGGGCCCCTCGGCCTTCCGGCTTGGGCTCGTGTTGCTTGGGGAGACCCCTTTCTTTGGCGCTCCCCGTCGCATAGGGGCCGTCATGCTCGGGCCGATTGCCGACCGGGGCCACCCTTGACGGAGGGGTGACGCCGCCGTTCGTGTCTTCGCGGAGGGTCCTCCGCTTGCTGATCTGCAAGACCGCAATATGTTAACGGAGATTAATTCTTGGCCCCCCGTAGTGAGGCTGCTTGGGTCTTGGGGCTGGCGGTCGCCCTCCCCCAACGAGAAGGGGTGCGTCTTTTGAGGCGGATGTGATCGATTAACCGCCCACTAGTCGCGTCCGTTGACCGCTGGCGAGGGGTCGTGGGGGTGACTATATAAGCCCCCCTCTCTTTTACCGCGGAGGTAACTCTGTTGCTACCATCGCTTTCGCGGTTTTGCTTTCTAAATACCTTCGCGTCCCTTTGTTAGTATAGCTTTAGTTGGTTTCTCGGGTTTGAGCCTTCGCTTTGATTGCATGATCAAGGGTGTTGGTCCGTTTTTGTGTCGGGGCAACTTCACGAGGTTCGAGCTCACGGTCCTTACGCGAAGCTTCTCGGTATGCTCCTTCGGTTTGTTGACTTTACGAGGATTGCATGCTAGAGGCTACGCATGCCCGCGTAATTGGAAGATTCGCTTTTTGACGTTGAAGCTTCTATCGGAGATTTGATCGGTGAGTCGAAGCCGAGAGATGGAGGCCGTTACCTACGACTTTGGTAAATCTAAAATGACTCAAGCTATGGTGGATAAGTTGATCCACGACGGGTTGATAGAGGAAGGGGGTGCTGAGGCGCCCAAGGGGGAGACACAGCCTGTGGTGCGCGAAGGTTGGGGGGTGGTGTTCAAAGATTTCTTTACTTGTGGGTTCCGGTCTCCATCATTGCCTTTTGTGGCGGAGGTTCTTGATGCTTTTCGAGTTCAGATTCACCAGCTGACACCTCATGCGTTTCTTGCCCACAGCAAGTTTTGCTGGGCTTTCGAGTCCTACGGAGCTAAGCCGGAGGTTGGCGCATTTGGTCGCTTTTATGAGCTTCACAAGCAGTTGAAAGAGGTGAAGGATTCCGCTGGCAACAAGAAGAAGTGCCAGTATGACTGTTGCACCTTAGCCCCACGGAGGTTTCAGGATGGGGAAAAATCGGAGATCTCTTATGCTCGGAAGAATAAGTGGGACAATTGCTGGCTAGGCTATTGGTTCTACATGAAGTCTTGCTCGTTGTCCTTGACCGATGATGAAGGGGCGAAGGTTATCTCGTACCCCTTTGAGTCTAAGTTTACTCCTGTCGGGAATAGGTGTACTATTTATCTTCCCGCCGAGGAGACCAAAGAGTTTAAGGATTGCCGTGAAGCTTTTTCGGCGGGCATGCCGCTATTCTAGCGGGCGTGATATTTGAGGAGATATGCGCAGCGGGTTATAATCCACTGGTGGAGGTTCGCACTGAGATGCGTTTTGCTAGGGTCAATCTGCGCCGTGTTTGGTACCGAAGTTGGTTCCCTTCCCTCGTCTTGGGAAGAGATTGAAAGAGGGTGAGAGCGGAGATTCTTTTGTTTTGATGACTGTGAAGAAAGCGGAGGAGCTTATTGGCTCTATCCCCAAAAAGAGTATTTGGCGATCGTTTAGTTCGGGGGACGATGCCTTGCCTGAATCGTGTTTTCAACGAGATGCAGATTAGTTATGGTGATCACGTGGTGCCTTGATCGGTGCTAGACGCTATGGCTGAGGGCGATAGGGTTGCTTGAAGCTTGCGGCAAAAGGAGCTGCCGGGGCTTTGGATGCCAAGAAAAGAAAGAGAGCTCCGGCCAAGCGTGTTGGTAAAAACCGAAGACTGGAGGCTCCGCCTCCTCATCGGTCGCACCTCGAGGCCAGACGGCTAAAGAAGAAAGCCGAAAAAGGAGAGGGCTTGGTCAGGCTGTTCCTGACAAGAAAGTTGCTCATGCCGGAGCTGCGTGTTCTCCTGCGGTTCCAGTTGGTTTGGTTCCTTCTGAAGTGCTTGGTGGTGGAGGCTCTGAGTTTGCCGCAGCTGTTCAGCACTTGTCTGCGGGAACGGATGATGTCATTCGGCCCGCGGAGGTTGTCATGGGTGATCCCCTTGGTGGTTTTGCTGAGAGTAGTGAGAGCAGCCGCACCCGTTCACCTGGTGATGCGGATGATGGGAAGGCGGAGGTTGGCGTGGTTGAGCGGCCAACCACCACTACGTCTTTTGGCGCCTTTATGGAGGAGATGGGTGAGGAGTGGTTGGTGCCTTCTCCACTACGCAGTTCGGAGGAGATGGATGCCGCTTTAGACAAAGCTTTTAAAGATGCTCCTTCAAGCTCCGCTGCTACTGAGCCAAACGTGGCTGAAAAGAGAAAGGTGCTGCGGAAGCCCTTATGATGTTGACTTCGGACGCTTCGCTGTCCGGAGGTGTGCTTCTATTTGAAATTTTTGTGTTTTTTAGCTCTTGACTTACTGTTCTGAGTTTGTTTTCTCTTTGACTGTAGGCTGTGCGGTTGAACCCCAGCGGACTGTTGAAGTTCCGCTGGCTGATGTGCCGGAGGCGCACCTGCTGCGGAGGCTAAACTTAGGTAGGAGCTGGCTTCTGTTGTTTTTTGATTGTTTTTTTTTTATTAATTGACGACCGCTTTACTCTTGCAGATGGTGATGTCTTCGTTGCACTTGATCGGATATGTGACCATGTTGTTAGTGCTTCAGCTGCTATGGATGACCTCCGCAGCAAACTTCATCAGGAGTTTTTTCGATCATGATGCGCTTATCGCGGAGGTCAACAAAAAACTTGCGGAGAAAGAAGCTGAGAAAGCAGAACTGAAGAGGGCTTTAGAAGCTGAAAAGCTCGAGCTGGAGAGGGCCCTTGAGAATGAGCGGGCATGCCACACTCAGGAGCTTGAGAATGCCAAGAGAACTTATAATACTAAGCTCGATTCTGCTGCTGAAGAGTTGGCGAAGGTCCGGGGGGAGTTGGACGATGCGAAGACTAGCTTGGAATCTTCCCGGGCCCTTGTCTCCTCTAAGGTCAAAGCTTTGGAGGAGATTCAGCTTGGTTTGACCTCCACCGCCCAGAATTATGGCGTGGCTATTAGTTCATGCGGAGGTGCGATGACATCTTTTCCCAAGAAGGGGACTTCAAAAAATATTTTGGGATGGATGTCGGATAACTTTGCTCGGCTGCCGTAGATTTTCGGGGGCGTTTCTGATTTTGGTGCCTGTACGGCTGCCTCTAGTCTGGCGTAGATTTTGAAGGTCGAAGGTTGCGATCATGTTGACAAGGTGAAAGTAAAGTGTTCCCATACTCCTTTAGGACTTGGCCAAGCTTGTTCGAGCCTGCCCTGTATTGTGGGCTGGTTTATGCTAAAGTTTTGGGTTCCTTTCGGCCGTGATGAGGCCGCTAGGGTTGCTAGGGAGCAACTTGAGGTATTGTGCTCGTTCTAATCTTGTATCTTGGGTTTTGTGTATGTCTGTTTTTTTCCAACACTTTTGGCCATTGCCGATTCTGCAGGCTTCATTAAATGCTCCTACAACCGGGACCTGCCCTTCTGCCGCGAAAGTTGATGCCGTTGCAGGGGTTCCGAAGGTTCAACCTGGTGCGGAGGAGGCCGAACAGAAGGATGAAGCTCCGCAGGGCCCGTAAGTTTCTTCCGTGGGTCCTGGGGATGTGAAGGTTTAGTTTCTTGTTTTCTAGGATTTCTGTATGTGGAAGTTTTTTGTCAAGTGCTGCTATTGTAAGCTTAGGTCGTAGCCTTTTCTGGAACAAGTACTAATATTCTTGTAAATGTATAATATTCCTCCATGCGCAGGTCTCCGATGGTGAGCCTGCGCTGGATGAGATGCCCTTGTGTTTTTATCGTGATGGTGTCTATGTTGACGGGGATTACTGGCAGTTTTGGCGGGATACGATTCCGGACGTGAAGGTGTCTGAAATGTATGATGACGTATTGTATGACTTGGGCGGTGAGCGTGCCGCCTTTGCCTATGATATAGCCTGGGAGGGATCTCCGCCTAGCTAGATTTGAGATATCTCGAGTTTGTGTTTCTTCGTAGGTTTAACTGCACCTTGCGTGCCTTTGTAAAAAATTTTGTGGTTATTCATAAGGAAGTGAACCTTCGCTGGTTCTCTTATTATAGCGTGATGTGTCTTTTGTGTACAAGGTGTACTTTCGCTGGTTCGTTTTACAAGTATTTTGTAATGCTTGAATTCTTTTTAGGCTTTCCCTCTACGCTCGCATGTTGTTGAGCTTCTACATGGCTGCTTTGTTAATGTCTCCGCCTGGATGAGCCAAGTTGTGCGTGCAGTCGTAGTCGATCTGGCTTTTAGCTTGGTGGTCGGAGGTTGTTTTCTTGTACCTTCTCCTTTCTTTCGCCTATTCTTGGCTATGGCTGGGGAGCACTCTGCCTGACCCAGTTGGCGAGTGGTTACCTTCGCTGCTGGCGGAGTTTGTTTTCTTTAAGCTTCGCTGAAGTTCGGCGGTGGTTACGCTTTTTTATCTTGCTCCCCTAGGAAGGCCTGACCGGACTTTGCTTGTGGATGCCTCATTGTGATTTATGTTTCGATGGGATGTTACGAATCTTTACGCGGTCTCCCCCCCTTAACATATCCTGGTGTCCTAGGATTTACGAATCCTTACTCGGTTTCTAAGTTTTCCATTTTTCCTTGGCGGAGGTTTACTCCTGCCTCCATTGGGGTTTTGTTGGCGAGTCAGCTCGTGGCTGTGTTGTCTTTCTGACTGTGTTAAGTTGTGGGATTGGGTTCGGTTTTATGGTGCCCCAGAGTTCGACGCATTTACTTGCGTTTATTACATGGTACTCTTAGTTGGTGGGGTTTAGGTAATATAAAGGGAGAGTGGATTCCCCCCTTGCTGCTTGGCTGAATTTGTGGATCTGATTCATGATCGTAGTTTGTCGGTTGTATGCCTGTTGGAAGGGTCGAGACTATGTAAGGATTCGTAATGGTGCAAGCACGATGCGTCTAGGTCTGGGCTTAGTACTATGCTTTTGGCCTTCGTCTGAGGGGCGTGGTTGTGGCTGTTCTAGAACTGCAAGTGCGATCTCTAGCAGTCGCGGAGCTATTAGCTCTTGCCTAGGGTCTCGGAGTTTCTGGGGTTCCCTTAGTTTTCAATCGGGCGGAGGTTTTCGGAGTTTTTGCCGGTTCCTTTGCTGTTGGAGCAAACACGTCTCCAGAATCTGCCATGTACACATGCTGTTGAACACAGGCCGTCGGAGAGCCTGCGAGATAAGGCAGCGGTTCTGGTTTGCTTTCAGGCCGCCTGCGTGGATTGAAGCTGCTTCCTAAGCTCCGATCGAAGGCCTCGCGCGGCATGAAGCGGTTGCCTATGATCCAATCGATGGCGCCGTGCTATCTACTTTGCCTCCTGGGCAAATGGTGCGTATCTTGCTACCAAAATGTGCATTGAAGCTACTAATACAATGTCAAGGACTTTTTGTTGCCTTTTCATTTTTGTGAAAGGTTGCAGAGGCTTCCGCTGTAATACTGTATAGAATTTAAAGTATTTTGGAGGTTTCTTATACTTTGCACCTCCGTTTCCTATTATTGTCTTTAGATTTTGGTGCGGGGGTTTTATTTTGTACCGCTAGTGTAGTTTATTTTTCTCTTGTTTTCCGGCTACGACTATGTCGATTAGAGGTCGTTCCTGGTTTGAGCCTCCGAGCTCTTGGCAGGGTAGGATCTCCGCTAGTAGTATACTCGTCGAATAACGCGGTCTTGCTCGCGGCCGCTTTCGACTTTACTTAGTTGTGGATATTCAACCTGGAGGTTATAAACACAAAACGCATAAGTAAAGAAACCCGGAGGTTATATACACAAGATGCATAAGTAAGGAATTTTGCTTTTTTCCATTTATATTTGAATAATACAAAATGTTGAAGCGGTGCCTTGGCTCCGGGACCTGATTTTTTGTCGGGACTCTTGTCTAAGGAAAACTCAGTGCGGAGGTTTTTCTCCTTGCGACCTGGTGCCTGGTTATCTCCCAGGACTTCTTCCAGGATTTCTAATTACACGAGGTAGAACGCAGAGTACTTGACTTTGCGACCTGGTGCCTAGTCATCTTCTAGGACTTTTTCCAGGATTTCTAAGTATACTATGCCTATCCTTTGCGGTAGTTCTCCTGCGGACTGCTTCGGCGAAGGTGTGATTACCTTGCAGGGGCTCCCTTGTTTGGAGCTCCGCCAGCTTGAGGGCTCCGTCGGCTCGAGGCCTCCGACGGATTTTGGAGCTCCGCCAGCTTGAGGGCTCCGTCGGCTCGAGGCCTCCGACGGTTTGACTGCTTTGATTACTCGGGGGCTCCGCTTGCCCGCGGGCGGCACCGGCTTGCTAGTTTCGCTGGTCTTCAGGTTGGAGATGGCATCCATGAACCCAGCAGGGTAGGTCTTGTCTACCTTGTTGGTTTTTTGGTTAGGTGTTGCCATCATGGTAACAAGGAAGGTCTTGGTATTGCTCTTGGCGGAGGTTTCATTTCTTCGTGGTGTCATGGCTTATCGGTCAGGCCAGCCACGGTGGGTGCCACTGTTGAACTCGTGAGTCCAGCGGGGTGAGTAGGGCTCCACTCGGGCGGAGCTCCGAGTGGAGGAGTGAGGGAAAACAGCTAAGTCTAGCGAGCGGTGATGGGAACACAAAGACTCATCTTGTATTAATGATCTCACCAACCTTGTACATGAGGGTCGAGGCCCTCTATTTATAGATTTCAGTTACACACGGATGTGACTTTACATTCTTGCCCTTGGCATATTCGTAGGATATTCTTCTTATTTCCTGCGCGGTCGGGGGCAATCACGGACCACCCGTGGGCTCCTTAGTGCTGCCGCCCCGCTGACCCCGGAAGCTCCGCGTAGGCTCCGCCCCTCGGGGGAGCGGAGCTTCCCGCGCCGAGTCTCTGGCCCACCTCCTGACACCTCCGCTCGCCTGCTGGGGCGTGGTAGAGGTGAATAGCTTCCAAGTGCTACGTAAGACCCGAAGGAGCCTTCGAGTCCCTGGTGGCCTTGAGACTCCGCCTGGGAACCTCCACTGGACCCTGGCCCCCCGCTGATGCGCCCTGCGAAATATCTTTGGTTCATAGTTAAAAATGTCAGTTTCCGTATCCGTAGGTCGAGAACCTCCGCCTACTGCAGGGACCATGTCCCAACACCCATCAAACAGATGCATGCGTTACATTGCTTAATGTGGGCAGCAGCATTGCCATATATAGTACCCTTTCTACTGATATAGTAGCTGTGTTTGGTGTCGAAGCCATTTCCCTTGCACATCTGATCGCAACGATAAGTCAGAGATAACTTGTTATTGTTTGGGTAGCACGTCTCCGACATGGGTGCCTCTGCCTGCAACAAACTGTGTGGGGTGGTGGTGTAGATGGAGGCGGTTAATTTGGTGGCCTAGGAGGCTTAGGGGGAGGAGGACGAGGTAGACCTGCAACAAACCACGTTGATTTAAGCTGCCTCCATATCACATTATACAATTCTCTAACCTTGTATTGTGTCAATTTCTCTCAACATCTATAACATCAATATAGTTTTAATAAATTCTCAAGAACATGTTTAAATACTGTAGTTATTTGTGAACTTATACATGTTAGTATTTTTTGACAAACGTTCGTTAACGTGGTCTGACTTACTACAAAACCAAAATGAACTATTATAGAAAAATAAGAAGTAATATGTAACATTTTGATATACAAGTAGTGATCTTTATGTATCTATATACCTTGGCATGATGGATAGGTTGAATAGCTGATCACAAGTACCAGGAGAAATGTACTTGTCAGATATACATTTCTCGATGTATTGCATTTGAGGACTGCCATTGGATGAGTGGAAAATACAACTCTTCTACTTTTCTCACCCTATTCTCCCATTTCACTTTCTTTAGTACTGAGGAGAGGTGCACTTCTTAACTGCATTTGTTTTTACTTTGAGCTATGCAGGAGTTCAAATAGAAGTATGGATCCTACTGAAAATTAGATTTATAAAATTGTAAATTAATTTATATCTACATCAATAAATGTACCTCTCTATATATGTACCCTCCATCTAGTTTTCTACTCCATATGATATCTATCTATCTATCTATCTATCTATCTATCTATCTATCTATCTATCTATCTAGTTTTCTACTCCATACCGGTTTGGTAATAGAGGTCGTACTGGGTGCGACCAACGATTGCATAAAAGAAGTCGTTCAGCGTGTGGTGAGGGAGTTTTTTCCGTCGTTGCCCCTGTTTTTGCGCCCGGCCGTCCGCTTCGCCTCCCACGCCTAATTAACGCCGCCCGTCCACTTGCCTGCTCGCCTCGGTGCTCGCCCGCCCGCCGCCTGCCTGCCCTCGCCTCGTCTAAATTTAGTCTTCCATGCATGGAATCGCGGCTGTCATCGTCTTGTCTAAATTTAGTCTCGTCCATGAAGACCGGGCAGCATATGGAATCGTTCGCACTCGCAAAATCACCCATGAATGTTCATCGACACTGCAAGCAACGGGCGCATCCACCCCAAGGACGCCCTCGCTGTCACAGTCCAGATCAGACCAGATCTAGAGGCCACCAACGACGTCCACCAGCTGCTCGACGAAAAGCCTACCCAACTAGGATAACGTCTCGCGGGCACTACAATGGCAGAGATAAGTCCCCCAGTCACCAGCAACATCATCTCTAACACTGGGAACACCAGGGGTCTGTAATCAGTTGGGATTAATCAGAAAATAATTAAGGGGTAACACCTGAAAGCTCCGGTCTTCAGCTCCCTAACCCTAGCCTTCACGCGCGCAAGCGCCGCCGCCGCCCCGCGCTGCCCTCACTCGCGCACCGCCACCCTACCTCGCCATTCGCCGTCGATCTACGCCGCACAGTCTCCGGAATCCGTCCGGACTGTGACAAGATATCTGATTTTTCTTGTATTCTTGTAGTTGCAATTTTAAATAAGACAACGGTTAAATAAGAAGTATTCTAAAATAAAAAAATGATACTCTCAATGACACTGAGGGAGTAGGTATCACCATGCGTGTGTGACAGGGGCAGCAGTAACCGGGTCAATCCTACTACAATCATGCATGCGTGTGTGGATGACGCACACCGTACAAGAATACTTGAAACAATTAATAACGTACGTGAGGCGACGACTAGACCAAAAATCACCAAGACTTGAACTCGTCATTGCATTCTTTTTAGAATGTGAAGTATTTATATATATAGGTCGCTGAATCATTATACCATAGTAATAGATTAGACACAAGTAAATTATACAAAGGAACAGTCAAACAAGTATAACACGACTTAAATTTGGGGATCCAAGACACCAGGTCCCTCTTCTCATCCAGGGGCGGAGCTACTTACGTCCCTATGGGTGGAAAAAGTGAAAAACAGTGATAAATGTTAAATTTTCACCATATTTGCACCCACAAATTATAAATCCTCGCACCCACAAGGCCAGTGCACCCTCCTCGAATCAGCTCTAGCTCCGCCACTGCTCTCATCTCCTTCCCCACTTCCTCCTATACGGACGCACACGCCATCTCTCTCTCTCTCTCTCTCTCGTGTCTCTCTCTCCTTTTTTAGGTGACCACTATAGGAAACTCGAATATTTCCGTGGGTAATAAATTTTTCTGTAAGAGCACACAAAAATACCAATTATCCTGTGGGTTCAAAAATATCCCGACAGAAAAATATGAAAACCCACAAAATAATTGTATATTTTTATGTACGCGACAACACACACGGAAAAAATCAACACTTACATTCTATCAGTTATTTCTAAAATTCACAGAAAAATACCATGCGCACATCGGAAAAAAAAAGTAAACAAACATAGAAAATAGAACAAGCGCGCCCTCATATATACTAACTTCATATGAACAACTGCCTTGCCCATTAATTACCGGCCACTATCATATGTTAGAGGATAGGAGGGAGTGTGTAGAGGCCAACAATCATCGTCAGTGATATGACGTGGCGAGCGCCACCACGGTGCATCCCGGGGTGCGTTCCGGTGCGGGCTCGCTACGGGAACAGCTTAGGTATGACGTGGATGAAGAAGAGGTGCCTGATGACAGAGGCTTTCAAAACAGCCTTCGACTTTTGCCAATGCCACTTTGCCACAGCTACTTATCTAAAAGCCACAGCCCACAACAACTTTTTCAAAAGGCATGGCCCAACCAAACACACCCTTGAATTTATTGATCCCAACACACCACGTCCCTCTCTCTGTCTCTCTTGTCTCCTTCCCCACTTCCTCCTATGCCATCTCTCTCATCTCCTTCTCTCCTTCTAGCTCTTTTAGGACAAGACTCTCTGCCCTTGTTCAGGTGGCCACTGCTGGAAACTCGAATATTTCTGTGGGTGACAATTTTTTCTGTGCAATTTTCGGTGGGCACGGAAAAAATTTCAAACCCAAAGAAAAAATATTCCAATGGAAAAAACGAAAATACTATGATAGAAAATACGATTGAAAAATTTTCGGTGGACAACACTCTCAGCCCTTTTACAGTTATTTTGTGGGTTCGAAAGTACTCCAATAGAAAATACTAAAACCAAAGAATAATTGTATAATTTTTCTTTGCCTAACAATACACACAAATCAAAAATCAACACTCATAGAAAAATGTCAATTTCCTTTTAGCTTTTCTAAAATTCATGGCACGCATGGGAAAATTGCATTTATTATGTTAGTTTCTATAAAACACACAGAAAAAGTAAACACACATATAGAAAAATAGAACAAGCACCCTAACGTCATATGAACAACCGGCATCCAGACAGCTTCGCAACAAGGCTCTACCAAGGTTCTACACTACTAGTGTGTGGATTCGGCCAGCCAAGGGCGAAGAGCAGAGGACCGCCTTGCCAATTAATTACTGGCCACTATCGTATGTTGGAGGATAGGAGGGAGTGTGTAGAGGCCAACAATCATCGTCAGTAGTAGGTCTTGACAGGGCTTTCCCCGCTTTTTTTTGTGGATGGAGGGAGTCCATAGTAGACAGCAGAAATGACGGCCTTGAGTCCGTGTGGCTCGCGACGGGAATAGCGCGCCGAGGTATCACGAGGATGATGAAGAGGTGCATGACGAGAGGGGTCCGCTTGTTAGTGAGAGAGGCTTTCAAAAGCCACATCTTCTCTAACCAAACCACCTTGTGGTTTTGCCACAGCCACTTTGCCACAACTATTTTTCTAAAAGCCAGATCCAACATCAGTTTCTCAAAAGCCACGGCCCAACTAAACACAACCTTAAATTTTGGGATCCAAAACACCAGGTCCCTCTCTATCTCTTGCATCTCCTTCCCCAATTCCTCCTATGCGGACCAACATGTCATCTCTCTCGTATCCTCTCCTTCTAGCTCTTTTAGGACAACACCCTCTGCCCTTGTTTTCTTGATAGGAAAACTCCAAGGGAAACCCCTGGAACATAAAGGTGCGGCACCCAGGGTTTGAACCCTGGGCGGGAGCACTCCAGCCAGTGGCCTTTGCCACTGTGCCGTGAGCCCCTTCGCCTCTATCTGCCCTTGTTGAGGTGGCCACTACTGGAAACTCGAATACTTTTGTGGGTGACGAATTTTTCTGTGCATTTTTCGGTGGGCACAGAAAAAATTTTGAGCCCAAAGAAAAAGAATAATCCAATGGAAAAATACGAAAATACTATGACAGAAAATACGATAGAAAAATATTCAGTGGTCAACACTCCCTGCCCTTGTACAATTATTTTGTGGGTTCAAAAAATACTCCAATAGAAAAATACGAAAAACCCAAAGAATAATTGTTTAATTTTTTTTGCCTAACAATACACACACAGAAAAAATCAACACTCATAGAAAAATGTCAATTTTCTTTTAGCTTTTCTAAAATTCACGCATGGGAAAATTGCATTTATTATGTTAGTTTCTATAAAACACACAGAAAAAGTAAACACACATAGAAAAATAGAACAAGCACCCTAACGTCATATGAACAACCGGCATCCGGACAGCTTCGAAACAAGGCTCTCCCAAGGCTCTACACTACTAGTGTGTCGATTCGGCCACCAATAGAGCCAAGGGCGAGGAGCCGAGGACCCCACCTTGCCAATTAATTACCGGCCACTATCGTATGTTGGAGGATATGAGGGAGTGTGTAGAGGCCAACAATCATCGTCAGTAGTAGGTCTTGATAGCGCTTTCCGCTTTCTTTTGTGGATGGAGGGAGTCCATAGTAGACAGCAGCAATGACGGCCTTGAGTCCGTGTCTGCGTGATCAGCCCGATCAGAGGGCCAAGACGACCATATCACTCGCACCTAACAGCCAGCGTGCAAGAGCCGCCCAAGACTTGGACTCGGCAAGTCTTCCAGCCAGCACTCCTCACTCTACGTCTGATGTACCTTTAAATTCAATGTGTGTACATGGCGTAGGTATATAGTACTAGGACCTTATCTTTCCTGCGTAGTATGTGGTAGGCGTAGGGGCCGGGTCCAATATCATTGACGCGTGCTTGCCAGTGTTGCCGGGGTCCGTTGTGAACCGTTGTTAGTCTGATTATTGATTCGAACCTACGAAGATGTGTGACCCCTGGATAGTCCCACAGGTTCTTAATATAACTATTTATCGTCACAGCTCATTAAATTGATAATACTAAATGTTCTTTTTTACGTTTTGGATGATGGACTTAGGACTTCCCACACTACTACAGAAATCTTTTCCAAGGCTTTTGTTTTTTTTTCCAAGGCGGGCAAGGGCGACCGCCGCGGTTCAAAGGTCACGGTTACTGATGGCTTAACCGCGGCGGTTGCCTGTACAAACCAAGGTTAATTGATTAACCGAGTCGGACACGTTATGATGCTCGCCTCTCGGTTAATCGTTTAAAAAAAATATCCTCGAGCCCACCGGCGAGCATGTTCTCAGCCCAGTACCTGGGCTTGGATCCGCTTACCACCACATGCGCGCCGCCGCCGTGGAGGCCACCACGTGCGCCACCGTGTAAGGGGCGTGGAACCCTAGATGCGCCAGCCAGAAGGAATAGGTAAATATGGTCCAATGATATGTAATATCTACATAAGAAATTGAAGTACTGATACAATACTCCTATCATGATGATGTCAACAGCCATGAAGGACCGGAGGCAACGGTGGGTCCAGCAGAAGCCGCTACCGTCCCAGAGAACCAGGACATCCGCGCTCCATCCCATGGGCCGGAGAGGGAGAGGTTATCAATCATTTTGAACCAAACATTGTAACTAAGATTCCTCTGTTCCTAAACTCCAACTACTCCTAAGAACTCTACCGAACCCAATTGCTTGCTGCTCTTCTATTGCTCTGATATTATATATAATATGTCTGCTTAGCTAAAAGTAGATATGGACCAAAAAGATTCTTCTTGCACACATGTTGTTCTCCTCCATCACACGCTAAAGAGTTCCAGCACCGTATCTCTGACCTCAAGTGGTTGTAACCTATAGCCTGTATTGTGTCTAAATACATGATGATGCCCTAATTTTCAAAAAATGCCAAGTGGTCAGTCGTCAGTTCAGTTACGTTCACATCTTGAGCACGAGTATATAAGCATGCCTATGAGCGTTCGTCGATTGACCAACCACCTCGGGCTACTAGCCAATTCGTGAAGCAACACACTAGCTGCTGAACCAACTGTTGCCTAAAGATCGAGTTCATATAGATCAATAACATGGCACTAGAGTTATTAGAGGCGTTGGCAGTGGCAACAACTGACTGCTTCTGGCCATCCTCCTCCGTTGCCTCCATGATCCACCATGCGTTAGTAGTGTTACCAGTTCTGGTGATGCTCCTCCTGTACTACGTCTACTTCGTCGAAACCCTCAGGCTGTGGTGCAGGAAGAGCACAAGCACCCCTCCGCTCCCTCCGGGGCCCGTGCGTGGCCCATTGTCGGCAACCTGCCGGAGATGATGCTCGGCGACAAACCGGCGTTCCGTTGGGTCCAGCAGATCATGAAGGACAGGGGAACCGACATCGCCTGCATCAAGCCAGGGCGGTGTCCACGTCATCCCCATCACCTGCCCAAAGATCGCGCCGAGGTGCTTAAGAACCAGGAAGCCAACTTCGCTTCTCGCCCTCTTACCATGGCCTCCAAGACCTTCAGCAGGGGTTACATGGACGCCGTGATGTCCCCCTACGGAGAACAGTGGAAGAAGATGCGCCGCGTGCTCACCTCCGAGATCATCTGCCCCTCCCGTCATAAGTGGCTCCACAGCAAGCGTGCCGACGAGGCAGGCAACCTCACCCGCACGCGTCTACAACCTTGCGAACTTGAAAGCAGGGGCCGGGCGATGGCGCCGTTGACGTTAGGCATGTTGCACGCCACTACCGCGGAAATGTGGTCCGGCGCCTCATCTTCGGCATGCGCTACTTTGGCGAGCCACAGCCCGACAAAGTGGCCCTGGTCCTCCGGAGGTACAGCATGTGGACGCCGTGATTCGCCTCCCTGGGGCTTGTATACTCCTTACGTGTCTCTCGACTATCTCCCATGGCTTCTTGGCCTTGACCTGCATGGCCACGAGAAGATGGTAAAAGAAGCCAACGAGAGGGTGACCAGGCTGCACGACATGGTCATCGATGAACGGTGGACGCTGTATTGGAACAGTGACGGTGAGAGGCGGAGCCTGAAGATCTCCTAGACGTGCTCATCATGCTCAAGGATGGTGAAGCCAAGCCTCTGCTCAGCATTGAGGAAGTGAAAGCTCAGGTAATGGACATCACGATGGCGTCTACGGACAACCCATCAAACGCAGTGGAGTGGGCTCTGGCCGAGATGGTGAACAGCCCGGAGATACTAAAGAAGGCCGTGGATGAGATCGACGCCATTGTTGGCCGGGAACGGCTAGTGCAGGAGTCCGACATCCCGCGGCTGAACTACATCAAGGCCTGCATCCGCGAGGCATTCCGCCTACACCCCTGTCGCGCCTTTCAACCTTCCCCATGTCGCTCGCGGACACCAGCGTCGCCGGCTACCATGTCCCTAAGGGGAGCCACGTTCTCCTCAGCCGCACCGCCTTGGCCGCAACCCCCGACGCCCGGGCCGACCCACTTCGCTTCAACCCCGAACGCCACATAGCTGCTGCCAGTCCCGGGCGGAGGTCTCGCTCATGGAGCTTGACCTACGCTTCATCTCCTTCAGTACCGGTCGCCGCGGCTGCATCGCTGCAGTGCTCGGCACAGCTATGAGCATCATGCTAATCGGTAGGCTCCTCCAGGGGTTCTCCTGGAGCAAGATGGACGGGTGTCGGTGGTCGACCTCAGTGAGTCGAGGCATGACACCTCCATGGCGCGGCCACTAGTGCTGCAAGCTGAGCCACGGCTTCCAGCGCACCTCTACCAGGGATCTCTGCGTAATTAAAATCCCCAAGCAATGCAATTTGCCACTAAGCATGAGAATCTCTCCCAACGCATAGGAATTGGCTTCGACGACTAGTCAAATCTACTTTTTTTTAATCATGCGTGAAAATTTCCTTAATTGCAAATAATTGGGTCTTCTCGATGCTTACTTAGTACCTATATAATCAGAGAGCGTTGCAACATTAGGAAGCTCGACGACTAGTCAAATACTTTTTTAATCATGCGTGAAAACGTGGGTGCAAATAATTTTTCGAGGCAACCTATATAAAATGCAAAAAAATTCAAATGAAAATTCATAATTTTTTTTCTTAGTCAAATAATGATAAAATTACATTTTGTTTGAAAAAACAAAAAAATCAAGCATCTAAAACATAGGGAAATGGAAAAAGTAAGGTATTTTAGAGGGTGTCAAACATGTGAGCTATGGGTTGTACTAGTCTCTGTCACAAAATAAACGCATATCTCGATTTTTGAGGACTACAAAAATAGAAAATATTATCAATCACTATACTAAAGTGACTTTGGGAGACACTACTAACACTAATGGAGGCGGTCACAAAGTCCAACCGTCTCATAAAATGCCTAAGGACTTCCGGAGCTGGACTGCTCTCCAACCTCTAGAAACAAGTGCAAAGCCCACCAGCAGGCCCAATATAACCTGAAGCGCACAAATAATCAATCTTCCATCCCCTCAAAAAAAGTTAACCTTCCAACCAGTTGATTTATCAAAATATCAACGAAGAATATCCTCATAGTCATGACTCAACATGAGTTCCATAACAGAACATTCATGGTAAATCAAACTACCAAAAGGAAACTTAGCATTTTAAACCATCGGCTGAGTCAAATCCTGCCACAATTAATTTAGGCATGGCAGTGATTACTTTGTCCACTTGCTGCAACGACGATCTGAAAACACTAGTAGAAATGTGTTCATCAATGACGAATACCTCATGACGGCTTGAAAGTTTCATCATAGAACAAGCTCTTTCTATGACGAAATTTCCATGATCGTCACAAGTCACAAGTCACGAGCCGAGGCATAAAAAATAGTGACTAAAAATTTAAATATCGTCATGAATCAACAAAGATAAATCGTCATAGATAATGTTTGCATCGTGAATGATGAAACCAATTCGTCACAGATAAGTTTTGCACTCGTCCACGAGATAGTGTTGTCGTTTGCCTCACTTTGGAATGATGAATTCAATTCGTCCACAGATAAGTTTTCGTACTGCGTCACGTATAGTGTTGCTGTTAGCCCCACCGAATGATGAACCAATTTGCCACCGATAATTTTGGTACTCGTCACGGATAGTGTGAACATTTGCCCCACTAGCGGGTCCCACCTGATGACAAAGTCCCACCCGAGGACGTGGCTCATGTGCCCCCACCAACATGACGTGGACCACATGGTCCCGCTCCCTTGCAGCCTTTCCCCTCCTTTTTCTACAAAAAATTTGCTCTCGCGAAGCTTCGAAAACCGCAACCAACCGCTTGACATCTAGGGGTCTTACCATTGGAGCACTCAACCTTTGTTGTATAAGGTATGCAAGTTTTTGTACTTGTAACATTTCAATACATCTAGGAGTATAAAATATTTGCTCCAATTATTAAACTAGAGTTTATTATAATTCATTATATTAGTTTCTATGCTACCTCATACTACCTCGAAATGTGTTGATTCTTTTTTCTAAATGCTTCTAAAATCATTTTCTCTCATGTTATTGTGTTCTTACATCTATTATTCTTTTCATACTTTCTTCTGGCTTTGTTTTATGATTTGAGGTTCTCAAACTTTAGAATTTGAATTTCAAATTGTTCAAACAGAGTCGGATGGAGAATTGAGAAAAATAAAGATTGTAGATCATAATGAGTTTACAATTTTGATTTTAGTGACTTTTCTCGTTTGAAATCATTTCCTCACCTGAATTTCTATTTGAAGTTGTCAAAGTTTGAATTTCAAAATTTAAATCATTCAAAAAGACTGATGATAAGATTAAAAAGATAAATCACACGTGTTGATCAAACTCGACGATCTGCCTACAACCTTTCATTTTTTTTTTTTTTTTTTTTGCAAAAAATAGCTCACATGGAGATTTGAACCCACAACCTCCTTCTACATAGTTAGGTGTATTACCACTAGAGCACTTGACCTTTTTGTTGTGTAAGGTGTGTAAGTTTTTGTACTTGTAACGTTTCAACACATCTAGGTGTCTAAAATATTTGCTCTAATTGTTAAACTAGAGTTTATTATAATTCATTATATTAGTATTAGTTTCTATGCTCCAAAAATTATTAAATTTGTATGCTAGCTTACTTTTTAGCGTGTAGGATTTGTGATAAAAATTTTATGATCATTGGATATGTTATTAGTGAGTTATCAATTATCTTGCAAAAATGCAAAAAATATGCTTCATAGTGGGTTCGAACCATTGACCAAGAGCATTATAACCATTTGCCTTACCATTGAGCTATAACAATTTTTTGTGTTATTGGATGAACTTTATCGTATATATATGAACCATCTACGTTAGCAAGTAATGCACCTCCACCATCCACTCATGAAGTTCATTAAGAATTGTTGGACAGATGTAGTTTCTCTTTTTAATCTTAAACTAAAACTTGTAACTAGTCTTTCTCCCTCATACTAACTCGAAATGTGTTGATTCTTTTTTTCTAAATACTTATAAAATCATTCTCTATCATCTCATAAAAGTTACAAATGTTTTTGATAAAGTGGTATATACATCCTTCACAACCAAGAAAATCTCTCACTTAGTCATATAGGACTATGTGTGTCATGTATGCCTTTATGATGGATGTGCAACAATACTTTGTCAAAATCACTTGAGTTTTTATGTGATTCTTATACACCAAAATCATGTGCCTATGCAAATTTTTTTAGATTTTTCTAACCATTTTATGGTATTTTAACATTTATTCCTTAGTAATTCAACAAAAATTATTACAAGTAATAGGTAAACTTGGTTAGAAAATTCCATAGATTTACACAACAACATATTTTGGCTTCATAACCACCCCATAAAAGTTTCAAATGATTTCAATAAAGTGGTACTATACATCCTTCACAACCACGAAGATCTCTCACTTACTCATATAGGACTATGTGTGCCATGTATGCCTTTGCGATGGATGTGCAACAACACTTTTTACCTATTACTTGAATTTTTATGTGATGCTTATACACCAATATCTTGTGGCTATGCAACTTTTGAGATTTTTCTAGCAACTTTTTGGTATTTTAATATTTATTCCTTAGTAATTCAACAAATAATTACAGTAATAGGTAAACTTGGTCAGAAAAATTCCATAGATTCACACAACAATATATTTTGGCTCCATAACGGTCCCATAAAAGTTTCAAATGATTTCGATAAATTGGTACTATACATCCTTCACAACCACGAAGATCTCTCACTTAGTCATATAGTACTACGTGTGCCATGTATGCCTTTTTTATGTAGTAACACTTTGTCAAAATCACTTGTATTTTTTATGTGATGTTTATACCCCAAAATCATGTGGCTATGCAACTTTTTAGATTTTTCTTGCCACTTTATAGTATTTTAAAAATAAAAAGAAAAAAGAGAAAAACAAAAACAAAAAGAAAAAATAAAAATAAAAATAAAAAAAAGGCCCATGAGAACCGGCCCACTATCTCCACCCCCGCCCCCAGCTACACGCATTTAACATTGCAACCCTAGCTCTCCGCCCCCCGCCCCTGCCGCACCCGTCAACATCCCCTTCGCCGCATCTAGGTCCTCGTCCCTCACTTTGCAGCGGGCGGCGGCCCTCATGTGTGCGACTGGAGCGTCGGCGCATGGCGATATCGAGCGGCGCGGTGGCCTTATGCCTAGCGATGGAGGCCCTGCTAGCGTGCTCGTTGGTGGCCAAGGCCATGGTGGAGAGAAGCCTTGATCTGCTTCAAATCATTCAACACATCGCGCGCGGGGAGAGGCCCGGCCTCGATTGATCTAACCAAGGGCAGAACGGAGGAGAGCGCCCTAGACTCCATCTACCTCGATCCGGCCAGGCGGCGTCAAGAAGATGGGTTCGGGCCTCGACTGCCTCAATCCGCGAAGGGCAATGCAGGTATTCTCGTTCTGCTGCCATTGACAAGACGACAAGATGACCTGCACTGCCAAGCGCCAATGGACGCGCCAACATCTGCATCACCGATTGCGAAATATGGTAACCACTTGTCTGGTCCTATTTTTTCACTTATTGTTTATTAGATTGGTCTCCCGTATAAGTGAGTTAGCCTATTATTATTCAAGTCGGCATATACTTTCGTTTGTATTTGCAACCATCATATATTGTTAGATGACTTAGATCGCTTAGTCTTCATATAATCTGTGGTTGCCAAACGATTTATGCACTCCATTTCAGGTTCCCAACCTAAAATGACGAAGACTATATACATGATTATGGGTCCCCTAGCTGAACTTATTTGGTTGCTTACAGTATTACTTTATTGACAGCAATGACCATTTTGCCTGCCTGTCAGTATATGCATCTATATTTGAGAAACTCAGGTTGCCTACTTTGTTGTTTCTGAAACGTTGGTTTTGAGAAATAACAAGGGGTCTACAGTACCTTGGCTTTTGCTCTCTCTGCCTCTAGCGATTCAGCAGTAAGCATTTGCGATTCAACAGTAGTAAGCATTTGCTAATTCATTTTTCAGTTTGCAACTGCGCTGACTTATTTTGTTTTCGCCGCAGGTCTGTACATTTGCAGCAGTAGCTCGTGTCCAACTCCTCTGTCTCAGGTAAGCAGCAGATCGGTGGCTAGCTGCATCGCAACAACAACATCCTAATTGGGTACGATTCAGAGCAACACGCAACGTGGTGAGTAGTTTGGCACTTCCCTGTTCTAGCAACAGCTTGTCAAGACTGCATGCTTCCTGTTCCTTTTCTAGACAGCTAGCATCTGTTCTGCTCCAAGATATGAATGTGTTAGCTAGTTATGAGTTGAAGAACAACACCAACATCTGTAGTGCCTATCATTGTGTTATTCAGACGAGTAAGCTATACGCATCTTCATGCTAAACTATTTGACATAGTTGTGATCGACGTTGTTGGTTTTAGGTATTATTTTAATAATTATGCATGATCACTTGTCCATGTCTTGACATATGCTTTGATGGATGCTGTAGTGTTTTAGCTAAAAATTTGTGTGTACTAGACTGTACCCTTTCATTTATGTGCCCCTATAATGCCGATATTTATCCTATAATGCCTATATTTATGATGGTACACCTCACGGTTAATTAACTAATTGTATTGAAGTTGGAGATATGGCGCAACATGATCTTGCTTTTTCTCTCTTCATATGTTTCAATGCAAAAAAAAAAGTGACGAATACCTTTATTGCTTTATTTTTTGCAGGGATAAAGATCCGCATCTGCCCTCACTTTGTCACGGTAGTAGAGCAGTGCCATGATACAAGTTGCTATCGTTAGAAGCCCATAATTCTTAGTGTATGTATATGGGCTGTAATAGTACATACTTGGGCAGTAAGAGATGTTTCTGTCTTTGGAATGAGTACAATTTTTGTCGAGCACTGGAATACTGGATCTATTTGGTTATGCAATTGTTTGATCATTTCAATATTATTTACAAATAATAATGAAACGATGTGCATCTCTATGATGAAATTGATGAGTCTTTAGTGACGAATATATAATTGTTTATGTGTTGAATTGGCAATTCCATCCGTGACAAAAATCCCAACCAATCATAGCACGCCATGTGGCCCAATATAATGAGGACACATGGCAGAACCTAAATGGGCCCGCGTGGCATTTAAAAAATAGCACGTCATGCCACGTCGGCAGCCACGTGGCATGCCATGTCGGCATCCACGTCAAGCGGACACGTCGGCATCACGCACGCCGTTAGATGACAGATGATGGCGGAAAAGATATCTCCCCCTTTGTGACGAAAAAGTAAATCGTCATAGACCGATAACGCCGTTTAACGGCGGCCGTTAATGGCGGCGTCGGGGAACGCCGGCCGTTACTCAACAAAGGACGAAAACCACGGCGTCACAGATTGAAAATCACATCTATGACGAGCCTTTTCGTCATTGATTGGAAGCACATCTATGACGAAAATCATCATTTCGTCACTATTTGCAATATATGACATCCAATAGATGACGAACACTTTTTCGTCATAAATTCGTCACAAAAGAAATTCAGTGGCGATTTTGACGTTTCAGTGACGAAAAGGAGAGCGTCATTAGTGTGCACATACCTACTAGTGAAAGGAACCAAGCAAACAAGTATGAATATCTCATAGATAGTTCGCTTGACATAGTTTTCTTAAGATTGAACACAAGGATATAGCTGAAAATTCAGAGGTTTATAAGGTAGAAATTTTCTACGTCATCACAGCTTGCGAAATGCTCCCTCCGTTCCAAATTGTAGTTCACTTTGGCTTTTCTAGATTCATTTCTTTTACTATGTATCTAGACATAGTGTATAACTAGGTGCATAGCAAAATCAATGTATCTAGAAAAGCCAAAGTGAACTACAATTTGGAACGGAGGGAGTATTAATAATGATCCTTAATTTGTTTAGGTAAAAAACATTAGTCAGTTTCCTCAACTTAACAAGATATCTACAAAATCAGTATCAGAATGATATAATGAAGCTGTAAACTAGAAGGTTACAAAAAGAAAAGAGTTGCAACCATATACCTGGAGTGAAGAAGCTAATGAATGGGGCGACACCACAGTAGTCCTTAGGTTCTCCTACCTTCCTCACCCTGCCAGACTTCAGCTCAAATATGAAGGAACCAGCATTTGTGCTTTTCAAGAAAACCTCGACACCCTCAGCAAAACTAACCACATTAGCTTGGTCAGAAACAATGTCCACAGGCAATATTTCCTCAAGTTTGATGACCCTCCGTTGTACCCATCCTGTAACTCCCTCTCCACTCACCATTGTAGAACAAAGGTAAAGTCTTGAACCCAACATACCAGCAATCCCCAACGAACCATCCTCATTTTGCATGAGCACGGGAACATCTCTGTAAATATATGGAGTGCCAATTACAGACAAACGGTGCTCGGCCAAATCATACTTCAGAATATTACGACCACGATTGATAATGCAGTAGATTCCATCTCCAATGACAGCAGCACGTTTACTGTCGAAGAAGCAGACTCTATGGTTGAGGCTTGCAGAAGCTGCTGTGTACCAGGCACGAGACTCCGATGAATAAACACGTGCATGGACAGTGGTGTGGTCGGAATTGTCGATGCCCACAAAGACCACTTGGAACGGACCACCACAGCAGCCGCGGTGATTGCAACCAGCCACAGCACAAAGCACCACTGCCGTTAGACCTGCCGCTGGGTATTCGATCCCCGTATTCAAATCCACGCCCGCAGTAATTGGGGATGGTATGGATAGAAAGAAAAACCCATTTCAATTTGGGTGTGGGTAGGATAATATCCACCGCCGCCCGCCGCCCGCCACGCCCAGGCAGGGCGCAGGTGCCCGTCACGTGCACCCGCTCGTGTGCCGCTCGTCCAGCCTGCTGACGCAGAAGAGCCTGGAGATCTGCACCGAGAGCCTCGGCCCGAGACCGGCTCGATGGCTTCCTCGACGCCCGACGGCTCCGCCACCGACCGCTCGTGCCGGGCTCCGGCGACAAGCGGTGGGGAAGAGCTGGCCCAGCGCGGCCCCGCCCAGGGCGTTCCCACCGCTGCTGCCATCGCTGGCGCACCGCAAGGTGAAGTCCACCATGGAGATGAGGCAGGAACGCCGGGACGGCCGCCTGCTCGTCAAGTGTCGTCCCCCGTGGCGTCGTCCACCCTGTTCCGCGCGCAGCGCCTCGGCGGCACTTGCTCCGTCGTTGCGGACACGGCCCCGCCCCGCCCCTGCCGCCACGGACCAGCCAGAGACGAGCAGCAGCAGGCCGGCGAGGAGGACGAGGTCGAGGTCGTGGACGGGGAACGGTCGTCGAGGTGAAGGTCGTGGACATGGGTGTTCAATACCCATCGGGGATTATCCATTTCATTTGGGGATGGGGAATTTTTATACGCACGGGTATGGGTAATATACGGGTGTGGACATGGGTGCCCCGTATCCTCCCCAACGGCAGCTCTAACTGCCGTGGAGGATTCGTACCAGCGTTTGGGCCCCTGCAGCTCCTCCCAGTAGTTGGAGAATGGATCCCACACAGCAAATTTATATGCCTCACAATCGTTAATGAGGACGCGGCCGTTGCGGCAATCGGGAACCCATGTAGCGCTGTTGAAGGGCCGAGGCATGGGCGGCGAGGGGCCGCCGTAGTGGCCGCCGTAGTGGAGACGATGCTAGGGTGAAACCCCGGATATCTGTCAAAGTAGAAGAAGCTGAGCAGAGGGGCACCTCGGTGGAAGCCCCGGTAGCGGCGGAGGAAGGCAGGGTCCGAGACGAGGCGTAGCTAGAGCTTGTAGACCACAGAAGCGCAGAAGAGATGCTCAGGCTCGTCCGGCGGGATGCAGAGGAGGATCTCCGCGGTGACGTCTTCGTTCAGCTCCGGCGGTGCCATGGGGAGGGTAGGTCGCGCTCGTGCTCAGCCCTCAGCGGAGGCGAGGGTTTTGGTGGGTGTCGATTGGGGTAAAAGTAAAGATGGGCTAGTTGAGGCTCCAACGCGTATCATGGCCTTGCAGGCAAATTTGATTTGCTCAAATTTTTTATAGTAATAATTATATAGGATGTGGGCCTCATGGGTTTGTTTGTACATACAATTGATTGGACATCTTTTTTTCACAAAATACAGGAAAAAAATTTACTGAATTTTCATGATTTATCTCAGGATTGTGGTTAACTACATTCCTTGTGAGTTGTGACGCAACATATATATCCATATGGAGTACTCGACTTATATATTTTTTGCAAGATATATTTTTGCAGATTTGAATGATGCCAGTAGTGGGTGAACGAGGGACGTGGGGTAAAACCGGGTTTTTTTATGACGGAACAGAGTGTGGGATAGCTTAGGCAGTCCAGGCGTATCATATTCATGACCGGGTTTTTTTAAAACTGGGTTTTTTTGCAAGCATTTGATTTCCCATAGGTTTTATAGTATAGTAGATACATGACCGTGCAACACTATTTTTTGTCCATAACTACTAGTGATGGATTTATTATTTCTAGAAAATATTAAGGGCCTTTCTGGCACAGCTCACTGTATGTTTTGCATTTTTTGCCAAACACTTTTTAAAAACAGCTTCATGGGTGAAACTGTTTTTTCTCTTCTCTCACAAGTGGATGAGACGGGAGAAAGTTGAAAAAAATAGCTTATCACAGATTCATGACACTGGTGGGTCTCACTAGACCTAAAAGACTCCATGTGCCCTCTCTCTCTCACGAAGGAGCACGCGGACGACGGGGCCGTGGCGGTGCCCACAGGAGAGATGCCGTTGGGAGCACGGCCACAAGAGTGCGGCTCGTAGAGGAAGCACGACCACACAAACCATGACCATGTTTGCCACATCTCGCTGGGGCTAGTTCTTTCGTGCTGCCGGGATGTGCATGTCGTAGGGCGTGGTCGCTGGGTATGCCATGGACGTGGGAGTACGGGCGCGTGGGTGCGGTCGAGCTCTGCCATGGTGCGAGCAGTCGCCGGAGCGTGGGCAGGCGCCGCCACCCGTGCATGAGCAGGCACGACCACTAGATCACGAGTGGGCACGGCCACCGGAGAAAAAGCGGTCAACGACACAAGCTTCATGGCATTGAATCGTCAATTTTAATCACCAAACAAGAGAAAGGAATAAAAGACCCATAAGGTTGTCAACACTCGTCATACTCTACATTTTTTCAATAAAAGGAATCTTGTATCTTGGTCATCAAGATTCCATCCTCTATATCAATTTCCCCTGCACTCATCATCCTCTATCCCAACTACCATCAGTGGGGCACACTTGTCATACTCTTCTCTTTTTTACCTCCTCCTCATTCGCCCATTCGCTCTCTCTATCTCTACCGGCAGATCGAGGGCGCCCTCTCCCTCTCCTCCGCCGGTGGCTCTAGCGTCGGTGGCTCCACAGGCGGATACAGCCCGGGCGCCACCAATGAGAACACTGCCTGAAGCCACCACTGTCAGAATTGCGCTGTCGAAGCAGCCACAACCGTTTTCCTCTATTTCTGCCGCGGACACGCCGAAGCAGAGCACACAGACTCGGACGGGAGCTGCTACTGACAACGTGCGCTGCTACCAGGCCATCGATCCTCTCCGGCAGCTTGCGGTCGAGCACGAGGCCGTCGGGCACGAGGCAATCAGGCGTGAGGTCGCCGATGGGGAAGGTCGTCGGGCGGGGGCTTCGCAGCCATGGTGCTCGCCCTAGCGACTCCTCCTTCCTCTCCGGCCAGCCTCGCCCTCTCCAGCGGCGGCGGCGGCTCGAGCTCAACTGCGTCCTCCTACCCGGACTTCGAGTTCAGCCCGCTCCACCCCAACCCCTAAGCCTCGCTGTCTTGCGCCGACAAGCTCTTCGCCGGTGGGGTACTCCTCCTCCTCCCCATCCTCTCACCACGTCCTCCCTTCTCTCTCCCCCTTCCTACTCTGGCGTGAACGAATGTGGGCGCGTGTGGGACCATCGATACCGAACGAACGTGGGCTCGATATATTTGGCGTGCGGTGGCCGGTACTCTCACTGTCTTGCGCCGACGATCTCTTCGCCGGCGGGGTACTCCTCCTGCTCCCCGTCCTCTCACCGCGTCCTCCCTTCTCTCTCCTCCTTCCTACTCTGGCGCGAACGAACGTGGGCACGTGTGGGACCATCGATACCGGACAAACATGGGCTCGCTATAATTGGCGTGCGGAGGCCAGTACTCTACGATAGTGTAGCGTTTAGCGGAGGCTGGTGCAACGTTTTTTACGGTAAATGGAACTTGAGGGTGCGGTAGCCAATGGCAGTGCGGACAGCCTAAGGCCATAATTGATCCAGTGCCTAATTTAATATGATTAAATTGAACAACAGTAATACCAGTCTGCACTACCGGACTCCAGCACTCGGTAAAGCCCATAAAACAATCGGCAAAGGCTTTGCCGAGTGCCGCCCATGACAAAGAGCACTCGGCCAAGCCCCTGCCTACAAAGGCTTCTTTGCCGAGTGTCTTTGTCGAGCACTCGCTAGGTTTGGGTGCTCTCAAGTCTCATGTACTAATATTGCCCATTAAGGCTGTGAAATATAATCTCAGCCATTCATACAACCCTCTCCTCTCTCATTCTAACACAGATCGGTAGTGAATAATATAATAGTGTGTCCTGTGGCAATGGCAATACACTGGCAGCACAATTTGTAGACTACCATAGTTTCCACTCATAACAGCTCAGGAGCACGCAGCCTCATCTATACAGAATATGATGTAAGATTTGAGTGTTTTCAGATACAGTTACAAAGAGAGTAAGCCAACAAATACTATAGCTCATGATTTTTTGCAGTGAACACTACCGCACAGAAGGTCTCTACCGAGCGGCATATATTTTACCGAGAGCCCAACGGCAAGCGCTCGGTAAAATCTCCCTCCACCGAGAGCCGCTCTCGGAGACATCAAGCTCTCGGTAGAGCTCCCTCTACCGAGAGCCCAACCCTCGTTAATGAGGGGCTCTCGGTAGAGGGTGAATTCACCGAGAGCCAGCCCTCCGCAAAGCTCCATCCTCGGTAGAGTTCACGCCCCCGCGTCTGCCAGCGGGCTAACGCGCCTCTGCCGTCACCGAGAGCGGGAGTTAGGCGCTCGGTAGATTATGGTCACTCTACCGAGCACCATCTCTCAGGCCCTCGGTAAAGATGTTTTGCCGAGAGCCCTTCCAATGGCTCTCGGTGAATTGACCATATCTTCTTTTTTTTCTGTTTTTTCATTCCACCTTGACAAACAGAACATATCAGTCATTTATCACTTATACATCACATCCATACAAACTTGCATAATTTAAAACAAGTCATTACAATCAAAAGATGTTCTACTACAACTACAAGTTCACTGCGTTGCCGGTCTTGTAGAAATAACTCGGTGAAGTGTAGGTCACCGATCTTGAGTACACAGATCTCCAAAATGTGCAACAACGTTCTAACTAATACATCCTCCTTTGCTTCACAACTACGACGACATGGTGTACTGACGACGTTTAACCGTGCTGGACGTGTCGCTGGGTCTCCAATCTTACAGGCAACCACCTTTGCCTGATATCCATTTGTCGTGGGTGTTGGCATTGGATTAGCCCATGTCCAAACATAACCCAATCGAGACATTGTCTGGTTAGAATGGATGCATAACTACACCCAGCGTAGGTTAAGTCATACACTTGAACCTATAATTATTGAAAAAAAATTATGAGAACATATCGAGATTACCACATCATTTCAAGATATAAGCTAGGTGATAAATTAACATATCGAGATTACCACATCATTTTGGTTCCTCCAAGCCATGCTTGCAACCAATTCCGCAACATCATGACTCATGTTCCTACTTTTAGCTGTTATCAACAATGAGGAGAATGTAGGCAGAGTGTACCCATTTTCTTGAAGCTTCTGTACACATCCCATGACAGCATATTTTTGTGCAACCGTCGGCTAGGCCGCAGGTGCTTTTATTCCAGCCTCTGAGATTTGTATAGGATTTCTACTTCTCCTCCTAGGGGTGATGGAAAAGATAATTCGACATTGGATTTGTGGACCTAATTGACTATTAAGATCATGATAGTGCTGGGCGTCCACTTGGTCAACCCCAAAGTACGAGAGAGAGTGTTTAAGCCAAGTGATTTGGTCAATTGGCTGCAATACATTTAAAAATCATATAAATGGTAAATATACATATGCAAATGTATTTGATAAATTGATTATACAAATATACTTATACAAATATACTTACTATTACTGGTACATTAGGCGCTACGGTGGGCATAGTTCTTGGATCGGGGTGAAATCCTGGCTCGTTACGTGGCGAGAGAAACCTATGACTTAGGCGTTGGAAGATTACGTCTAGCCATCTAACATAAAGATATAGAAATTAGTTTCAATTTTTTTTGCCACTTAACTAGAAATATATAGTGGCATTATATACCACAACACATGTTGTTACAAAGAAATCATAGCAATATATACCACAACATAGATCGACGGCGGTGGAGGGCATGGACGGACGGGCGGTGGGACGGCGATGGCGGGCATCGGGGCTCGCGGACGATGGTGGATGGCGAGTGGACGGCGTGGGAGGGCGTTGGGGCACGCAGCGGACGGGCGGTGGAGGGCGTCGGGGGGCTCGTGGACGGTGGTGGAAGGTGTGGACGGTGCGCGGACGGGCGGTGGCGGGCGCGGGCGGCGGTGGCGCTGGCACGGGTGGCGGCGGTGGTGGCGGCGGGCGGTGATGGTGGTGGCGAGCTTGGGCGCGGCGGTGGAGGGGTGGCGGCGTGGGCGGTGACGGGCGTGGGCGCGCGCGCGGGCGCGGTGGCGGTGGTTGTGGCGGCTCTGCGGTAGTGGGGCGGCGTGGGCGCGGGCGCGGGCGGTTGTGGGGATGGCGGGCATGGGCGGTGGTGGGGGTGGCGCGCATGGGCGCGAAGCGGCTGGGGCGGCGGCGGGCGGGCGGGCGAAGCAGCTTGAGGGGCGGCATGGTGGCGCGGGCGGGCGAGCCGCCGAGTAGAGCGTGTGTGTGTGAGAGAGATAGAGGGGTGAGTGGGAAATGGATAAGTCCTCGGATAGGGCTTTACCGAGGGCCAAACAGGCGTGGCACTCAAGAAAGTGTCTTTGTTCATAGGGCCTTTACCAAGAGCGGCCACTCGGGGCGCTCGAAAAACTTTTTTTTCAATTTTGGCATCCAAATTTTTGGTCAAATTTTGATATTTCAAATTTTACCGAGTGTCCTACAGCACCCTCGGTAGACTTTGGTCACTTTACCGAGGGTCACCCGAGAACCCTCGGTAAATGTTTTTGCCGAGAGCCCCTGTTAATGGCCCTCGTTAAAATATCTTTTTTTTTAATTTGGCATCCAAATTTTTGTGTGTGCTTCCTACAATGCCTCATAGTTCATGTCCAAATTTGAGATTTTTTAAAACTTTTTTTCTATATATTTTGATTTTATTTCTTTTAATTGAATTTTGTTTTATAAGTCAAATTTGAACTGGAAGCCATTCGAATAGATGGAAAACATGAACGAAAAAATGATATTCATATTCGTGGAGTGCAATGTGAGGCCTCATCCGGGGATAGACCCAAAAATTTGAACATCTTGTTCACGGAACATGACCATTCACTTGCGGGTGAATAATTTTTAAATTATATAAAATGCAAACGAAGTCAAAAAATCATGAAACTTGTCGAGTTGTCGTGATATCGTATGTGGAGATGGTGAAAAAAAAATTTGAGAAGGTTTTGTGCACGTTGGATCAAATGGTTTGCTGAAACCCGGGACATCTCCACCGGAGTTCTATTATCACATGTGGTATATGTCCTGGCTCGTGTCGATTGTATGAGCCAACCTCAATGAAACCATCTCAAATTTTGTATGTAGACAACAAAAAAATAGGGGACGAAGGACGACGCTGGAGATGAAGTCACAAATGAGAGACTTACAAATGCTTGAGCGATTACAATTAGGCAATGAAAATGAAGACAACATTCCTCCTTCGGATAGTCTTGCTTATTTGGACAATGTTGATAGTGATGATGAGACATATGATCTAGCTAATCCCATGTAATACTATGTTTTTGTTTATCTAAGTTTTGTTTAATTTTTTTGTCCTTCTCTAATGTTTTTTTGATGAGTCGACATTTTGTTTAATTGCGGGTGATTGAAAGAAGATGGTGGGTGGCCATGCCTTGCGTCGAGGCCGGTGTCCTCCCTTTACGGGAGTGGGGAGGAGGCGGCGGCGCGGAGGGCCGGCGGGGAGGAGCACTAGGAGCGAGCCGACTCTTTCCACACCGGTGGAGCAGCCGGTGGTCCCGCAGGAGGAGCCGGCGGCGGAGGACACTGAGCAGGAGTTGGTGCCGTAGACCACTGACGAGGACGAGGAGGGAGACGGGGAGGACTATGGGGATTTCTCAGGGTCCTCCACTTCCAGTGTGTACTTGCGAGGTCCCGTGAGCCTCCCTCGGGTTCCCCCACGTGCAGCACAAGGTATTGATTTGCCCCGATGGGCAAGTGTAAGTAACTCTTGATGTTATCACCAATTTTTAATTTGAAATGTTGCGAGAAACTAATATTTTGTCTTACTTGTGCGGGAACTGGGTGGTTATGTCGGGTGGTCCCACACGCTCCCCCAACGGCATCCTTGCTCTTCTTGTGGGAATCACTTCCACGGCATCGTCACTTACGAGGCGGGACCCGAGCCGGCCTACACGTATGCCCACTACTGAGCCGCCCCCGGACATCGAACGGCAACGTGTTGGAGCACGTGAAAGGCAGACTTTTGGGTAAGTCTTCGTCGCACAAACTTTTGTCTATACATCGCATTCATTAGACTAATCCGCCCATATGACTAAGGATGCATCACATTTGTATGCAGAGTTTCTTCAGACCACTGGCGGGATATGAAGAGCGGGTGGAAGAGGTGTTCAAGAAATCCTGCAAAAAGCGCATCGTCGACATGCATCACAAGGTGAAACACCGGTGCTTCCCCTCGATAAGACTCTCGGCAAAAATGTTTTTAAAGTTTTTAAAATTAAACTTCACCGAGTGAGGAGACACTTGGTAGACTTGAACCTCTACCGAGCGGGATGGGGGCGCTCGGTGAACTGGACGTGAAGACGGAGGCAACCGCTGTCGACGTCCACTTTGCTTTGGCGAGAGGGGCGGCCCTCGGTAGAGGCTCTACCGAGCGCCCCAGTTTCAGCTCTCGGTAGAAGCCTATTCCCGTGCAAAATTTCACCGAGGCGGCGCTCGGTAGAGCCTCTACCGGCGCTATCTGCCCTTTACCGGCGTTTCAGGCGCTCGGTAAAAGGGCGCGCCTAGTAGGGGGAAACTCAAAGGTTTAGATGGTCTGAATTTTCGTTTGTGAGATTCCAAATCCCATATAGGATATAATGACAATAGTTTATAAGAAAAAACAAAAGGTGTTCAAGTAGTTCCTAGGTACACCTGCCAATTTCAAGAAGGGTATGAGCAAGTTGAACCTGACCAAATTAGGTGTGGTTTTTCATTGTTGGGCATTCAGCTTTCGACCCAATTCATGCTATTCGGCTGGAACCTATCTGACATATACGATGCTTCCTCTCTAAATTTAATGGACCCAATTCTGGGACAAGCTTGAACAGTCAGTTCAGCAATGTATCCCTAGTGGTGACCTTTTTGGCACATGCCTTGCTCCCACTTTTTTTTTGTGTTGTTGCAGCCTCGCAGGCCCGACAAATCTAGTGAGCCAACAGTGTCATATGGTGTGTCGGGAGGCTTACACTTACCCTCCCGGTCTTTGTAAATAATCACTATGCCAGAATTCACTATTGGTGACGCAGCTATTGGTGACACGAAAACAAAATGCGTCACAAATAGTTTATTGGTGACGCGGGTTGACAACACGCGTCACCAATAAGCCTTTGCCCATGCTCCAGGAACGACACGCGTCACTAATAGTGATATATCGGTGACGCGGGTTATCCAAACGCGTCACCAATAATACTAGTGACGCATATTGGTCGACAGCGTCACCAATAATTATCCCTATTGGTGACGCATGTAAACAAAAGCAGCGTCACCAATAGAAAGGGTGACGCATTTTTATCTCACGCGTCACCATTTGATGATTATATTGGTGACACAGCGTTTAGAATCAGCGTCACAAATAACTGGGTTGGGCCCATTGGGCCTTGGGCGGATGGCCCGGCGGTGCAGGGTGCCCATCTAAATCAGAATGGAATCGGCGACCTTCTCGAGACAACCGACCACTGTGGTGCCGCCCCATACCCTAGCCTCCACCTCCTCGGCAGCCAGCGCCGCTCTCCTCGGCGGCCGCCGCCTTCCGTTGCACCAGCCCTTTCCCGCGCGATGGCGGCGTCCCAGCCCTTCCCCGCGACGGCGGCGCCCTTCCCCTGCGGCGGCGACGCGGGCGCGACACGACGGTGCCACCCGCCTCGGTGACGGCGCGCCGCCTCCCCGCAGGCGCGGCGGGCAGGGCACGGGGCGAGGCGGTAGTCCGCGCGCCTGGCTGTGATGGGGCAGTGCGGCGCTGGGGCTGGCGCGGAGGCCACTGCCATGTCGGACGTCTCATCAGATCTCGGCAGCATCCGGGCAGGGCCCGTGGAGCGTGACATCGAGCAGGTGCGTCCTGCTAACCCTCCTCTTGCTGTGTTGGCCTTGTTACTTTGCTTGCCCATTTTGTTATAGCTGCTACATGGTACTGAAGTTGAGCGAGATTTGAAGGATGTCGCATTTGGTTTCGTGGATTTCCTCTAGTGGTGTTGGGGATTCGGGCCGTGGATGGCGGAGCCAGCGTTGGAGGAGCCAGCCGGTGGATCTGTACAGGCATCCCTCCGGCATCGTCCCCACGCTCCAGTAATTCAGCGAGACCTTGCTGGATTGGGCGCTCTCACATTCGATTGGGTTAGGGATGAACGCCTGCTGGGATCTGGCTGCTTTTGAGTGATTGATTGTGCTTCAGCTACTCCTAATCCGCTGGGTTTAGTGTATTTGGTTGGGAATCGGTGAATCTAGTGAAGCTACAGTTACAGTGCTTGTTGGGGGGGGTATTGGGGCTAGATCCAGGTTGTTCTGAATTTCATATATTTGGGCATCGGAGCAGCTGTTGCCTCATTTCTTCGTAAGTTGAATCTTACACTCTTTTCGGATTCAATCCAGAGCAGCTGTTGCCTCAGTTCTTCATAAGTTGAATTTTACACTCTTTTCAGATTCAATCAAATCGAAGCAAAGAAATGATACAGGAAAAATTTATGGCTGTATGAAATAAAAATTACTGAACTATATAACATTTGTCAACCAAACTAACCTATATGTTACATGAATGAGAAGTAAAAGTTGCAAGTAATTTGATGGCTGAGTACTCTGTCCTGTCATCTTTTTTTAAGTCATTTTTCCTTGTCTGTATATTTGTGTCATACTGATATTATTTCGAGAAAAAAGATAGAAGATGTATGAGTTTGACTAACTGGTGATAACATGTTTGATGCTTGCAGGACTGCAGGTAGCAATTATTGTCACTGCTGACTATGTGTGTGCTTAGTACATCCCGCCAGACAATATTGTCACTGCAGGTATTTTTTAACAAAACCTTCTATTCTGGTTGAGGCATAATTGGATTTGTTAGCTGATTAATTGGAGTACCAGCAATCAGCATTTCTTACTTGAATGCTTTTTTGCCTGTCACATTAGGTATTTCTTACTTGAATGCTAAATCTCTGTCCTTTTGAACTTGTCACTTTTTGCCTGTCATTGTGTCACTTAAATTCGTTGACTATGCTTTTTATTGTGTAACAGACACAAGCTGCACCTGAGAGACTTGAAAACAACAATAATTATTGTTTGAATCATATTTGTTGTTCAGATCCCAACATCTATTGTACCTGCACTATACTTCCTCAGCTGTTCAAGCTAGCAGCACAGGGCTGTACAAGTTCCTGGTCTATTTCTACTACTAATTCTTGATTCTGAACTGATATTTTTCATTTTCTTTGTGCAGTCCGACTACTACTACATCTGTCACTCCATCGGCATCCCAGGCACCTAAGCAACCATCAGAAATTTTTGCTACTGCAGTCTTGATCATATGGGTGGTAATTGGCATCCCAGGAAGCATATTTGTAATCTGTATTGGTCCTCAGTTTTTAAATATTGCTCTTTCCGTTACAGGACATGTTCAAGCTGAGAGGCCTCCATGGTATGTTTCAGTGGTTGGAGGTGCTTTATATGTAAGATAAAGAAATTTTGCTAACATCTTTTGTCAAGCTACTATGAAAAATAGTAACCACCAATGTAGCCACTGTTTCTGAATATGTTAGTTATCATCTTTTGACAGATGATGGAAGTAATAACAGATGTAGTAGTAAACATGTGTAGGATTTTAAGTCTCCATTTTGTACTGCAGGTACTACATTGCTATGATTATCAAAGCATACAGGTACTACACTGCAGGTACTACACTGCTGTCTAAGATAGCTTTCTACATTCACAAGCTTTTGTGATAATCCTAGCATGCTGATGTTGTGAACTGAATGATGATAGTTCTTATGCATTTCACTTGCATATTGTAGTTAGATTCATATTTTGTTACCTCTCTGTGATTTGTCCATCATGATCACCTTAAATTAGCTTATTTTTGAAACTTCTGAAAATAGCTCATGTGTCATATATGGTACTATAGCTATCATCCAGTGATCAGCTCATTGAATTGCTACTTGCTTCTTCTGCAGGTCTGCTGCTGTCATCAAGTTGCCTATATCTGTTATCTAGTGTGTGAGTGTGAAGCTACAAATTTTTTAGTTATTTAGATTTCTGTCCAACATAGTTGTTTCAGTTTAGAAATGTATCAATTGTTGAAGTTTCTGTGAACCCATAGCTCTTGTAACTCATCATTTGTCTCTGAATCTGAACCTATTTGAATACTATTGAGTTGAGTTTGTAATAAAGAATTTGATTGCTGGAATGGATGAAACATGGCTGATGTAAAATGTTAGCTTCAATGATGTGTGTGTATGTATATGGATCATGGATATATATATATATATATATATATAGGATTTTTTTGTTTTCTGAAATAACTATCAGTGACACATATTGGCTACATGTGTCACTGATAACACCTTATCGGCGACGCGTATTGGCTACATGTGTCACTGATTGCACCTTATCAGTGGCGCGTGTAAGGTGCAATCAGTGACACATGTAGCTAATACGCGTCACTGATAGCACCTTATCAGTGACGCGTGTAGCCAATACGCGTCACTGATAGCACCTTATCAGTGACGCGTAAACACGCGTCACAGATATGCCCTTATCTCTGACGCAAAAAGGGTGACGCCGCGCGAAAAACGCGTCGCTGATAGCAGTTAACAAGTGTCACAGATAGCGATTTCTGGCATAGTGAATCTTTCTTTTCTTTCTAAATTGAATGGCACTGCTCGTTTCGCTCAAAAAAAAGTGCCAAAAAATATTACCACATATAGCAGATAGATGTGTTCAAAATAGTATATGTGGTCCAACTGACCAATGACCTTCTGTAGAGAAACTCAAAAAAAGTGGAGCATTTTCAGTTCAGGAACAATTGGAGCATTTTCATTTCAGATTTCAGAAACAATTGGAGCATCTTTTATGAGCTAAAATTACCATCCCAAATTCTAGAAATAATCTTAACTGAAGCACACAGATAATTAATCTTCCAGCCAGTGGACTTATCAAAACATCAACCATCAAAAACAATAACCAAGCTCAGATTAAGTGTGCACCTAGAATCTTCAGTCATTATCATAGTTCTTAACCAAATACAAAGCATGCAGGTACATGAGTTCGATAACATAACATACATGGTGGCTAACACTTCCATAAAACAAACTACCCAATGGAGTACTTCACATTGTAATGCATCGACAGAGTGAGGTACTGCCATTCTAGTTTTGGGCGAGGTAGTGATTACTTTGTCCATTTGCTGAAACCACAAACTGAAAGGAACCAAGCATACAAGTATGAATTATTTTATTGCATACTTACATAGCTTTCTTAACATGAACACAAAGGAATGGCTGGAAAATTTAGAGGTGGACAGGGTAGAATTTTGCTACATCATCATTGCTTGCGAAATACCAAGAATTATCCTTACTAGGTAAAGCTCAACAGAATTGAGTGTTGTAAAATATTCAATCTAGCATAGGTACCATTTATTTTCATCTAATAAAACGTCTGCAAAATAAGTTTACATGTATCATTTATCACTACTAGTGAACAAGATGTCTACAAAATCAGTATCTGAAAAGAGAAAAGCTCAAACCATACCTGGAGTGAAGAAGCCAATGAAGGGGTTACACCACAGTAGTCCCTTGGTCCACCTACCTTCCTGACCCTGCCAGACTTTAGCTCAAATGTGAAGGCACCAACAGTTGTGCTTATGAAGAAAACCTCGACGCCTTCAGCAAAACTAATCACATTAGCTTGGACAAAAGAAATGTCCTCGGGCAATATTTCCTCAAGTTTGATGACCCTCTGTTGTACCCATCCTGTAGCCCCCTCTGCATTCACCATTGTCGACCAAAGGTAAAGTCTTGAATCCAACACACCAGCGATCCCCAACGAACCATCCACGTTTTGCATGAGAACTGGAACATCTTTGTACAGGTGTGGCATGCCAATTACAGACAAATGGTGCTCGACCAAATCATACTTCATAATTCTATGACCATTATCATTAGTGCAGTAGATTCCATCTCCGCTAAGAGCAGCACGCTTCATGTCGAAGTAGTGTATACCTTGTAATTGTGTAAGAGCTGGTGTGCACCAGGAACGAGATTCCGATGAATAAACATGTGCATGGAAAATGGTGTAGTCAGAATCATCGATGCTCACACAGACCACAAGGAACCGACCGCCGCGGCAGCTGCGGTGATCGCAGCCAGGCTCAGCGCAAAGCACCACTGCGTTGGAATGGAATGGGTTCCAGGAGCAGGGCCCCTGCAGCACCTCACTGTGATTGGAGAATGGATCCCAGACAACAAATTTCCTGCTGCCAGTCTCTCTGATGAGGACCTGGCCATGGCGGCAGTCAGAGACCCATCTAGCACAGCCGTCGCCGTGCCCCAGCTGGGGTCGTGGTGTGGAGGCTGCCGTGGTGGGCACGGAACCAGGGAAGGACCCTGCGGAATCGAGGTTGTGGAAAAAGCCGAGCAGCGGGAACCTTGGTGGAAGGCTGTAGCGGCGGAGGAAGGCGGGGTCGGAGGCGACGTGGAGCCAGAGCTTGCAGGCGAAGGAGGCGCGGAAGAGGTCCGCGGGCTCGTCCGGCGGGATGCGGAGGAGGATCTCCGCGGTGGCGTCTTCGTTGGCGCCGGCGGCAGCGCAGTGGCGGCGCCATGGGGAGGGGGAGTGAGGGTTTGGGTGCCTGGGGATTTGGGGAACACTGAGCTGGGCTCATGGCCTCGACAGTGGGCCGTTGGAGTGGAGGAAGCCCACACGTCAAATTTGGTGTATCGTGGGCACATGGCTTGCAAGCAATTTCATTTGCTCAAATTTTTTAGTTTCTTATTTGCCACTCATGTGCTTATAGTATGGTTGTGGCCAAAGGACGTCCTCTACTTGCATTGCATGCATGAAAGTCTATGTATGTATAAAAAGAATATGACATTTTTTAGATAATTTACGATAAATTAAGATAATAAATTTTAACTTTCGTACTACAACTTTTAACTTTCATCATACAAAATATGATATACTTCTAACGTTTCTTACAAATTAAACGCATTGAATAAGAACCATAACTATCACTACTACTCAAAAGATTAATCATGATAGTTTTTCCAACCGCCATGAACATAAGGCCACGATAAATGGACCATTTACTATAGCGGTTTTGTTGCCCGCCATGGTTAATAAAAAACAAAAAAACTCAAATCCAGCCCTAAACGGGCCTAAATCTGGACCCTGCCGCCCTTGCGCGCCATTGCAGCCGCTAGCGTTCATCGATCCACCGCGGGACCTCTGTGGCCATATCCCGAGCCCCATTTCCGGAGGGGCACCGTCGTGAAAGAGGAAGGTGGTGAGGGGGCGTGGCCGTGCGCGGAGAAGGCCGGCCTGCCGGGCGAGCTCGTCGGATCCCGACCTCCATGGCCAGATCAGTGAGCCCCATGGGCGGAGCGGCGCCGTTGTGGAATGAAGCCCGAATCGGAGTCGTCGTCACCAGATCGCGAAGGGAGGACCTCGGGGAGGGACGGCACTGGATCAGCGCCGTAGCCACCTCACCCGCGCCTTGGTTGCCTCTGTTCGTGGCTGTGGCCTTGGTTGCGATGATATAGACATCTAATCAAATGTACTCCCTCTTTTGCAAATTATACGACGCTACGGCGTTTCTAGATGCATAGATTTTGCTAAGTATCTAGATATACACTTATGTCGAGAAGCATTTTTCCAAATTTCAATTGTCCAACAAAATGTTATGAATAAAAAATATGTTTTTGTTTTAATTATTGGTGTTTAACATCCTGATATAAAGTATAAATTAATAAATTACATACCGCCTTGTACATTGTCTACCTCACTGGATGAGAATTGATGCATCGCGGGAGCCACCATCAGTTGATTTTCTCAGCATCGAAGACATTTGTAAATCACAAATCCATCTAACGGATATTGTCATTCAAATATGAGACTAAATTTTTTTTTTTGAATTTGCACCGGGGATTTGCTCCCCACCTAAATATATATTCAAAAAGGCCCAAAACGGCAGATTTACACAGGTTTGAGGAGGAAAAACAACATCGCCCACCACAAGGGCGAACAGAGAAAAAACAAAATGCTGAGACTACCACACCAAATCACACGAGCTCTTCAACGATGCCTCCTGGGAGGTGAATGACGCCAAAACGTACCCATCGTCAGCCAAGCAGGAGCTCGGCAAGGCTTTCGCCCGAGCCATGTACCGGGGGTAGCTGCATTGATCGGGCCGATCTAGGAGGAGCAGCCGCAAAAAGGTTCTTCAGTGACGCCTTTAGGAAGGAGATCCTCATCGCTGGCCTAGACCCAGACTGATCTAGGCTGAGCTTGAGCTTTCGCCCAGAACCTTTGAAGGTGCTCCCGTTGATCCGTCCGCGAAGGAGGGAGGCATGCCTAGAGAAGGTTGCCGGCCAAAACATATCCATGGCTAAAACAAGCTAGCTACAAAGACAAGCAAAACCGAAGCTACAAAGCTCAAGAAAACCTCAGAGGAAGCGAACAAAGCAAGTGAAAAGAGCAATGAAACAATAGCGTATTTATAGGCCAAAGCAGGTCCACAAAGGACCAAGTGCATAAAGCAAGAAAGAGTAAAGAAGTGACAATTCAATGACATCAATACATCGGTTTTCACAGCAGTCAATACCCAATAGACTGAGCAGCAATAAAGGCATGCACACTCCTACTCCCTCAGTCCCACAAATAAACGCAATTCTAAGACTTCTACGATTCATCTTTGATCATTCGTCTTATTCAAAAAAAAATTAATAAATGTTATTTATTTTGTTATAACTTATTTTTTTGTTAGAAATATTTTTATAATGATTTATTTTTTTTAATTATTTGCATAAAAAATCTAAATAAGACGAATGGTCAAAGATGAATTGTAGAAGTCTTAGAATTGCTTTTATTTATGGGACGAGAGGGAGTAGGTGAATTTCAAAAAGACTGTGCAGCCCGTGACTCCAACGGCCACCTACCAAGGACAATAATTCAAAGCAGACAGAGAGTACTTCAGAATGACCTTGATGAGAAAAGAACCCTCAAACAGGCTTGGGGGCTAGAAGACAGTACCCTCAGAAGGAATTTTTTTTCAAAAAATAACTCGCCGAAGATTAGAAGACCCTCCAGCTCTTTGTTCCAAAAAGCAAGAGGCTCGGCGGCTACACCCAGTGGGTGCACTTTTTCGAAAAGTGCACACCACTGAAGAAGAAAACAATTCATCGAAGATGAAAAACCCTGCAGCTCTTTGTTCCAAGAAGCAAGAGGCTCGGGGGCTACACCCACTGGGTGCACTTTTTTCTAAAAAGTGCATACTAGTAGAGAAGAGCACGAGAAGATCATCAAGGACCACTTCAAGGTTTCACTTCATCGAAAAGAACTCAAGCAAGGAAAAAGAACTCCCGAAGCTCAACCATGAAATGCTCGAGGGCTTGTCGATGCGGTGCCCATAGGGTGCCACACCTAGTCGGTACTAGGCTCTATCCTAGGCCCACTACCTGACGAACGGAGGTCCGAATCAACATGCAGACTGGCTCCAAGAAGAACTAGGATAGTACCTAGCCGGATTCTGTATAGGAAAGAACCGAGTTCGAATAGAACTCGGACCTTGTACTTCACATCCGACTAGGACCAAAACAACCCCTCGGCCCCTTATTCAATATAAAAGGCGGCCTAGCGGCACCCCATGTATAGACACAACATACGACAATCAATCAAAAACAGGCTGACGCCGACTGGACGTAAAGGCTATTAGGGCCTGTTTGTTTCCGCTCATCCCACGTTCGTGGTGGCCCAATGCGGATAATCCCGCCGAACGCCGCGCGGTGGACGCGCGTTTGCTCAACGCTGCAGCCACAAAACACAGACAAATGAACTGGAACGCCGCTTATCCGTGAAGCGACGAAATCCTGGCTTCTCTCCATCGCGATTTTGGGCAACGCGACCGGTGGCCACGGAAACAAACAGGACCTTACTCGATCCGAGATCGAGGGCCCGAACCAGTATAAATTGATTGTCAGCTGCGCTAACCGCCAGGCTCCACGGAGTTCCTCGAGAGCCCAAGCCGAACAAAACACCAGCATGGGTACCCCTGTGCTGGGCTATCGGTCGTAAAACACCGACAGTTGTACTCTCTGTCTCTGAATAAATCAATTCTTAGAGTTGTTTACAAGTCAAACATTTTAAATTTTAACAAACACTAGTAACGATTCGATTTTGCGTGATGGTGGCAATTTTTTTCCATGGCGGGCACTTTGTTTGCCCGCCACGGAAATTCCCGAGCCGGCGGCGGCCGACGCCGCCGGCCGCCCGCCCGCGGTTAATAGATTAACCGTGGCGGGCGCTTTAACCGTGCCCGCCACGCCAAAATACAGATTAACCGTGGCGGGCGCCGCAACCCGCCCCCACGGTAAATAGATTAACCGTGGCGGGCGCGTTGCAGGCGCCCGCCACGGGAAATGGAGATTTTACGTGGCGGGCATATTAAGGCGCCCGCCACGGTTAATCCCCAGGCCTATAAGTACAGCCGCCAGCCCCCTCTTCTTCTCCACGGGTCTTCCTCTTCCAACTTGTGGCGGGGGAGGCTGTGCCCTAAAAATTGACCAAATCTTTGAATTGGGACTTTAAGCTTGGATTTGGGGGAGGAAAACACACCAATTGGTACATAAAGGCCTCCTTTCATCTCATTTTTGATCATTTTGATCCCCTCTAGATCTAGATCTAGATCTAGATCTATGGAGGAGAGAGAAAACTTATTTTCTCTGCTCTCATCCTCTTCCTCTCTTTTTTTTCACTTTGAGTACTATATAACGGCACTTAGCATTTATGGCGAGCAGGGAGACAGGATGGAGAGGCGCCGAGCCGACTGGATGTATGGGATGAAGAGGATTGATGACGAATATGTTGATGAAGTGAAAAAGTTTGTTGCCCGAGCGAAAAGACACAGTGAGATAAATCAACAGAGGCTGATTATATGTCCTTGCTCTCGCTGCAAGAATCTCAAAGCTGACATTGACACCATGGTGCGATCTCACTTAATTATGCATGGTTTTGTCAAGGACTATACGGTCTGGACTTTTCACGGCGAAGAAGTTCCACCATTAGATCCACGGCCGATCCGATCCAAGAAAGCGGTGAAATCCTCCAGCCGATCCAGTAGCAGGAAATCCACCAGCCGATCCAATTGCATCTGATATATTCGAAAGCACGGCTGACGTCGATGATGACGATGATCACGGTGGTGGTGGAGGGGATGGTGAGCAGGAGACTCCTATGACGCAGCCTGAGGATGTCCGGATTTTTGAATATTTGGTGAACCGCCTCGATGAAGACGACATTTTGTTTGGCTGCCCGAAATGGCTGGAGAATTTCAAACAGATGAAGCAGGCAGCAATTGATCCGCTTTACAAAGACAGTCCGAAGGGTTGCACGATGCTGAGTTTTAACCTTAATTTGCTGATGTTGAAGTCTCGTCATGGCTGGTCTGACACTAGCTTCAATGAGCTCGTAAGTTACCTTGCTACCACGTATCCAACGCCTAACAAGGTTCCCGCTAATACATATCGTGCTAAGAAGTTGATCCGGCGGTGGCGATGAAACTCAAAAAGTTCGATGCCCGCCCTAACCATCGTATCCTATATCGGGGGCGTCGGTAGGAGAATTTGACCAGTTGTCCGCGACTGCGTGGGCGCGAAGTCGATACAAGAGGAATGCCGGATGTCGCGTGGACAATGAGCTCGATGAGGAAGCCTTGGGAGGACGGTCGAAAAAAAGAAGAAGGGGGCGAAGAAAAACCAAAGGCGCAAAGCGAAGAAGATCATGTCAACGGGGACGCGGAAGAAGAAGGTTACACGCGAGAGGAAACGCCCAGTTTGTCAATGTGGTACCTTTCATCGCGATCGCTGCGGGCTCTCTATGGGAACCCCGAGGATGCTAAGCACATGACTGGCATGCATCTAGCGATCGTCTAAAGGATGACGGAAGCTACGACACCCTTCGGATGCTAAGCGGTGGCAAGATTTCGACGCCGCCTACCCCGAGTTTGTAGAGGAGCCCGAGAACGTTAGGTTTGCATTGAGTACCGACGGAATGAACCCATTCGGTGATCCGAAAGCACACACACGACGCGTGGCGGTCGTCCTCACCATGTACAATCTACCTCCACATCTTTGTCAAAAGCGCGGTATGTTTTTTCGACCATGCTCATTTACGGACCGGCGGCCCAAGAACGATATAGATGTGTTCTGGAGCCGTTCATGGAGGAGATGCAGGTACTATTTGATGATGGGGTCAATATGGTTGATGCGCACGCGCAGCGAGTTCACTCTTCGTGCCATCATCTTTGTCACCATCACCGATTACCCGGTCTATTTTCATTATCGGGGCAAATTAAAGGGAAGACCGCCTGTGTAGCTTGCATCGATGAAACCCGCTCCACTTACGAAGGGATCCACCAAAACGGTGTACATGGCACCTGGGACGCTTCCTCCTGCAGAAAGCATAGGTACGAAATGCAAAAATGAATATATACTTTGACAACAAGGGCGAGCCGCAACCCGAGCCAAAGACCGACTAGTTATGGTCGAAGGTGTTTGACATGGTGAAGGACATGGAGTGCGAGTTTGGAAAGAAGAAGAAGAAAGACGAGGAAGACGGCAGCACCAAGACAATGAAGAGAAAGAGGGATAAATTGGAGGAAGAAGCGCCTCCTGCCGTTCCTTTCAAGAAGAAGTCAATTTTCTTCAAGTATCTAAAGTACTGGAAGACACTGAATACACCCCATGCGATCGACTCTATGCACCTTGAGAAAAATGTCTTTGAAAGCACGATCGGTCTCCTGATGGATATCAAGTTGAAGACGAAGGATGGTATCAAGTCACGTCAAGATCTTGTTAACATGGGCATCCGACCGGAAATTCACGCTACACGGCTTCAGAACGGTAAAGTCGAACTCCCAGGTGCGGCCTACAACGTAATGAGAGATGAGAAGTTGGCTATGTGTCGGTTGATTAGGGGTATCAAGGTATCGACCGGTTTCTCTTCGAACATCAAGAGTCTGGTATCCATGAAAGACCTCACAATGACAAACTACAACGCGCACGATGCTCACATCATGCTGACGGTTTTTCTTCCAATTGTGATCAAAGCTATTCGTCCAAAATACGTGAAGATGGTGATCACAAGGATGTCATACTTCTTTAACCAAATCACCCAGAAGGTCATTGTCAAGGCAGATCTGCCTGCGCTAAAATAGTTCATCGTGGAAACAATGTGCCAACTAGAGATGTGCTTCCCACCATCGTTCTTTGATATTATGCCACACCTGATGATGCACATGGTTAATCAGATAGAACAGCTAGGACCCGTGTACCTACAAGCGATGTGGACCACTGAGTGACTAATGTCTACCCTCAATCGATTCATTCATAACCGTGCTTACCTAGAGGGCTCTATGATTGAGGCATACACAAGCCAGGAGGCCGTGAACTGGTGTATGAAGTACATAAAAGATGGGAGGGCTATTGGGCTTCCAGTCCATCAACATGAAGGAAGAACCTCGGGGATGGGGTGCACGGGCCGAAAAGCACGCACCGACGTACCTAGGCAAACAGTGCTAGAAGCTCACTACAGCATCCTTCATCAGTTGGTGATCATGGACACATACGTTAAAAAGCACCTCAAAGAGATCCGCGCTGCAAATAGGAAGCGCACGAAGGAATGGGTCGACAAGGAACACAAGAACTGTTTCCTCCAGTGGCTCGAAAAGCAGAACATTCCCCCGGGAGATGATGCGGAGACAGTGAAGAAGCTTGTGTCAGGCCCGTCCACTCAGATCACCACCTGGCAAGGGTATGACGTCAATGGGTACAGGTTCCACACAAAAGAGAAGGACAAGAAGAGCGCAGCACAGAACAGCGGTGTTCGATATGAGGGCATCAACAACGAGACAGGGGAGAAGATGTCATGCTTTGCACAAGTTGAAGATATATGGGAACTTGACTATGGCGGTGACCTACAAAGTGGACGATTATGGGCTAACCACCGTGAACGATTATGGGCTAACCACCGTGAACCTTCAAAGTGTCTGGTACAAAGATGATCAGTGGGTACTTGCAACCGATGTCGCACAAGTAGCCTACTATATGAACGCAAAGAACATAAATAGACATATTGTTGTGGTAGGAAAGTAGCGGATCATGGGAGCTGATGGGGTCCAGAGTCCCGAAACATACAGCAACTATGATGAGTTCCAGCTCTTTACAGATTTTCCAGAAAAGATAAAGGCCATTGAGGACATTAGTGCTGAGCCAGAGGCATATATGCAATGACATGAACTTATTGGGGCTGAGGCAGCGGCTATGATGATTGAATGTCCCCCTACTTGGAAGCTGCTAAACTAGGATGGCTTGTACAAGCAACCAGTTTAGAAGCGATGTGATCACAAGGGGGCTATATCTGAGCCAACATGTTTATTTTTCTCTTTCCGCAATTTTGAATTGAGCTTGTCTACTCCTATGTACTGCTCCTCCTATATACTACTACTAATGAACTATATATTTGTAGCTTGAAATGGCAAATCAACAGGACCAGCCGAAAGGTCTTGTATGGGACTCGCCTAGCTCCAGTGGCTCGAGTTTAGACGGTAACGCAAGCGGAGCGTCGTATAGCCCGTCGAGGGGTAAAAGGAAACGTAATGAGGAGGAAGTTGATCCTAGTTACAACCCGAGGGGTGAAGCACGAAGCAAGGTGCCTAGGGTTCTAGAAACAAAGCAACAACCCCCCGCTACCTCCACAGGCACCTCGGAGCAACAACCCCCCCACATCCCACGGCCACCTCTTGAGGCAACCGAAAGGGAGACAAGCCAAAGCTGAGAAGGGGAGAACATGGGAGGCACAAGAAGACCAATGAGGTCCGTGTCATTCAAGAGTTGGGGCCGTAGGGCGAGCCATTGCTGCCCGTTGAAGTCATCGCTGGCACAAACAATCGGTGCTTGTGTTTTCGTGAAAGATAAGGTCTCCATTCTTTGGGATGACTGGAAACAGGTCCCGAAAACTGACAAGTTTTGGGTGTGGGGCGAGATGCAGAAACGGTTCCAGTATCCTAACAACGCCGATATGGAAAAGGTAGAGGAGCATGTTAATGTCCTCGCAGGAAGATGCTTCCGGAACTGGAAGTACAGGCTCAACAAGGACTTCCTCTTGAAAGGGCGGTCACCCTTAGCCAAATACACCATGATCTCAGAAGAAGTATGGGAAGAGTTCTAGAAAAGAAGAAACACGCCCGAAGCAAAGGCGAAGAGCGAGAAGTTCACAGAACTAGCAAATAGGAACCGACTGCCCCACCACATGGGCAATATTCGAAGACGCCGGGACACAAGCCGGCGTGGCGGGCCCAAGAAAGGGCTAGAAAGGAAGCTGGGGAGCCAGATCTGTACGAGGGCTGTGATGAAAGGACACGGGGCTTCCTCTACGGCCACAAGCCCAAGAAGCCAGAGGCCCGCACTGCGGCTCAGATCAAGGAAGTCGAGAAGGCTGTCATAGAGGCCACTCGCGGCTAAGAACAGTGGAAGCCTCGAAATTCGTCGGGGACACGATCCGCTGACCTTGGCCTTAGGAAACTCCGAGCATCGCGGCCGCGTCCGTGGCATGAGCTCCAGGAAGAGTTGGGCAACAGTGGACTCATGGCAGTCGGATGCTACCTCGTATCACACGAGGCAGAGGTACAAGGAAGGTTTGAGACAGGAAGGCCGTGATGAGGCCTTGAAAGAAATGATCAGCAAGTCCATAGCAGACGCTTTCACGAGCAACGACCCCAAGATGGTGGAAATTAGGAACCAGATGTTTTGCCAGGCTGGTATGCCAGTGACACCAGCACAGAGGCCGTTGGCCCCTAGGAACCCTGTGGATAATATCACCAAAATGACACGGGCGTACTCTTGGTGCCCTCTGCGGGGGGCCAAGACGGAAAGGCGCGGGCCGAGGGGGTTGTACATCCTTACGGAGATTGCGTTGAGTACGAAGCGCATGAGATCCCTCCAGAATCTGCCGAAGTCACCGTTGGGCACGTGTTGTCGGATTATGAAGACTTTGAACTGGAGTATCCCGCTCATAATGGGGTCAAGACTCTTTTCACTGCTATTTGTTATGCTATACTACGGAACAAGGAGGACATTGAACTTCACAAGTCAATCTTGAAGTCACCGTCATTTTCATCACAGCCGAAAGTGGCCCCGAGTTCTCCGCCGACCCCTATGATGATTCTTCCCATGATGATGATAGTGGGGACGACGGAGGCAACGACCCTCCTCATGGTTCGAGTACTCCGCCTACTCGCAGTCCAGCTAAGGAGCCGGCAACTAAGGAGCCGGCACCTAAGGACCCGGCACCTGAGGAGCCAGGGACTGGGAAAGCGATACTCGAGGAAGCAACTGGGGAGAACACAGTGGCACAACCTGAGGAGAGAGTAGGGGACGAGACACCCATCTACACTCGAGGCCTCCAACCGCTGACACCTCCGGCGCCGGGGAAGGAGAAAGAAGCTGAGCATAGGACACCGCCACCATCCCGCGCTGAACCTAGCGAATGCCCTCCACCACAGAAGATGCCGATATTCGATGAAGAGGAGGTCATACCCAACAAGCAGGCCTCACCCGAGAGGCCCAAATTATTAACGATTGGGTCTGAAAGGTATGCCCCGCTCAAACAACGAGCTATAATATGTTATTAGCTACTTCTTTTCACAACCTAACATTTGTAGCCCCGCTTTTCCACGCCAAAATCCCCACTTCATGTGGGGTTCGTCTTGGATGAATGCCCCGGCAACTTCGAGTATGGGAAGTATATGATACCTAAGGCCCAGCTCATCGATGAGGAGACTTGGGAGGCTTGGAAATTCCATGCATGGTATATAGAGTGCGCAAAACGTGCATTGCATAGCTCCACTGTCTATCTTCCTAAGGAGTACTTCCACAACTTCGTTGATGCACGGTTCATCGTTGATTTCCAAGACATGTCTAGACTACTGCGTCGACAGGACCTTGACATTGCCCAAGTCACCTTGTTTGCTCTGTAAGTGAAATTTTACTTCCACATGTCCCTTGCATTCGTATAGATTCTTTGTCAAAAGTACTTATGCCACAACCACATGTCCTTATAGGTTGATGGCCGATGTAGGCAGGAAGGTTGGCAATGGTATTATTTATCTCTCTCCAATGCACATTTGTGAGAGAGAGATCATCGGTTATCAACTACCAAGGGACCATCCAGATATGGTGGACTTGATGGAGAGGGAGAGGGAAAAGATATGGAAAAAGTAGCTGGACGCAAAGAAGTTGGAATTAGCCGAGTACTTAATATCATCAATGAAAAAGGTCAAGCCAAAGGGGTATCGATGTATCCTGGTGGCTCACCAATACGGAATAGGAAAAGTAGGACATTGGATTTGTTTCATGATCTTTCCTCAGGACGGGAGGGCCGTGATCTTTGACTCATCATCGGGCGCACTCAAACCCCAGACCGCTACCGACACTTTGAAATTTGCTTAAAATTGTAAGTGATGAACTGTTTATTCAATTACTAGAGTCGAATATCAACGTTGACAATAGTGCATTTCGCATACAGCGATTACAAGGAGTACTTGAAGGATCCGGACTGCTATGATCGAAGATCCCGAAGTGTAAGGATCGCAATGGAAATAAAATCAAAATCGGCGAAATTTCCGTGACGTATATGAAACCTAATTTTCTTTAATACGACTGCCTATTGCTTCTATATATATTACTACTAACATTGGTTTATTATGTGCAGTGCCTCAAACAACCATATGGAACAAACTTGTGTGGTTTCTTCGTCTGTGAGTACCTGAGGGCTTGCAAAAAGTACTCTGACAGCTACCGACAGCTCAAGCGTGGACTACAGCACTGGTACGCGGTGGTAGAAAAGGCAACCGATGAGATGCGATTCAGGCGAACAGTAGGTGACATATGTAAGAAGTTTGTCCTAGACCAAGTAGTGCATGAAGGACAACCTTTCTTTTTGGAGGACAGTGAGTTGGGGCTGCTTCCGGAGTTCGAGGACCTAAGGAAATGGAGCACCAGGCTAGAGCTTAAGGACTACCTTCATCAAGTCACCTTGTAGCTCGCACATTATGTATGGATCGATGTATATATATATATATATATATATGTGTGTATGGATGTAGCTCGTACTTTGTTGGATATGCATGAATGGATCGATGAAAACATGTATGGATATGAACGGATCGATGTATATATATGTATGATATATATTTGAGTATTATATATATATATATATATATATATATATATATATATGGATTGATGTAGCAATGTATATATATATGGGTATGTATTGGCATTTTATTTTTTAAAAAAATTTAAGCCGTGGCGGGCAACATAACGCGCCCGCCACGGTAAATGCGTTATTAACCGTGGCGGGCGACTTAAGGCGCCACCATTAAAGGCCACGATTAACCGTGACCTCTCGGGGGGTGACGGGCATCGTGCCCGCCACGCAAAAACGAAAAATGCCCGCCACGCAAAAAAATTTCGTTACTAGTGAAAAAAAGCATATAAAAGGTGCGTTAATGTTTATGACACCGAATTAGTACCATACACTATAAATACATTTTTATAATTCGGTCAAACAAAAATATTTAGGGAGAGAAGGATTATTGTAATTGTCATGACAACCTTGGAAACCATGACATGATAAAGCGCACCAGGAATAAACTAATGAATGAAAATGTCGGTGTTTCAGTAACCACCAATGAGCAAATTTCTAGATGCGTGTCGGAATCGGATGGTGAGACAAAGAGACACAAGGTTTATCTTGGTTCGGACCGAACAATCCCTACGTCTAGTGTAGTGCCGCTGTACTCGTGTTCCTTGCCACTTGCTTGCTAGGGGGGTATACAAGCTTGGTCGAGAGAGGGAGAGGCTCCCGTCTCCTGTGTTCATGTGTGAGTGTGGAAAGATGAGCTATTGGTCAATGATTGTAGAAGAGAGTCGTGCTTCCCCTTTTATAGTTCCAAGGGAAGCCGGTTGCACTATCTAAGAGGATCTTTGTAGGGGAAGAAGAAGGAGATGAAGTCTTAACACTTGGGTAACACGCCTTCTACGCTATTCCGAGGATAAAGATGCCGCCCCGTTTGCTGCCGGTTCTTCTCGTCTGTCGTGTTGATCCTTATCGGCCGTGGTAGGAGCCGGGACATGCCCCGTCTCGCCGTGGCTGCGGCCGTCATGAACGCCTAGTTTCGGATCCTCCACGGTGTATTAGCTTTGTAGTTGCAACGACGAGGGTACATACGGTTTATCGTCTTGTCCGTCGACCGGAGCTGAGATCCGACGTGCGCGCCTCTCGCAGCGTTCGCGCGTGGTCTCGAAGCTGTTCGGCTGATTTTGGCTGATTTAATAGTATTCTGTGAGAGAGAATAAGCTGAAACAAGATGAGCCAAGACAAGCGAACACGCAGCTCGTTCATCATGATGGCCTACCTATACTCCTCCTTCTGTACCGTAGTCCTGTAGCTTGGCGGTGATCGTACATAGTGCTTACTGTAGCTCCAGTCATGTGGTACGAGGCCCAGCGTCCTCCCTGGTGCCGTTGCTTCCGGGGCCCAACGCGTATGTAGTATATCTTCGCATTAAATGGGGTGTACGGGACCTGGGGGGCCATGTCGGTGGCAGAGAAACACCGATTCTGTTGATCCGGATGAGCAGGGATCACGTCGGGCGCCTTATAAAATGTCCGTGATCCGGATGAGCACGGCATGGGTCGAGACGGAGCCCACGTCGGGCGAAACACGGTCACCTTGGACCTCTGCCTCACGTCGGGCAAGACGGAACTCACGTTGGGCAAACCGAGGTGCCACCGGTCGCGTGCCTCATGCTGGGCTAAGGTCTGGTATCCTTGTCCGACTTGATTGGGCCACAGATCGTCTTGCGTCTTCCTGGGCTGGCCCAGGGAGGTGCGGGCTATTAGCACTTTGCGGGCTTATGGTTTTGTTATGAGCGAGTCTTCTTTCGGCCTTCAGATATGTCTTCTTTGGGTACCTATAATTTTGGTACCCGACAGAAAAAATATGTATTTCAGACCTACTCTTTCTCCTCTATATATGGGTCCTCAAACTTTTCAAACTTATAGGGATCATCCAACTAGAGTCTAGGCGTGGATCCAGGCCTAAGGCCCTGGGGCCTCGGCCCTAGTCGTTGGCCTAGTAAAACTTATACTCTTGGTTTGGCCCACGAGTGAGACCCATTAGGAAAAACATAAGGGCATGCTTCTAAATAACGCTTGTTGAGCGTCAATGACCATGACTCCATGTGCGAGACCGTCATCGCCGCTGCCCACGAGCCCTCCACCTCGTTTCCCCTTGCGGCTCGCTAGCCCTCCACCGCCCCTGCCTACCTAGGCGTGGGAGCCCATGGCTGGACGGCCCACTGGCCACCATGTCATCACGCCGGACGCACAATGGCCTTGGTCGCCCCCACACTCCCCACCCTCCTCCCTCCTTCGGTCTTCTCGAGGGCAGAGCCTCGAGCAGCCGAGCCCGAGTCTCAGGCTCTGTTGACTGCTGATAGCCTCTAGCCTGGTACTGCTCCCTTCCCCTAAATCAATTTCTACTTAATTAGATTGAAAACTGAAATTGGAAACTATGAAACATCAGATCAATGAGATATTAGGTATTTATATGTATCTCATCATGTGTACCTTGCAAATGTTATTAGCAATTTTAGTTCAATCGTCAGATCAATTAGAATTTTATATTATGTTTGTTTTAGTTATTTATGTGTGTGGCTCAATGGCTGTCTGATATTAATGGGCTTATTTGCCCCTACCGGTTACCGCTAGATAGAGGCCCTAGTCGTTAGTGAACTAGACAACAACTATTTTGAAACTTCATCTAGTTCTTCCATGCTCGAGTAGAGATGCAAAACCCTCCATGAAAACTCCAGATGCCTGTCTGGTCTGCCAGTGTGGACAAGTGTGCACGTGTCGGATGTTGAGGCCCTGGTGTGTTCCGTGCTATGGCATGGTGAGTGTTTTGGCGGCTAGCATTGTGAGACGGGTGAAGTCACGAGCTCCTTTGAACTACCAGAAACACTACTGCACAGCTGATTGAACCAGAGGGAGAGAGAGGAATGACATGGTCATCATGAGATATCCCTAGGCATATGTATGAGGACTGACGACAACAATACGGGCCTGTTTGGTTTAAGCCCAAACAAAACTGTCGGTATTGTTGCCTGGGCTGGGAGCTACCAGGAGGCCTCTAACCAAACAGGCATGTGTGCGGCAGCTTCCGGACACGATTGGCCCAGCAAGTGATGGCTAGAGCTTGCAATATTTTTTTATGAATTTTAAATTTGTGTTGTACTAATGGAAATAAATTTATTGGTTACGTGGAAATTAAATTTCGAGGAGAAGAGAAAACTAATGTAGTGTTTGGTTTGGGGACCAACTGGGTTGGGTTAGGTCCAACCCAGATTTTGAGGGTTGGGTTCAAGTTTGTGTTTGGTTAGAGGGATGGAGTGATTCCAGGTTATCTGTTTGGTTGGAGGGATCGAGTGAATTGGGATGAATGGTAGTTTGATACCGTTAGCTGGTACTGGCTGTGGGACCCAACTGTCATATACATGGGTTCTCTTCTACCATCGTACGAATGGATCAGATCGAGGTCGGGATCCAGCGGCGGTGGTGGAGCTCGTACCCATGGCCGGGAAGCCATTAATGGGCGAGACGGCCGGCGGCGGCCCTAGCCGCGGCATAGCGGCGGCGCGGCGACAAAGCCCTTCCATGCGGCGAGGCCTGCGGCGGCAGACCTCACCTCCACGCAGCGTGACGGTGTGGGCGGCGCTCGAGCCAGCGCGCGATGGCCGACGGCGGAGCCAGCGCTTCACGGGCGTGGGCGGCGGCGATGCGGTGAGCGTTTGAGGCAGCGCGGCCAACGGGCGATGCGGATGGCGCGGGAGGCAGCTCGCGGGAGCCAGCGCGGCGCAACGGCGATTCGGACGACCGGGCGGAGGGGCGGACAGCGTCGCGGACCACGGGGCGGACGGGCGTGCGGCGCAACGGCGATGGCGCCCCATCCAGCAGCGGGCCGAGCGCGGACGGGAGCGAACGGGAGCGGACGGCGTCGTGTGGGTCGGAATGCTCCGCTGTTTTTTAGGAATCCCGCCGACCCGCATCTAGAGAGCATATATTCTTATCAGGTCCAACCCAACCCACATTGCTTTTCATCCAAACACGGGCTCATAATGGGTCGAACCCGCACCAACCCACACCAACCCTCAATCCAAACACAGCCTAAGAGGGGCCAAAAGGGTAATGGACAATCAGCCTCAACATGGACGGAACCTGATCGTGTCAGGGGACCTAATAATATACTCCAATTGAAAATAATTTGGTAGGCTACAAATATAATGTTGTGAACATCCTACTCAAACACGTTGTTTTCTTAGAAATTATAATACAGGCAAACTCGAAATATTAAAAGACTTGACCAAGGGGAGAGACGTCCCCTGACTTCCGTTTTAAGAAGATGGTGCCGTGACTCGAACCTGGGCTGGATCAGCCAACCGCTTCTTTGGCGTGTTGTGCTGACCTTATTTCTAGTCTACGTTGCAACGTAGGCTCACAAACGCTCAGTGGTATTCAAAAATATGTGCAGTTGGTTGCTGAAAGAAAATAGATAGTAACTTAGTAAAGCATTCCATTAGCATTTACAGTAGTGACAAAACTGACAGGACAATTGGACAAATAATGCAGCTTCGTGGAAAGCAAGAGACGAAGCTTGCTGTACTGTCATTCCTGTGGAAAGCCAAGTCATTGAGAAGGATGTAAAATAAAACGGAGTGGTGACAGTGAAGTCCACTTACAAAAGGAGTGGTTGATAAGAGTAATGTCGCTAACTGATGACTAAGTACTACCAGTAGCTAATCAATGAGTAAAGACCACGGTACATTTCATTAAGTGAGGAGCAAAATAGTAATATCATCACAACACGGGTAGAAGACAACAACCCCAGGAATATTATAGAGAACAATCTGTAGGGAGATGGTGAGCGACCACCAACTCCTTCGTTTACCAGAGTTTCATCAAGGATAAAAATAATTTCTCTACCTGTTACCAGAAAGGCACAAGAAGAAAACAACAAGGGCATGATCTAGTTTATCATGGACTAAATGATTTCAGGACCTGTTACCTCAACAACACAACAACAGCATCACTGTATATAGGCTCATGTCCATACAGTTCTGCGCCAACAATTAATGCATATATCCAAGCACAAACAATAGTTCATTGTGCCAAAACAGAACAAAGGAGACAGCTTAATCAGTGACTCAAAACTGAAACACATCACTAGTTTGAGATCAGTGACACGAGTAAACATAATGTGTCATTGAGTAGGTGTCGTACATCCACTGTGACTAGAAAGAACTATTGCAGATTAAAAGGTTTTGATGTTGAGTTGTACAATTGAAAAGACAGGTACATAGTAGTGCCTTTATCAAAGGTGTGATGTTCTGTCGTCATACAATTAAAAATGACCATTAATCAAAACTTGCCAGTCCGTCTACTGCTATAAAAGGCATTGCTTGCTGGACGATGAACTGTCACCGAAATCTCAACACATATTACTTTGCCATATCGCTCTAGCAAAGAGCCCAGGAAGCAGTTCAGTTCAGGTGAGAATTTCCATTCCACTACTTGTTTAGTGTGTCAAAATAAACAAATACATACATACATACATACATACATACATACATACATACATACATACATACATACATACATACATACATACATACATACATACATATAGCTTTGTAGAAGTAACCTAGTGTAGCTGATTCATCAATATTATGCATTATTTGGGTCGGTTTCCAATCTGAGCCTACAGGTAATCAGTGGTGCTTCAAATCACAGACATTAGTCTATCAGCACCCATACAGTGATATATATATGTATATAAATAAAGTTTATTTTGATATCAACTCCTGTTAGATACAAAATGTTTTTGGAGTTTTACAAAAAAAATGTCATGAACTGTTGGGACGCAAGTATTTTTGTTGATTTGAAACCTTTAGTATTGCTAAAAGCCTAAAACTGTAGTCTTTTGAGTTTTTTAATAACCCCCATTTTATACCTATTTTTTCTAAACAAAGTTTTGCACATATCTGGTTTTTAAAATTGTATAGTTTCTTGTTAGTATGGTTTTTAATGCTACAACAATCAAACATGGACTAAATGGGTGGGGTTCTGAGAACAAATTAGCAATGAACTATGGTTAAGCTGAAAAATCAGAATACAATGGACATTAGAATTCATTTTCTTTTTTGCTAAGACCCAATTATAGACATAGACGCTCACATACACGAGTGCACACTCACCCCTATGAACGCACGCACTTGTGTAGCAGAAAATATTATACAGTCTCATATTGCTACAATACTTGTGTAGCAGAAAATATTGTACAATCTCATATTATACACGAGTTACAAACATGGACTAAACAATTGTTTTTAGTTTCAAAATATTATACATGCGCTCGTGTAAGGACCATACAGTTTTGTCTTAGCTTACATGAGTGCAAAAAATAGTTGTATTTCACAAACAGTATGCATGTGTGTGCAACAAATAATGGAGTAAATACAATCTCATATTGCTTCAATGATCCAACCATCTACTGGACACCACAATAACCAGCTCACATGGCCTTAGCTTGTCCCTGTATTGGTTCGGTTGTGACGTCAACACCTGTTGTCACAGGGCAAGCACCGGTTGTGACGTCAACACCTGTTGACGTCAGCTACCCTGCTATTCTCCTTGTGCTTAGTCCGGTAGCGCCTATGTACTCTAGGAGACCCTAGACCTGCGGCGAGGCCAAGGCGTGGACTTGACTCCAACGAACTACTCGCAGCCGCAGCAGAGACCAGACTAGCAGAGTGCATACTGGTACATCAGCATTCATATCGCTGCATCTAAGACTAAGAATGACTTGTCCTAAAGACGCCAGCATGTTTTGTGCGGCACACCTACGCCGGTCACAATAACGTAGATTTAATGAGAGTTTATTTGACGGACCTCTATGGATAATATGAAATAAAATTCATGTGATGAAATGAGTTTAATGGGGATGAAATTTTTCTCTATACTGTTTTTCAGCACATGAGAATCTTGAAAAAAAGTGATATAAAACTCGGCCCCTTAACCACTTTCCATTTTGTTGTGGATATACTGAAGTTGCTGCAGAAGCTGGTGGAGAAGATCCACCAAATGGCCCCCTTAACCATTTTCCATTGCCAATTCCTTGTCCACTGGATATTAATTTGTGCTAGCGTACTTCTTAAGAAAGGTTCCCCAAGAGAATGCGAACTAGGCACTGCCGGCAACCGTACTAATGAGCTAGGTTGAACCTTGAATATACTTTGCAATATATCTAAGTTACAAGTCATTCAGAATTTTTTAGATACATAGCCTACATATAATGTTTATCGATGAGCATGGCGAAAAGCTACATATATACAAATGAAAGGCAAAATGACTTACAATTTGAAAAAAAGAAGGAATTAAAAAATACGTGGCATGCGTTTGGACGAAGGGGCAGCCCACGTTCAATTGGCACATGCTAAGCCTTAGTATAAATACTAGAGAGCGGCAGGGCAAATCCTTCACTCTCCTTGGGTTACTTTGGGCTTCTAGCAGGGCTACAAAAGGTACGTCCGCTGCTGCCATAGTCTTCATCTTGGATCCAATTCCTGCTGGCTCCCTGTTCTTACTTTACGGATAGTTGATTTTTAGATAAAGGGATTTTATTTTTCATTACGCCAAATGAAAAAGGTCTCGCCTCTACATCGAGGCGATGTATGTGAGCAAAACTCACTACTACTGTAAAGCTTAACCGTGGCGGTCAAATTTGGTTAACCGTGGCAGGCAACGGCGCCGCCACGATTCAAAGGCCATAGTTAATCGTGGAATAACCGTGGCGGGCGCCTTTGCCCGCCACGGTTTACCATTAACCGTGGCGGGTATTCTGGATGCCCGCCATGGTTAAATTTAGGGTAGTGTCACGCAAAAATCATTCCTGTAGTAGTGACTATTACCAAAGATACTTTGGAGTAGACTCTGTCGCCCGCAAAGTAAGCACACTCAAAGCCAGATAGAGTGGCTGAGATAAAGGAAATTTTTCTCATAGACTTAACCTATCTATTGCTAAACCTCCAGCCATGCTTGGCGAAAATTTCTATTGTTAAGGTTTCGCAAAAAAGAAGACATGCGTTTCACAAATTTGTGTTTTATCAAAAACCACATCGTTTCGGCTTAACCATATGGCCCAACACATGGCACCTGCCAAGTACTAAACATATGGTCAGTACTTACTGGTGGTTTTAGACCGAAAGTTATCTCTATTAGACGCCAGACAAACTTAGCAAGCACACAATCAAAGAAAAGATGTTCTATAGTCTATAGTTCCTTATAGAAACAACACTTCTCATTTCCATGCCAATTTCTTTTTTAACTAAGTTGTCTTTGGTGAGTGTCACTCCTCTGAATAGAACCAAAGGAAAACTTTTACCTTCAAAGGAATTTTAAGTTTCCATAGGAATCTATTATGAGGCATGATGTCTTCATCTATCATTGCATTGTACATGGATCTAACAGAAAAATGTCCACTTGTATTTAGTGACCCTCTAAAAATATCAGGTTGATCATTTAAATGTAGATCCGCAATTCATAGCACTAAATTGTTCAGTCATTTAGATTTCGGTCTACAAGAGATCTCCGAAAGGAGATGTTTAGAGGCACAATGCTTAAGATATCAAAGACTATAGCATTCTTCTTCCAAACAATATTATACAATTCAGTTATGATATTGTTCCAGAATCTAATTTGCATGCCATTTTGCAATCTGAAATTCCCAAATGATAGGAATTGACTTTTGACATTCATTAGTCCTCTCCAGAATTGAGAGCCACCTGGCTGTTTATCCACTTAAGTAGTTGATTTAGTACTAAGATATTTATTTCTAAGCAACATGCCACGTTCCATCCTCGTTTACTAATTTGTAAAGCCACTTACTGAGCAAACATTTATTCTGGATTTTGCAAATGGTAGTCCATTTTGTTAGCCTGTACTTCTTTTTATGATCATGCCCTTGCCAGAAAAATCTTGATCGATAGAAGTTCAGCTTGTGAAGGTATTTCAAAAAGGACAACATAAAAAAGAGCCAAGCTAGATAGCACGGAATTTGTTAAACTAAACGACCTCCATATGAAAGAAGCTTGCCTTTCCAACAGCTAAGCCTTTTTTCAAATTTATCTTCTGTTATCTTCCAGTCAGCATTTCTAATCCTATTATGATGCATTTCATACTGCAGTTGGATCCGCAAAGAAACATTATTTCAGAGGACGTCTGCAGAGGTCGCCCTCAACATCTCAACACTATTGGAGATTCATCCATGTCTGAACAAGTTTCTGATGCTGGTAAGTGGTGACTATGTGATATGCTGGTTCATGCGCATGAAGTGCTGAAATGACGTCTGAAAACACTGAAAATCATGTTTGCTCTATGGATTTGCTTACACTCACACTGACAGTGCCTGTACATTTGTGAAATCAAAGCAGACCTGTGCTCAGATGCTGTCGTCGGCAAGTTTATCGTTGGGGTGGCTATGCAGCTGTGGCGGTCCAATGCACTCATGGTTGCCAATGTCATTCTTGTGGCAATCATGGTGGCAGCTGGTGCATCCGGTCGGCGTTATCGGTATGCAGCCGGGACCCGGTTCCTGTTCCAGGGAGCCACCACGCTATACCTCCCCATCGTCTCCTACGTTGCTTCCTCCATTGGCAAGGAATCCTGCAGAACATCAGGAGGGCTTGACGTCTTCTGCCATGGCAGGTCATACGTGGCCTTGCTCCTGATCTGGACAGTTCTTGTCCAGATTGTTGGAAACAACACAAGTGCAGTAGTCGCCGCTGATGACTACCACTGTGGGCGGAACCTGAGCCCTTTGATCCAGCTGCTTTTCCGTACGGTATGGATATCATACCTGGTGTTCTACTATGCAAGCCGTGGTTTCGTCACCGAAAGCAGCCCAAACTACACGTTGACAAGCATACAGTTCTACAAGATGCTATCAAAGTATCTAGTGGTTCTCTGTCTTCTCAGTCTTGCAAAGATAATGCTCATGTTTTATGCGTTTCAGAAGGCAAGAAAATCTTTCGCTCTTGGGCGCAACTCTCACCTTATCGCAGGATACATGGCGAAATTACAAGGTGATAATGAGAGCCCATTAGAAGCTGGATTATCACCAGTGCCTGCAGCGGTGTTGTGTGGTCATCAGCATCAGATGATACCCCCATTTATAGTGATGGGGGAGGACAAGCAGCATATCGAGGAAACACCCCATGGGTACAGCATCAAGAAAATAAATGGTAGCCTGGTGACCGTCGACAAGGTATGGCAAATGTCGGCGACTGGCGATGCTCTCTTGGCCTCCCAGCCATGGCTCAAGGACTTATGCCTTTCGTTCTCATTGTCCAAGCTGCTTATGCGCCGGTTCGCCAAGGCTCATATCGCTGAGTCTGGCTCTACCAAGGCGTTCAATTTTGTCTTGGATGTGCTGCTTAACAATGGCAGCTCTGATAGGGTATTCAGAGTGATGGCAGATGAGATCTCCTTCATCCTTGATTCTTACTATTCATCATTGCCGACTTTCAACTTTGGGCGACTTTTGCCAATTCTCAATTTCATCGTCTCCCTCACAGTTATAAGCTGGTGCTTAGCTGGGAGCTCTATCGTATTAGAGAATTACAGTGTTCACAGCCGCCGTAACCAGATATACTGCAGGCCAGAACCTATGTCGTCATGCATTTTTCCACCCCAGTACTTAAATGATAATGGCATCCGAGTAGCATTCGGCAACATACATTTTAACACCCTACCCACATTATCACTTTTTGCAGCGGTCGTAGTCGCAGAGGCATGGCAGATTGTGTCATACTTGTGCTCCAACTGGGTCAAGGTAACCATGCTTTGCCACTATATGACACATAAATCCTGGCAGGAATCCCCTCGTGTGCAGAGATGGCTTGGTGTTGTTATGAAACTGAGAATCAAGTTCAGAAGGAGCTGGAGCGATCACATGGGACAGAGATCGCTACTACCATCAAGCATACGGCGGCAGTATGCATGCCGGACGATGATTTGCCGACTCTTCTTTTGCTTCTCTGACCAAAAGGTGCACTATGTCAAAGTGCCACTAGAGGTGAAGGCCGCCATCGTCGACGCACTTAGAAGGAGCAATGGTACCCTGACCAAAGGGACTGCAGCTCTCCACAAGCACAGCAGTATTATTGGCAACAGCCTCCGATGGGCATGTGAAGGGCAAGGCACATCCGATGTGATCCTCGCCTGGCACATCGCCACTGGCATGGTTGAGACCTCTACCTGCAGCAGCATTCGCTCATCAGCCACCATCGCCAACAGGACCGTAGCTATGTATCTGTCCCGGTACTGTGCCTACTTGGTGGCTGACGCACCTCAGCTGCTGCCAGACAACAAGGAATGGTCAGGGAAACTTTACAAGACGGTGAGCAAAGACAGATGCGAGCACGAGGTGGTGAAGATGGGGCTGAGGTTGGGAAAGCAGCTCATGGAGTTGGTTCAAGATGATGAGGACAGAGGCTGGGCTCTCTTGGCCAACTTCTGGTCTGAGATTGTGCTCTACGTTGCTCCCTCTGATGACATCAAGGCGCACAAGGAGGCCATCGCCCACGGTGCCGAGCTCCTGACGCTCATCTGGGCATTGCTCACCCATGCTGGGATCACTACCAGGCCAAGCCCTACCAGTAATGCCGCTTAATTATATTAGGTGCCTGCAGCATTAGAGTGCAGTTATTTTAAATTTTATATGGTGTTTTGGGTTGTACGTGAGCAGTGAGCACAGCTTGTTTGTTTTAATTTCGTTCTTTGTATTTTTTTCACGTCATGTGCCATTCGGGTGTCTCTCGTGAGACCCTCAACTGTGGCAACTCATATGTATCGTTTGCTTTCTGTCGAACCAATCACTACTTGGACTATTCCGAATGATCTGAACCACCTCTTGTGTACACGAACTCAACAGGTCTTATTAATGTATTTCTAGGAAATATAAGCACATAAGCAAGGCGTAGCCAAAGGAAGCTTCGCCTAGTGGCTAAGTCATTCCGGCGGCACTCCACGGGTCCGGGTTCGACTCCCGTGGGAGCCGGATTTTCAGATCGTGGTTAAAAAACCTCCTCGCCTGCCCCAGTCCTCAAAGCACTGTTAGAGAGCCGGCCCATGGGTGACGTGGTGATGGCCCATGGGGAACGGTTCCGTGTGCGGGGGAGGGGCGGGGGTTCGGGGGTTTTTCGGCCGGGTGTGAGGCCACCCTTCTAAGAAAATAGCTGCGGCGGCAGATCTAACCGCCCGGATGAGTTTTTTTTTTCATAAGCAAGGCGTACACTGTATTGTATTTGTTTTTAAGTTCCAGATTAATGCTCATTTGGATATGGAACTGTCAGTGTTCAAGTTATTAATTAGAACGGTGAGTTTATTAATAAGAACACTCAAAAATTTATTTGTCCAAATCTTATCTTACTATTACTAATTAGAGGCCTCAACAGAGGCACCACGTTAACTCTCACCAGACACGCTAGAAAAAAAAAGATAAATTCAAGAAATTCTCACAATAATCGAAACATCCGGCCTTTGATTTAGTAGACTCTAATCATCATAACCGATAATAGTCATCGGATGCATTGCGCTTTTTATTAAAATTACCCACCACTGCCTTTATGAAAAGCACATAAAGTAACCGCCTAATTTTGCATGTAAATTACCCCACCTTTATCATTATAAAAGATAATTTTAAATAACCCCTATATTTATATATAAATTATCCACGTCTGTCATTACAAAAATAATTCAAAATAACCCCTAAATTTGTATCTAAATTACCTACCTCGCTATTATGGAACATTATTCAAAATAGCCCCAACATTGTGTCTAAATTATCCAGCTTTGTCATTATGAAAGATAATAATCTAATTAACTAATCCTCTAATTATGTATCTAAATTACTCACATCTACCATTATGGAATATAATTTAAAATACCTCCAATAATCTTATAAATTATCCTTCTTGGTCACTATGAAAGATAATGCAAAAGTAATATTCTAAATTTTTAATTAACCTATCCATATAGGATAATATAAGGTACTACCTTATGTTTGTAGGTACCTTGGCATTATAGGAAAAATAAACAAAAAATATCTAAAATACATAATCCATAAATTACATACTTTTATAATCATGAAATAAAATAACTATAATATTTCCATTATGTATATCAAATAAACATATAATAATGAAATAAAAAAACTATAATGTTATGTTCCATCATATATATCAAATAAACTTATATATTAGAATAAATATTTATTTTAATAACTTATGAAGCATGGAAAAATGTTTGACATATCTATATTTTAAAATATTTTGGTTTGACATGTCTATATTTTTACACATCAAACTTTATAATTATACTATAAATATATCTAAATATTTAATGTCCCCATATTTTTTGTTACTTTAATATATTTATGTATATTTATGAAATTTAACTAAAAAGTTTCACACGTCTATATTTATAGTATAATCATAACATCAAATATAATTTTGTGATACATGAGAAGTGTGGGTGACCATTGATATGGCTATATTTTTTGGCCCTTTAAGAGTACTTTAGAGTGAAAAAAAAAAAATCGATGAATATAAGGTTTAAGTATTAAATTTCCGTTGAGGTTAGCATTGCTACCCCTAGCCGAGATATCACTTCAAGCTCTATGACTTATCTTAAGCAATCTGGTGCAAGCAAATAATGACTTATGCTATTATATATAGTACTTAAGAACATGTCGTATGACCTAAAATCCATATTTGTAGAAAGTGCAAAAGCGAAAGTTAATAAAAGATATAATAAAAACATAAAAGTCTCAACTTAACTTAGAATAGGCGAGAGAAAATCCATTATAATCGATAAGAAAATAAATTTAAAAAATGGTATATGACCTCATAAAATACATGATACAATAAGAGCCACCATGATTAATTGTAAGGTGTTAAAGTAATTTCATATTGAAAAAATATATAGAGGTGAAAAAAATGAATACAGATAAAAAAAAAAATATGTGGAGTAGTTTCTTAAAAAATAGTAATTAATAATTAAATGGTACATGCGTATAGACTAATAGACTAATGAGTATCTATTATGTCTTTTATTTCAGAAAATAAACAAAAATAAAATAATCCGTCCATTCCAAATTATAAAATATTTTGAATTTAAAATTACATAGATTTTGCTACAAATTTAGATGTACTTGTCTTGGTACATAATAAAACAATATATTCAGAAAAATCAAAATGCCTTATAGTTTAGGATAAAAAGGGATCCTAAACAATATCTAATACTTATTTCTTCAAAAAATTGTAGCCCGTGCGAGGGCACGGGTTCTTGGACTAGTTAATTAAAGCTGAAATAACTTTCCCATTAGGCATTGCACACTACTAACGAAATCATTTTACAAGACACTTTGCCCAATCTTTTCCGGTGTGGCGGCGTTGAGTTTGCCCGTCCACGGTTAATGGTCCGATGCCGCGGGCGGGCGTTTTTTTATTTTCCGTGGCGGGTATTTTTTGCCCGCCATGGAAAATCTATTAACCGTGGCGGGCAAATTAAAAACGCCCGCCACGGTTAATATTTGCCGCCACCGGTTAATCAATTTTCCGTGGAAAGGGCACATTACGTGGCCCGCCATCTAAAATCCGCCCACCACTACTATTGTTGGGCCCAATATCAAGTGTGGACTATATAAGCGGGATAAAACCCTAGCTCCACTCCACCTCACTTTCTCCTCTCTACCCCCCGGCGCCGCCACGACCGCGTGATCGGTCTCCACGCCGAAGTCCCGACACCCAACACCCCACCCTCCACTCTCTCTCTCTCCCTCTCTCTCTCCTTCACCCTCGGCGGCAAGCGGCGGCCCTCCACCGGCGGCGGTGCTCGGGCCGCACCATGATGGGAAGCGGACGGCGGCGTGCGATGGCATGGGGCGCGGATTCACGGCGGCCCGGCGGCGGCTGCGGGCGGTCGGATCCGCGGTCCCCTTCATCTCGGTGCGGGCGGCGGATCCGCGCCCCCCTCCACTCCGGCGGCAAAGACTCGGGCGGCCGGATCCGCGCCCTTCCTCTCCCGGTGAGGGCGTCCCACGGGGGCGGCGGATCCGCGCTCCCCTCTCTCGGCGGCGGGCGGCGCTCGGGCGGCCGTCCGCGCCCCCCTCCTCAGCTCAAGCGGCGCATGGGGTGGCGGATCCGTTCCTCCTCTCCCGGCTGGCGGGCGGCGCTCGGCGCGGATCCGCGGCCCCCTTCCCTCCCGGCAGCGGCGGGCGGCGATACAGCGGGGCGGCGGCGGCGGCGGCGGCCATGCGAGCAGCCCGGATCCAGGCCCGGACTCCAACCGGGTGGTCCGGGTTTTTTTTGATTAACCACGGTAAAAAAAAAATATTAACCGTGACTTTTGAAGGGCGACGGGCACACTTGCCTGCCACCAAAAACAAATTTCGCCCGTCACATAAAACAAATTGGTTAGTAGTGGCAGGCTGCGCCACTTTAAGCCCGCATCAATTGAAGCAGGAGGCAAAGCATCCACAAGGCCTGTTTGTACAGGCGGGGCCAAGCAGGCTAGCAGGTCGGCCTGCACCTGCTTGCATTGATATCGCTAACTGATTACTAGTACTAGTAGTACTTTGTAAGAACAGATGAGACGAGTAACGAGAACTTTGTAGCTTCCGCCCCTTTTTTAATTATACTAGCAAATTTGCCCACACGTTCTACTGGGTAAAGAAAATCTACTATATATTTCTTACCTTGAGACATACATTGCTACGAGTCAAGAAAATCCATGTTATATTTTTTACAATTTTTTTATTTATTATTTTTCTCAATACTCGACATACATGGAGTCAGTGTGTTACTGTAACATAATTGTCGTTTAAAGTATTGCAACTACTCGTCAACGGTCTTTTTAGTCTTAAGGAAACCATATTGTATCCTTTTTTAAAAGCAAAAAGATTTTTTTTTTTAGAAAAGAAATTTTAGAAGCTATTCTCCAAAGGAACCCTTGCACACGTGTTGGCGACGCGGTGACCTCGCATGGCTGCGAGCGTGCTGGAAATATTATGGCTAATCCGATTTACCAGATCAGCCTTTTCCGGAAATTAAAATTTGAAATTAGATTTAATCTGAATTTTTTTTGACAAACCGTTGAGCTCCCGTGTGCTTGATTCAGGGCGGGTACCCTCTTATATAGGCATTGCCGAGCCTTTCCACGCTTCACGTTGCAAGATGGTACTAAACGTCGTGCAGCAGCAAGCCCACGCACGCACGCGCCCTTGTTCTCTGGTTCCCTCGTTCTCGGCCCAGCTTAGGCCATGGGATGCTGGGCCTAGACCAGTCCGGTCCGCTTGAAGGAGGGGAGACGACGGAAATTTCTTCGCTTTATTAATAGGTATAGAGAACCATATTGTATCCTTTTTTAAAAGCAAAAAGATTTTTTTAAAAAAAGAAATTTTAGAAGCTATTCTCCAAAGGAACCCTTGCACACGTGTTGGCGATGCGGTGACCTCGCATGGCTGCGGCGTGCTGGAAATATTATGGCTAATCCGATTTACCATATCAGCCTTTTCCGGAAATTGAAATTTAAAATTAAAATTAGATTTAATCTGAATTTTTTTGACAAACCGCTGAGCTCCGTGTGCTTGATTCTCGGGCCGGTACCCTCTTATATAGGCAGTGCCTAGCCTTTCCATGCTTCACGTTGCAAGGTGGTACTACACGTCAGGCAGCAGCAAGCCCACGTGCGCACGTGCCCTTGTTCTCTGGTTCCCTCGTTCTCGGCCCAGCTTAGGCCATGGGATGCTGGGCCTAGACCAGTCCGGTCCGCTTGAAGGAGGGGAGACGAAAGGGAGGGGAGACGACGGAAATTTCTTCGCTTTATTAGTAGGTATAGATAATTGCGTGATGACAACAATGTTCTTGTTCGGAAACTACGCCATTCCAGTAATCGACAAAAGTGGATTAAGGAAAAATCAGACAAGTAACCCAGCTTCGTGGACACCTGCGTTACTTGGACCAAAACATCCATATTTACCATTTTTTTTAGTCGATATATAACTCACACCTGCACGCAGATCATTAATTAACTGAATCATCAGAATCCCGAAAAGATCCACACCTTCCTCTAATATGCTAAATTCCATTACAGATGGCTTTGCCTTCTATCATCTGTTTGTGGAAGAAACCAGTAACTCGCTACAGCGGTTATTCTTTGATCAGCAGTTGGATCTCTGCACACGCGGCTGGAGCAACAGGAAATCAAAGTAAGGAAAAATATATATGCATATATTGCATCAATATAAACCCAATCGATCACTCGTCGTTCTTTCTCTCTCTTGTAGTCTTGTGCATGGTCATCAAAAATATGTTCCGTTGTCCAGGGTCCACTCCCAGTCATGGAGGAGATGGTGGTTTTCTGCCCTTGTGCAGGAGGGCGTGAGCAGAGTTGTCTCCTTTGTGTTGGGCAAGCGCAAGGAGAACAGTACGTCCCAAGGGCACATCTTGGAGAGGCTGGAGATGGCAGTCAATGAACTTGAGCTTGCAGTTGAGAGGTCCGCAAAGCTGCCCATCACAGATGTATCGCTACTTGGCCGCAGGAAGATAATCAAGAGAGCCTACGTTGAAGCCATGGAACAGCTCGACAAGCACAAGCCAGAGGCAGCGTCTGCAGGCCAGCAACAGGTCGCACAAGGGGTAAAGCGTCCAAGGACGCACCTTCTGCAGCTGGCTTGAGCATGGATGATGTTCGAAGATTTGAATGGTATGCAGATTGTGCCCGCAAGTTTGTGAGGAACGTGGAGTCTGGCTGCTCACTTCATCACAGCAACTTTTGCAACCCTATTGTCAGGCATCTCCTCGAAGGTAAAACTGTCAAGTATTTTTATTTCGAGCAAAGAAACCTGCTACGATATTTCGCCATGTGGCCCATGTACTCTGAGGAACGTGGCTTGGAGGCAGTGCTTGCATACCGTTATTGTGAAAGCACAGTGACTGAGAAAAATTTCATTTTGATGTTTTTCCTACGACTATCTGAAAGCACAGACATATTTGGGGTTGCTATTAAGGGCTTGCAATTATTGACATCTGGATCCTAACTTGCGGCTGAATGTGCAATGGGAGAACTCACCATGGCATCTAATTTACAAGACATTGCGCATTCGTATAGGCCACCATGGGTGAGCATTGAAGAGCAGTGTATAAGATCCACAACCTTTCGCCCAGACCCAGCACGTTGCAAAGGAAGTAGGCACGGACTCTGTGCTAATAACATTGTCTCGTCAGAGTTATCACATCTATTCCCAGAGCACGGCTAAGATGAGGCAACCTGAGGACACGGGGTACGATTGGTTAGGCTAACATTGAAATATCCCGCATCTTGCTTCAATATGTTTAGGATGAGTAGGGAATTTATTCGAGAGCCTACATACTAGCTAGAGTCATCGAATAAGATATCATCTGTAGTGGCTTAGCGATGTTTTTGTGGAAGGTTGGTTCCCTCAATCAAGCCAAGAATGTTTAATACCTTCAACTTCTGTAGCGGCTTTATTTGTATTCCACAAAATCCTAAAACTTCTGACCTCCACTACTAACGAATTTCTATTCGTGGCGGTTTTTTTTTTTATTTACCGTGGCAGTTATTCCAACCGTCGAACAAAGGCCACGGTAAATCGAACGATTTACCATGGCAGTTTTTCTTGCTTGCCACGGTTAAAAAAATGGAAAAACAAGAAAAGGGGAGAAAAGCCCATACCCAACCCTAACGGGCATGGATGCGGGCATTGCGCCACGCCGCTCGGCCGCGGATCTGGACCTTCCCGCCGATGAGCTGTGCTGGCGAGGGGGGAGGGGAGGCCGGACGCGCCCGGTGGAAGAGCTGGGGGGGAGAGGGTGCCACCGCGCGCCGCGCCTCGCCATGCCCACGCCGCCGCCTTATTTGGGATCCGCCTCAGGGATGCCCAATCCGCCATTGCCGGGATGCGTGAGATGCCCAGGCGGGAAGCCGGATTCGGGGGGGCGCCGAGGCGTGGAGGAGGGCGCCACTGTCGTGGAGCCACCCTTGGCCGTCGAGCACCATCGAGCCGCCCGGTCGAGCACCATCGAAGCCGCCGGAGGCCTCCCCCCCGCCGGATCTGTTGCGGGGAGGAAGAGAGGGATGGAGGGGCGGGTGGAGGAGGAAGCGGGAGAGAGGGAGATGGAGTGGTCGCCGATTGAGAGGAGGTGTGGAAGGGGCGGCGCGGCACTCGCGGTGCTCACGGTCGGGGCGGCACTTTTTTGCCGCGGCTCACGAGTCAGGGCCGCGGGGGAGGGGGTTGCGGCTGAGGGAAAGGAAGGAGTGGAGGAGGAGTGGGAGTGAAACCCCTAACTTCTCTTTATATATAAACCCAATATGGATGGGTTATGGGCTTTTTCGTGGGCCTCGGGAATATTAACCGAGGCGGGCCTTATAAGTAGCCCGCCTCGGTTAATATTACTATTTTCCTCCGGCGGGCTTTTTATCAAAACCGCCATGGTTAATCGATTTTGCGTGGGCGGTCCGCCCACGGTTAATCAAGAGCATTAACCGTGGCAGTTTTGCCCAAGAAAACCGCCATGGTTAAGATTTGCTAAACACCATGCAAAATCAATCCAGTGGTAGTGCTCGTTCTAGAAAGCGAATGTTTAATACCTAATCACAGATTAATATTTCAATCGAAAGAACTACACTACCGTCAGTTCCATGTCCAGTTGTCACAAATCTTCAGTATAACAATGACAAAAGTAAAAGATCGATTATAAACTAGAACATAGTCTTCACACAGTAATGATCATATATATAGAGGAAGAAATTAAGTGTATAATTGGCCATGGTGGCTTACACTCACATAAAAAATTACCCAACAGAATGCTAGATATTAAAAGCATCATCCATGCTAGATGCCGATGTCTGCACAATCAGCTTGATGTCCACATGCTGCTTCAGCTTCCTCAACCGTGAATGATTAGTGTGGCCCCATTGGCAGTCCAAATTTGCTGTTAGAATCGTCTGAAATTATTATGCATACAAGTTAAAAATGTTTCACAACTGAGCTCCTTAAGATGAGAAGCGGTGTGCCTATTGTGTAGTAGTACCTAAAAGTAGCATAATGTTCAAGCTAAAAAGACATTAAACATGAGCTTAAGATTCGTTGGTTCAATTCCATTCCAAAGGTGAGTTTAGGGTTGTGATGAGCCACAAAACAGCCACAGGAGGTCAAAATAATTGGTCATCAACATCTGGTCTGTGAAATAAAAAGCAAAAAGTTGAAGCTCCATGCCACTACTTCCTAGCTATCACATCTCGCTCATTTTAAAGACAGCCTTTAACAATTCAAAGTACAAAAATTAAGCAAATCTTCAGACAATGTGGCAAATATCTACAGTTTGCTCTAGCATCGACCAATTTCATTGTGGATATATGTTTTCAGTATGTGAACCTTATTCATGTTCCACTATAGATATCTGTAATCGGAAAGATTTAAACAAAGGTATAGAAATCAGTACAGTCCACGATTATATTATATATCTATAAAGAGAAGCACTAGCTAGCATAATACCTGGAGTGTAGAAGCTCGTGCAAGGGAAGATGGCAAAAGTTTTCCCTTGTTTTTTTTTTTTTTTTTTTTTTTTTTTGAATCGAGGGCATCCCCATTTCCATTACGAGCAACGGAAATACAAAGTTTCTGACCAGCAAAACAGATAGAGCTAAGACATCTACAGAAGAGAAAAAAGACACCGAGAAGACCCAGTGTTCTAGGAGTATCATCCGCATACAAGCCTCAAACGAACAAAAACAGGAAACTAAAGGGAGCAGCATCACAAGAAATGCGCCAGTTTTGGCTGCAAAACAGAGACATCCAGAATCAACAGACATAACAAAAATCTCTTGGTTCTGTTGCTTTCATCTTTCCTTTCTTTTTTTGTAGCTCCACTTGTTTTACTCCACCGTATCCCCATTCTTGTCTTCAAGCATCTTGGCGTTACTGGCCCCTTGCTTCTTCTTGACCAGCTTTGCCGCAATCTCGGAACTGTGTTGATCCCTTGGATCAATGCATCCTTGTCCCCACCTATGTAAAGATCTGCCCAAGTAGCCCATGAGCGCAAGCATAGCAAAGAATATAATCAGGATCTTGCACAATTTTTTTTTTTTTCAAAGCAAGCTTTATTACGGCTTTTCCATAAAGCCCAACAAATTGCGAGAAATGCCAAAAGTATGGAATTTTCCACCAAACAGGAGCCATCTCTTACACCAATCCCAGCATTGATGTATGGATCGCGGGGACATTATTTGCCCCTAGGCATATAGCAAGAATGGCCCAAACAAATTTTGTAGTATTACAATCAAAAAATAAATGATTACAAGTCTCATTATGTTATTGAGAAATAACAGGTTGGATCCCCATTCCATTTCCTTCTAATCATGTTATCCTTTGTTAAAATTGCATTATTCATCAACAATCACACGAAAATTTTGATCATAGGAGGTATTTTACCAGTCCAAATCATTTTGAAGTATGGACCATAATCAGAGATGGTTAGAGCATTGTAAACAGATTTCACAAAGTGAAGCCTTTATTTCCAAATTTCTAGTTGACAATATCATCTCCCTCACTGATCAATATTTGGGATGAATCCCTTATAATTCTTTCCCAGTCAGCAAGCCAGTTGTTCACAAGCCATCTAGAAAAAGTGACATTGTGTGGATCATTTTTAAATGTTGCCACAGTCATGTTTTGCTGCTGACAGATTGAGAATAAGTCAGGAAAGGTTGTTGCAAGTGGTTTGTTATATAGCCAAACATCATGCCAAAAAGAGAGTGCTTCTACCATTCTTTGCTTTAGATTTTCTTCCCTGCAGGTATATATTTTTTTATTTTCAATAAGTCAGACCATATGGGAGAATCATTTTGTTTATGCTTAACTGTGTGAATATTATCCTTTCTAAGATATTTGTGTCTTATGATGTCTTGCCATAATCCCTCTTCCTTATCCAGTTTCCACCACCATTTGCATAACAGACTGATGTTCATGATTCTAATATTTTTCAAGCCAAGTCCTCCCTTCTTTTTACTTTTACAAATCTTTGTCCATTTTACTAAATGATACTTCTTCTTAGTTCCACCACCTTGCCAAAAAAAGGCTCTTCTTATTTTATCAATTCTATGTATAATTGTTTTGGGAGCTAGATATATGGTTAATTGGTAAATGGGAGCATTGTTAAGGCAGTAACTGATCAATGTGGATCTTCGAGCTATTGACATAGTTCCTCCTTTCCACACAGCCATTCTTTTTGCACTCTTATCAACCAGAGGAGTCCAATCAACAATATGTAATCTTCCTAGACTAACAGGAACCCCTAAGTATTTTATGGGGAAAGTACCAGTTTGGCAATTAAAAATCTCAGCATATGTTTCAGCAAGAGAATCTTCAACATTTATGGTTAAGACTTCACTTTTGTGGAAGTTTATCTTTTGCCCTGCCATAAGCTCATACATGTATAACAGGAGTTTCAAATTTCTTGCTCCAACTAAATCATGTTTCAGGAAGATGATTGTATCATCTGCATATTGTAGTACAGCTACACCCCTAGGCACAATATGGTCAATTAGCCCTAGGAACAGATTATTAGATTGGGCCTTCAGTATCATCCTAGTTAGACCATCAGCTACAAAGTTAAAAAGAATTGGGGAAAGGGGATCCCCTTGTCTCACACCTTTGTAGCTTTTGATGTATGGTCCAATGAGGTCATTTAATTTGACATTTGTCCCACCTCGAAACCACTTGTCTAATCCAATCACCCCAATTTGTGCTTAAGCCTCTAGCTTTTAAACATTCAAAGAGGAAGTTCCAATTCACCTTGTCGTATGCTTTTTCGAAATCAAGTTTCAGGATTACACCCACTTGCTTTTTTCTCTTGGTTTCATGAAGAATTTCATGCAGAATCATAATCCCACTCATTATATTTCTCCATTTCATGAAGGCAGATCGGTTGTTGTGTTTCAATTTATCAAGCAATTCCTTCGAACCTCAATGTCAATGTTTTTTGTGATCCATTTGTAGAGACGGTTTAAAAGATAGATTGGTCTAAATTGTTGGATTTTAACGCATCGGCTATCTTGGGTAACAATGTTATAATCCCATAGTTTATTCTAACGATATCAACTTTATGGGAGTGGAAATCATCAAATAGTTGAATTATATCCCCTTTAACAATATCCCAACATGATTGATATAATTCAATAGGAATCTTATATGGGCCAGCTGCCTTGTTTTTTTTTCTATTTGGAAGAGGGCATGTTTTATTTCCTCTTCACTTTGAATGGCTTACATAATTCTGAATTTTCATCATCAGACACATGTGCCAGCTCATCCCAGAGAGTTCTATCTATATGAGTATCATGATCAGTAGTAGGACCAAAAAGGGTAGTATAATACTCTGTAGCATGTTTTAACAAGTTTTCATCCCCTTCAATGATCAGATTTCATGAACTGGAAGAAATTCCATATCAGTCCTTGCATCTGGAACCTTTTTGTTTTGTTATTAGTTTAGAGGTTTTGGCTTTACAAGGCCTACCTCTTTTTTTGATCAGGCCAGGAGCTTCCTGGTCCTGTTGCTTTTCTTTTTCCTTGGCAGGTGAAATTTTCACTCTGCTCTTTCTTTCACGCTTCTTTTTTCTTGATTCAACTAAAGTGAAATTATCAATATCAGAGGAGTCCTCTTGCATCCATTCAAGTTCCAGTAACCTATTTTCTTCAGTATCATTTTCATCTAATAGCCGAGCAGGTTTATGGATTTCTCCTCTCAGAGAAGCTAAAGTGCTTAGGATACTCGGCCTTCCTCGATATTAAAATCGAGAGTTTGATAAAGACAGAGTATCGAAGCACGTAATAAGTCTGCATATTCCCAAAAGCCCCAACAGGAAGGATTCGATGCTATACAGTGGCCGGCACTGGAAATGCATAAGATGTCCAATCACCTAAGTGGGTACTAATGTGATGTGCAAGTATAGCTTTAATGGAATCTCCATAAGGCATATAGTCCAAGCAACAAAGAGTTGAGTAGTACCATCCTTTTGCAAGCTTGATGTGCAAGCAACGTCTTAGCATTAGATGCTAAGCGTTAGCTAGCAGTCATAGATGCCTAGGCTTTAATGCCTTAAGTAGATGCAAAAGTCGCGCAATAATCGTCATGGCAGTTGTTATGTGTGATGCGACCATGTATCACCTATATAAGCGTCTGTGATGATGAGAACTATTGCCGCGCTTGATTGCTTATTATAATGCCTTGTTTCTTTTCAATCCTATGGGAAATTTCTCCATTTTCTACCTTGTAGTAATCAATGGAAAGAAAGATCCGATAGGATCCGTGAACGTCAAGAAAACCCCCTCAGGTCACGAGTAATAAGATGAGTTTCGTACAAACTTAGTTCGCCGTGACTAACTTTTCATACATTTCACACCAGGTAAGTTTGTGTTGTACCTCGACACCGGTGTTACTAGGATACCCAAAATCTACCGCTGTCTAAAATGCTTGCTTTCCTCGATCCTTAGTTAGGTAGACCCTTATCGTACCTTGTGCTTTTCCTTCCCACCCTGTTCTAGTCCAAATAGAGTAGAAACTAACCTGCAGGAATACGACTATAACAAGTGGACTCCACGACTGTAGTCGTTGAACCACACCAGTGTTCTTCCCTACAGCCATCACATGCCGCCGCCGGTGATCTTTGCATCGACAACAACGTGCAACATTGCGACAGACATAATTTGTCACCTCACGCCTAAAGTTTCGCGTCTTTCTTTGTGCTAGTTGACCCCGAACCAAGACCCGAGGAGCTGTACAAGATGAAGCACGAGAAGGCAACCCGGTGCCATTAAGTCCAAGACAAAGCTGAAGACACAGAGATTAACAGGCCCATGAAGATTAGTTAGGCCAGATAAAGGCATAACTACCTCAGAAACGCGAACTAACGCTAAAGGTTAGCAGGTGACACCCCGCAGACAACGATAGAGCCATAGGCCCACATCATGGGAAATCCCACCAGTCCAGGTCACCGGCCACACACTCTCCAATGCCACACCAGCGCCGCAAGGTCAATGCGAGCAGGGGACTCTCTACCGTTCTTTTCCTACACACACATGAACCACCACCCCAGCCATCAAAACTTAGCCGTTAAGCTTCCACCCTCCAACCACTATAAAAGACACACCCACAATCATTAACCTCAACCCCTCCAACCATTCCATTGCTATCCTCCAGACACTTCCCCTACACCACCAGAATTCTTACCCTCCACCTACGAGACCTTCCACCAAACCCCACCAAGATGGCCGGCAACTGGGTTCACAGCCAGTGCATCAACACCCCGGATTTCCCCAACTCCTCTACACCACCCCCGCAACACCTTGGCATCTCCAGGCGTCCAGTATGAAGGCCGCGAGTACAGTATGGCACCTCGCGGCTGCGAAGTCACCGTCTTTGCATCGCCAAAAGCCGAGACCACCCCGGCGTCACCGACGAGTGGAACGTGACCGAGATTGGTTTCCGCTTCCCCGACACCTACCAAGCTGTTGCCCGCCAAGCCCTTCGACGCCTCTGCCACACCTGAGAGAGGCCATCATCCGCACCCCATGAAGTACTTCCCGCCCGAGAAGAAGAACGACCCCTTTGGATCGATCGCGCATGGGGCCATAGAAGGTCCAGAGGTTGGCCCCGTCATCGGGAACCGTGGCGGCCTACCTGCTCCTCCTCGGCGAGCACTACCACAAGCAGGCCGCCATGCTGCGGAGCCAGATCCGCCCGCGCCGAGCAAAGGCGGAAGCTTCATCCGACTCTCTCGATGATGGACTCGCCACGCCCGGGAGCAAGTCGCCACAGCTGCGGCGGGGAGCCGCCTCGCCGAGATGTTGAAGATCTGTCTGGGAGCACCACGCCTAGGAGCTGAAGGAAGCCTACGCGTCACCGGGGCGACGCGGGCGTTAGCCATGATGGGGCCGGAGCCCACCATCCAGAAGGGATCCCCTCTACCCTCAGAGGCAAAGGACGGATGCCGCCCGTCGCATGCCGCCCGGTAACCCCTAACTGCCCTTGGCCTCGATGGATCCTTCCTCTCCCTCGGCCCGCAGCGCCGAGAGAAGACGACCTCCGCTGCATTTACCGTCGAGCGGACCTACGGCGTCGCCGCCTCAGGTCATCAACCTCGGCGAAGTCGACTAGTTGCTCTCGGGAGATGTATGCGTGCCCCTTTAAAAAAAAAAAAAAGAAGAATGAAAAGAAAAATGAAAAGAAAAAAGATTAAAAGGTTTGCTAAGAGGAAGGGCACGAACCGAGAAATTGACGGGCACGTAAAGAAGAAAACACGGAGCAAATAGATAGAAGAAAAACTCTTCTAAGTGGGGTAGATCCGGATCGAGAAGAAGAAGAGAAACATAAAAATGGGCAAATGCAAGCGGAGAAAAATGCAACGGAAAACTTAGGGTATCAGGCAGAAGTAGTCACCCAAGTTTACGTTGATTGTTGCCAAGAAACCGGGGGCAACAAAGTTAACAAGAAGTGGTCACCCAAGTTCAAGTTGATTGTTGCCGCGGAAGAACCATAGCAACAATCTCGACCACGGGGGCCACAAAAATGAAACAACCCAAAGACCCTAGAAGATCGAAATTCCCCTAACCTTAGAGGAATCGATTCTCTAAGTGGGGTAGTCAAGAAAGAAGATTTGAAGAGTCGAAGACCGCGAAGACCAAGGCATGACCGAGAAGAATGGGGTAACAGCCGGCGGTAATCAGGTGAAAGGCGGACCCTCCACACTATCGTGCCGCCCTAGGAATAGAGTAGCACGATAATAGTAGAGGCTCTGTAAAGACAAGATTGTAAACAATGGAAAATTCTCCTCCCTCTCTAGCTCTCTCTCTTCCCTAGGCCTTAATTAGGACTTTCTCTCAGAACCTTGGAATCTCGGGACGAGATTCATCTAAGTGGGGGTAGATTTGTAACACCCGTGTTTTTGCATCATTTTAAAAATTACTAAAAATTTGAACTTTTCGAATTACAACTAAAACTTGATTTAATTCTCGCAAACCGAAACCCTGTTTTTGAAAACCTGCATTCAAACTCTCACCATCTAGAAAATAGGAGACCTTGTTTGTTGCTTGTCAAGCTTTATGGTCATAAAGGATGCAAGGTAAGTTCTAGATTTTATTTATGGAAGATATTGCATGAGAAATGGTTTCGAATTTTTATGCGGGAATAATAAACATCGAGGCATGTGTGTACCGAAATATATATGTAGATATTTTTACTAAGCACAATAAATAAATACTCTCGACAATAAATAAAAGTCAAGGGAATATATTTGTCTTTGGTATAAATATTTACAATATATACAATACACATGGGATAATGGAATTCGGGAAACGTGTGTGCATATATATATATATATATATATATATATATATATATATACACACACACATATTTACATAAGTACAAATAAATAAATATTCTCATAGACAAAAAGTCAAGATAATGTAGGTTCATGTGCTTGTGTAAATAATATATATATATATATATATATATATATATATGTATATATATGTATATATATATATATATATATATATATATATATATATATATATATATATATATATATATATATATATATATATATAAATAATACATGAAGGGGAGAAAGAGAAAAGAAATAGGAAAAGAGAAGGGAAAATGGAAAAGGGAAATAAAAGCGAGAGAAAAAGAGCCACGGGCTCATTCCTCCCTCCTTCCCTTACGGCGGCCCGGCGGGGCCTCCCCCTTCCTTTTCTTTTCCAGAGCAGCGGCGGGCAGGAGGCAGTAGGAGCCAGCGAGCCCGGCTGCCGGGATGGCGAGCCCGGCCGGTCTCCTCCACTCACGCGGGGACGAGCGGGACCCACGTCGGCTCTCTTCCCCCATCAGCGCGGGACGCACACACCATGGCCCCACTTTCGACATCCTGCTCGGCCGCGTCAAGGGACGAAGCGACACCTCCGCCACGGGGCACGCCTGACTCGCCGCCACGCGGCGTCACGTCGCCCCTCACCCGATTGACGCGTGACCAGCGTGCGTCCGCACCGCATTTGCGGCGGACCGGACACGATCGGCGACCGATGACCATGGGCGTCCACGATAGGCTGTCGGCCCCTGCTGCCGGCGGTCGGGGCATAGCTAGTCCACGCCGCGCTCCGCTCACAGCGGCGGCGACAGCGTCAATGTGCACAGCGCGGAAGGCGACCATGCCGGCGCACCCGACGTGACAAAGCATCGGGCCAGCTTCCCCGACAGCCACGCGGCACAACGCGGCGTCGTCACGCTTTCCTGGCCTGAAACATCGGCGTCAGCGGAACAGCTCGCCTCGCCCTAAGCGCACACAGCGCTCGGCGACCAAGGCGGGACCATGCCACCATGGCGCCGACAACGGATGACACTCGACGGCCTCCGAGATGTGACCACACGGCCAGCTGGCTCACCGGAGCATGAGGCGCGTCCAAACGCCCGGCCGGGACGCAGCAGAGCCCCTAGCCGGAGGGCGGTGGCGGTCGAAAAGATCAAGGCGGGAGAAATATCGGGCGGCTCCTCCGCGACTGCTATAAATAGCCAGCGAGGGCACGATCCATCCCAGCACCACCTCCCAGAGCTCCGCGCAACGCTGGAACACGTAGGGCTCACCTCCGTTCCTCCCCTCCTCTTTTCCCTCGCCACGAAATTGGGTTTTCCCCAATTAAGGATTCCGCCGCTGCCGCGCCGGAAAACGAGGGCCGCCGTCGGCGGGTCGTCGTCGGTGGAATTGGTCGGCAGTGCGTCTCTCCCATCCTCCCTCTTCTGTTTTTTCCCTATCCATACCACTCTGTTCTGCCTTGTAGCATGGTGTCCGTGCGCCGCCGCCGACCGGCTCGCTCGAGCTCGCCGCCGTTGCAATGGGAGACCTTCAGCGCCCTCAAGCACACACGGTGAGGTAGGGGTGAGGATGTCGCGCCGGCGCCTCCACGCGGCAAGGTTCGGGGCAAAGACGGGCTACTCCGGCGGAATCCCGGTGAAAACGCCGCCGCCGCGAACTCGGCGGACGGGGGCGGCCGCGGCGTCATCCGTCTCCATAGCGCCGTTTCGACCGACCGAAGAGGCGACACATCGCCTCCAGTTTCCCCTCGTTCGGCGCGCCGTCACCTACGAGTTAGGAGGACACTGTATGGCACGTGGCGCCCACGTGGCAACCACTGTGGCGTCCAGCTGGACCCACGTGGCACACGTGTAGAAGGGCAGTCCTGTGTACATTTAAGAAATTGCTAGGTGCACCCAATAAGTGTACACGAGAGAGTTAGAAATTGTATTTCCCATGTCGAGAAAAATTCCCAAAAAATTTGTAAATTCATCATTTGAATTATAGAATTTTATCATGTAATTAGTTCTATTTTATTACATGATAAAATTATATTATAATATTACCCTAATGATTTAATTAGGGATTAATATTATAAAATTCATATCTCATGCATATTAACTCCGTTTCGCGTGAAACGACTTCCATAATTCATCTAAAATCTAGCTCTATGCATCTAACCCATTGCCACCATAATGTTCTATACTTGTTTTGGTTGCTCTAGTTCAAGCTAGGTTATCGACATACGCGCCGTAGTTCTATATCAACCCGATTAGGAGTTTCGTCGACTAGAGACGTTCGACGCCGTGCCAATTCGTAAGAACCTCCCAGGCAAGTCCTTACCCCCACCCGTAACCTGACCTTAATTAATTAATGATGTTAATGATGATGTTAATATAATGGATCTCGAGATCATGGCCTATTATCGTATGAGATTATGAGATAATACATACTAGGTGTATGTATAAGATGTGGTAAAGCTGAGTGCTTGAGATATAATGATGAGCTTAGCGCTCGAGATTATTGAGGGGCTAGGTGCCCAATTATTGATGAGATGTTATGGACATACGATAATAGCCATGATGTTAATTAATATGGTTTAATGTTAAACTGAATCTAATCAACAAAAGAGGTGAGTGGTGGTAGTCTGGTAGAGCCTAAATACCACATCGGGAATCACCGTGAGGGGTTCTGCGGTGAGATACTCGCCTCCCCTAAGGACCGGTTCATAGACCGTCTACCTAGTGAGATATTTCGTACAGCCACACATCGGTATGGGACGGCTTGATTCCACACCCCGCTAGATTGAAGTATAATCTCTAACCTAGGAGGCCGGAGTAGGCAAGCGGTCTATCGAGAGAGGCGACACGAGAGGAGCGGCTCATGGTGCAGTTGGCGTGGTTGCTAGGTGTCTTCCACGTAGGGTTGAGATTATGTGATTGGCCATGTTGTGCACAAATGATAAATAGAGAGATGATGACTACGTACATGGACGCATCCTCCGTAACCCCGTTCATTACGTACAGGGATGGCAGCCTCCGTAGTGGGTTTCCTCTGCGTACAGGTACGACATCCTTTGTGGAGTGGATGGTCGTGCTCCGCAGGGCAGGCTACGTACAGGGATGACAACCTCCGTAGAGAGTACGTACAGGGTTGTATCCTCCATAGCAGAATCCAACCCCTGAGAAAGCCGTGGTAGAGATTATGTGGACATCTAGGGTGACGGCCCAAGCGGGTACGGAATCTCGTTAGGCCTGTCTAAGCCAAGTCGCGATGGTGTAGACAATGCCTATCGTGTGGGGAAAGTGTACAACCTCTGCAGAGCGTATTAAATCTATTCGAATAGCCACGTCCTTAGAATGGGCAGATGCTAGGACCAGACCAGCTATGATTAGATTTCACACAAGTGTTAACTTTGTTTATGGTCTATGATGATAAGATAACAGATCCAACTCGGGAACTAGCGAGAGAAGTTTTAGAGACTCTGCTAGGTCCCAAACCCTAATAATCACCAACCCCTGGTTTGGACTTGCTGAAACGTTTGTACTCACCCCTCCTCTGTTTTACAGGACATCGACACATCGGGAGGTAAGTTCGTCGTTAAGGGAGAGATCCGGCGTTTCGTAGGAGTTCGCATGGTGTTCGCTTAGGAGAAGGGCGTTGAAGCCCGAGTTCATTCATGCTCAAGTTTGCATGTGGAGATGCGGGCAAGTATCATAGTTAATCCACCGCTTCTCGGTTGGCCAACTCGATATCGTAACCCGGTTTTTGGTGACCCTTCGTCGCCACTGTAAGCCCTTTCTATCCTATATTTATTAAGCTCGGATTATTATTATTCCTGTATACCATTATCTGTGACTAACAGGCGTGTTTGTGGCGTGATCCTGGCGCAAACACGTGTGATTAAGGACCCATTAAAGTGGGGGCCTGACAGCGGAGGTTGTTAGATCTCCTCCATTTGCCAATGTGTTCAAAGGCTATCTTTTCCTTCCGATTATCGGGAAAATTTTCTTCAATTCCACAAAGTTGGTGCTAATTCATCCCAATCCTCAAAGATCGATTCAAAGCCGGCCCACAAAGCAGGGTGCCCGTGTTCTTATTTGGAGAATCAAGAACGGAGTTCAAAAGAAAAGGTCGTCATCTGTCCCCCGTGAATCTCGCCCAGTGATTCACCAAGTGCAATGGATAATCAGGAGAGTCATTTTTCAAATTCAAAACTCAAGTCTCAAAGCAGCCCAATTGGTATCTCTGTTGGGCCTGATATTCCTAAATCAGCCCATTCTGCGCCCAATACCAAACAGGCTGCAATGGTTCTCTCGCCACAAGCGCCTTGGACCCGATCACATTTGGAAAGTTTGTACAAGGCAAGTCGGGTGTCGTGTTTGCTTCAACTACGGACACGTTTCCTATCACGCCATCGGCGATCGCGGGATAAACGGTGTTTTAGAAGGGTTTCCCGTTTGGAAGGCGAAGGGATGAGCAACGAAGTTATAAAGACACCTCCACCAACCGTTGCTCCGGTTATTGACGCATCCGTCTTCTGCCACAATCCACCGCCCCATACTACTGTGCAAAAACCCTCCTCCACCTCGTTCTCGCCGTCGAGGAGATGGCGAACTGGGCTGTGATCCTCGGCCGTTCGTCCCCAAAGGCCTCACCCTGCAAGAACGCCCGGCGTCTTTGAGATCATCCGCCATGAGGTGTACGCGATCAGCTGCTACAGCAAGTTCAATGAGAATCTCGCCATCGCCAAGCTCGAGCCACCGGTCAACAAGATGGATTTCGAGCATCTCGAGGCTGCACTGCGTGAGTTCTTCCAGTAGCGCGAGGTACATGTCCTAGAAATCCTCCCTTGCCCCCTTGGAGATGCCTATGTCGATTTGCTTCCCCGATAGAAAGAGAGGGGTTCTTGGGACCGATTTTTCCTTTTGGGGGAAGAAACATGTTCTTTGTGAAGCATGATGAAGCAGAGAATGCCTGTTCTTTTGATCTAGATAGAGAGGTTTGGGTCATGCTTGTTGGCTTTAATGACGATTTAAAGTGCGATAGCATTGTGGCTAAGGCGGTGTCTAGCTTTGGAATTATGGTGGACTGGTTTGGTGTTCGTGATCCTACAAAGGTTGTAGTCCAAGTCTACCTGAACAATGACGCAAAAATTCCAGATAGTGTAAAGGTCAATGCAGGTCTGCCACCTAAAGCATCTTCCTGGACATCCCCTTGCTACATACTGAAGAAATCCAACATCACCACCTTGCCGGATGAGGAAGCGTATGTGACGATGGGGCCACTGCATCCAATCCCACCTTCCCCTCCTCGTTGGGCATACCTGGACTCTGATGGGGGCCATGGACCTACACTCACAGGTAATGCTGGTTCAGGTATGAATGTTGATATCCCTGGTACTAGTCGCTGGACAATGCAGTCTACTCCTTTTGTCACTCTGGAGGACACCAACATCATCTCTGCAACAGTGAGTGCTAGTCCCAGTACCGCTGTACCTATATCCACTGTTACTCCTGCTATTCATTCAAAAAGTCCTGCTAATTTAATTGTAAATGTTATGGCACAGGAGGAGAATAACCTGAGTCTGATTGAGAACACTATGACTGATGTGGAGAACACTACCAAGGAAAGCAATGTAATGACTGCCACTATGCTGTCACTGAGGCCTGAGTACCTGAAACAAGATGATGCTTCATCTACAAGGAACAAGATCCCCACTACAAAGCTCAACTCTGCTGTTTTTGGACCTGCTCTGCCAGATGAACCAATGATCACTGTAATCCCTTCTCTCCTGAGACAGGTACTCCATCCTATTCCCAAGAGACCCTTTTACACCTCATTTAGAAATCTCAACTCATTTACATCAGAGCAAGACTTTATGATTCCTGCCTTTTTCTCTGACAAACGCCTGCTCAATCGTCTAGCTTGGATTTTTAATCAGGAATTTGGAGATAAGGAGCTGGATAAGCTAGCCCTCACCTATACTGATGATGAAGATCTGTTTGGAGTGAATGAGAACTACGGTGATGTGGAGATCTGGGATGTCAAGGAAGCAAAGCATCGAGGGACGGCTACGGTTGAGCTCGAGATCATAGTGGACACTCCAGATGTGTTCAAGACTCCACGCAAGAAGAGGGCCCCCAAAGTTAAGGAATAGCTTGAAGATGAGTTTTGCAGGCGTAGCAGGAGGATCTCAGAAAAGAATAAAGGCTTCAAGAATGCTGAAAGTGCCAAGAAGTTCAAGGAAGGCATTAGCAGCAACACCAAATCTGCTACCAAGAAGAAACTCTTCTCCAAAGAAAACAAGTCTCCCAAGATCAAGAAGAATCGGGTCGGCCGAGGAAGTCATCCCCTCGGCCATGATCCCTCCACACTGCCATCACTCTGCCCCATACCTGTCTAAGGAGATTCTTGGAGGGATTGGTGAAGGGTTCCTCCAGATGCAGCCTGCGGTTGTGTCTGCTGCGCTCCTGGAACCTGATGATATAGATGTTTAGAAAGTTCTTAGTAGTTTCTGCTGCACTGGTCTCCATGACAGTGCTTTTATCTACTTTGAAAACTTTATCTTATCTGAACCAGAGCATGTTCTGGTGGTTAAATAATTATCAGTCTTGCACTTGGCTATGTGCCTTTGGAACCTCGGTTTGTCGGTTTGGAGTGGTTTACCAATGCAAGTTTACTTTTGGTGTGCTTTACATCCTATCTGTCATATTTAGCTATTTGCTTTTGTCTTCAAATCATGGATCTCTGGTGATGCTTTTGCCTCATATCGTCTACCATATACAATGTTTTATCTGCTTGTGGGATCTTAGATACTATGCCCTTGACATCGTGGAGCAAATTGGTCTCTCTTGCTAGTCCGAAGTTTACGTATCGGGTTTTATTAGAAGAAGAGGGGATTGTCATGCACACCCTCACAGTCTTAAGCTGGGTTGTGCCCTTGGATCTGATATCTGGTATATTGGATCTAATTCTTCAGTTTTAATCCTTTGTTTAAATGGATCAAACCAACAATAGAAGAAACATCAAAGTTTTGTTACGGAACATAAGGGGCCTTAACTCCCCAGAGAAATGGGATCTTTGTTAGAGATAAAATCCAAGAAAGTGCTTGTCAAGTCCTATATGTCTCCAGGAAACAAAGAGAGACACCTTTGATTTATTTTACATCAAAAATTTTTGCCCAAGATCATTGGACAAATTTGCTTTTTTTTCCCTTCGGTGGGGGCTTTAGGTGGCCAGCTTACGGTATGGAACAGTAGCATCCTTGAAGGTTATATCATTCAGACAAATTCATATGCCATCACTTTGTCAATTTCACCTCTAGATTAGACAATAGCTCTTTATGCATCAGCAATATTTATGGTCCCTCACAACCTGCTCTTAAACATGCTTTTATTACATGGCTGATAAACTTTGATACATCAGGATTTGGGAACTGGCTTCTAGGGGGTGATTTTAATCTAATCGGATGTCAAGAAAACAGGAATAAACCTGGAGGGGACAACAACGAGATGAATATGTTCAATGAACTCATCTCGACCTAGATATTTTTGAAGTGCCTTTTCGGTGGAAGAGCCTTTACATGGAGAAATATGCAACAAGACCCACTACTAGTCAAACTTATTTGGGTCTTAACTTCAGCGACTTGGGTGACCTCCTTTCTTGCAACCAAGGTACAACCTCTATCAAAGCCAATCTCGATCATATACCCTATGTAGTCCATATTGTCTCTTCCATCCCAAAGTCAAACATTTTCAGATTCGAAAGCTTCTGGCTAGACCACCCTGGCTTCTATGAAACAGTTGAGCAATGTTGGAACAACTCCCCACATTTTGCCAATGCGGTCAAAACACTGTCATCAAAACTAAAGCATGTCAGATCTGGCCTCGAGGCAATGGAGCAAATCTCTATCCAATCTAGGCAAATTAATTCATAAGCGCAAGTGGGTATTATTACTTCTAGATGGACTTGAAGAGCAAAGAAAACGTTATCCGGGTTGGAATCTGTATTCAGGTCTCTGGTGAAATCTCATCCGGCTAATCTCCTAGAATCAAAAAGGAAGTTTTGGAAACAAAGGAATACTATCAGATGGGTCAAGTTTGGAGATGAAAATACTAGCTTTTTTCATCTCATGGCTACTATTTCTCATAAAAGAACTTTATAGTCTCCCTACTAGACAACCATGGCAATCAAGTCCTTGATCATGAATAGAAGGCTAATCTTCTCTCGGTTATCTTTCAAGCAAAGGATGGGAGTTTGTGAATACAATGGCCTAACTTGTGACCTTGCTGATCTAATAAACCCTGCAGACTTGACCAACCTAGATGAAGATTTCAGTAACTCAGAAATTGACATGGTGATCAAAGACTTACCAAATAGCCATGCACCTGGGCCTGATGGGTTTAATGGTCTATTTATTAAAAAGTGCTGGCATATCATTGAAGCTGATCTTAGAAGATTATTTCAAGATTTTTGCAGTGTCAATTGCAACTTGAGAAGCATTAACTCATCATATATAGCACTGATACCCAAGAAAGAAAACCCTGAAAATGTGAATGATTTCAGACCAATATCTCTAACAAATTATTCTATGAAGTGCATCACCAAGATTACGTCCAATAGACCGCAATCAGTAATTCTGAATCTCATTCATGAAAATCAATATGGATTCATAAAAGGAAGAACAATTCAAGATTGTTTGGCTTGCGCATTCCAATTTCTTCACTTGTGCCATCACTCAAAAAAAGAAATTGTTATCCTCAAATTGGACTTTGAAAAGGCCTTTAATAAAATTGAACATCGGGTTCATTATAGAAGTGCTCAGGTATAAAGGTTTCTCCAATAGATGGCTTGACTGGGTCACCAATATACTCTCAAGTGGAAGCTCATCGGTTATTCTAAATGGCATACCGGGGAAAAAAAATTTAAGCGCCCGAGAGGGGTAAGGCAAGGTGATCCCCTATCACCCTTGCTTTTTTGTGCTGGCTGCAGACCTACTACAAACCTTAGTAAACAGAGCTTGGCATGATGGAGCCATTAATCATCCGTTGGATAACAATTTCTTGGGAGATTACCCTATAGTCCAATATGCTAATGACACACTTTTAGTGTTGCGCAGAGGACTCTTCAATTCTTCATCCGAAAAGATATTCTAAAGGTGTTCTCTTAATCCTCGGGGCTGCTAGTCAACTATAATAAATCTAGCATGGTACCTATAAATCTCAGTAACACAAGAACACAATCTCTTGAGGGCATGTTGGGTTGCCAAGTTGGTACCACACCATTTACCTATCTTGGGTTGCCATTAGGTACAAACGGACTAATCGTGAATGATTTTTCTCCTCTCATCGGTAGAATTGAAAGAAGACTATCCTGTGTCAGCAAACTTCTTTCATATAATGGAAGATTAATATTGGTAAATTCTGTTTTTTCAGCCTTACCTACTTTTTTTTTACATGTGCAGCCTTTAAATTACCACCTATGGTGGTAAAACCCATTGATCATTTCAGGATGAACTGCCTATGGGGCAAGGGAGAGGCAGATATAAGAGGAAGATGCCTTGTGGCATGGGAAGAGGCATGTAAATCCAAAGAGCATGGAGGGTTGGGTATCATAGACATTCAACAGCAAAATGATGCCCTTCTGATGAAACACTTAGACAAGTTCTATAACAATGCGAGACATTCCTTGGGTCAAATTAACCTGGAACCTACTATACTCAAATGGTGAAAATCCCCCTCATGACAGAACTCCAGCAGGATCTTTTTGGTGGAAAGATGTACTGAAATTGTTCAACAAATTCAAGGAGTTGGCTACTTGCTCACCACAGAGAGGGAACTCTGTCCCCTTACGATCGGATATTTGGGTGGATCGGGCAATGAAAGACAAATTCCACAACTGTTCTCCTTCACCAGAAACCCAAATGTTGCATTAGGTTCTATTTGAACCAAACTTTTTAAAGAATTTTCAGCCCAACTCTCTCACAGGTGGCTAGATTGCAGTTGGATGAGATCCACATAATCCTGCAAAACTTACAGCTTGATGAGACTCAAAATGACTTATGGATATATAAATGGGGTAACTCTGTATACAGCAGCAAGAAAGCTTATAGAATCTTCACAGACCATCCTCCTGCTTCTCCCCTATACAAATGGATATGGTCTGGAAGCAATCTTGGCAATCAAAAATTTTTTTCTTCTCGGTTATTGGTAAGAGACAAGGCTAAATACTAGAAATCTACTCGAGAAGGAAAAAATATGTCCCTTTCAAGTCATAATTGTGTTCTATGTAATTTGGGTATGGAAGAGACATATCTTCATCTTTTCTTCCAGTGTCCATTCAGTAAGGAGTGTTGGGACTATCTAAACATCTCCTGGGATAATAGCCTGAATCCAATACAGATGTTTCTCAAAGCTATGGAGGACTTCAACAGTGTCATCTTCAGAGCAATTGTTATCTGTGCCTGTTGGTCCATTTGGAAAACTAGAAATGCCTTTATTTTTCAGAATGGTCAACGAGAAGTGGATGAATGGAAAAGAATCTTCAAGTATGAATTTAGCCTGGTTTGTATCAAGGCTAAGCCATCTAGAATTGCTTTACTCCGATCATGGAGAGATAGTCATGTTTAGTTCCTGTTTCTTTTTGTTCTTGGGCCTAGTTGCCTTGTAAAGTTTACCTGTACCCATTCTTTCATTTAATTAAAAAAAAAAAAAAGAGGTCGGGGCTCCCCGACCGTTTTCAAAAAAAAAAAAAAAAATCCACCCTGCGAGAGCGACGCCGTAGTGCGACCTTCTCGACTCGGCAGTCGGCGCCGCCCCTACCCTCCCCGGGCTCTGATCCTCCCGGCTGCGATGGCGACCGAGTGGCCATCCCTGCATTTTCGGCCCTGCACCACGGCCCCATCCCGACAGTGGTCCCGCGGCGGCTCTTCCCCGTCCCCAAGGCGACCGCGGCGGCCCTCCCTCCATACCGGCGCTGCCTTCCTGTGCCGTGGGGCGGCGGCATGTTCCGAGGTGGCCGAGCGGACGAGGTGAGTAGCACGATAGCGCTGGTGGATTTGCTTATTCTAGTTTGTTTCGTGCTTGTATAGGATGACAGGATCACAGGACGTTGAAGGCCGCGAGCGCTGACGAGGAGCGGCTGGAGAGGCAGCGGATCCATCGGGGAAGCAGCGGATGGTGGCGCATATGGTGGCTTCCCCGTCCTCCCTCCTGCGCCGCGGATCCATCGGGGAGGCAGCGGAATGGCGCCCCGGATCCATCCTGGAGTGAACGACGCCTTCCTTCATCGCGACGGTGATGCAGCGCGTCATCACCGATGGGATCCCTTCCGACCTCCTCCCTGGATCCGCTGCTTGCAGGTTCTCCTCTCCTATGATTCGATGCTTGCAGGGTGAGGGGCAGGTTGATTCGTTGGCAGGAATCACATCAATGGGTCTGGCATGGGTGTGCAGGGCAGGATGAATCATGTGAGGACACCATATCATTGATCTTCCAAACTATGCGCGCCCTGTTCCTGGCCGGATCGAGACTGTAGAGCCGGAGAGGTTTTCTAGGCTCCAGGCTCCGGCAGTATTGGCTCCGTTGAGCATGGCCGTTTTCCATTTTCTGGATGGCCATGGATGACGATGCTACGATCTGCACATGGATATGCATCTGCAGGTCAGTGCCCTCTACCCTTCTCCCCTGATTCTGAATCTCCACGCGAATTGAAGGTTTCATGATTTTTTTTTTTTTTTTTTTTTTTTGGTTTCAATGTTGTTTTCTCCCTGGTCGATGACATCGGTATTTTCAACCTGCTTTTTCTATTGATTTTTATTACTATAGAATGATCAACCTGCCACATGACGCTTGAACCAGGCAGCGGAGTGAATGAATATGGTGATTTCCATGGCCTGCTATAGATGCTGCTGACAACCTTCTGAAGATCAAAGAAGCGAGCATGTTCTTCAATTGTGGATAGTCTGCATTTTGTAGTGTCGTATACAAATGGAGTGCAAAATCTTGTATGTTTGATTGGGAAATTTGAGTTACTTGAAACGCACATATTATAAAAAACTTGTGTCTATGATTTTAGTTACTATATGATTCAGTTATTGTAAGTCATTTGCTAGTCCTGCGAAAGTCGAATTATCTGATGCTGCAAAAGTTGAACAATTGGTTAATTATTACTCGAGCGTGGTCTCTAGGATTTTTGTACAGATTGATGAAGGAACCATTAATTATTTGGTTCAGCAATTAGCTTTGCAATGCTAGTTTACAGCGATGCATGCAAATTAAAAGTTTTAGCCCTAAGCCCGTCAAATGCGTATACTACGAACAAAAGTTTATTGCACGGGTCTTGTAATTATTTTTATAACAAAGTGATACTATTGGTGGTAAAAAAAAAAACCTCTTAGAAACACAAGCAAATTTACCGCCCATAGGTCAGGATGGAGTTATCTATAGAACAAAATAATACTTTTCAGTAATAAAAATTACCTTATCCGAACATCATCTGCCCCTTTGATTTGAGATAGGCAAATTTATCGCTTATTATGTGTGAGGACGGAATTATTTATAAAACAAATGATAATGTTAGTAATAAAAATTAACATCTAGATCGAATGCCTTCATCATTATCACTGTCAATTTTACTACTCACATGTTCATGGTGACAAAAAAATAGTCCGTGGGGTGATCGAGCGCCCAGGGATTAGCATAGGCAAAATTACCACTCACTAGCCAAGACGGAATTATTTTCTGAACTAAATGATACTATTGGTCAAAAACTCCCGACGATCAGCACAAGCGAAATTACTGCTCACTGGCTAAGTTGTTATTAACAAAATGACAATATCATTAATAAATATTAGTCCAAACAGAGACCAAACATCTAGTTGATTAGCACAAGCAAATTTACCGCTCACAGTCCATGAACCAATAATTTTATTAACAAATGATACTAAAAGTAATAAAAAAAATAATTACCTCCGACTTGTTGAGTAAAAAAATAATTCCTTTCGACATCGAGCGGTAAAATAATTCCTTCTGGCCAATTAAAAATACCCTATTATAGTGGAGAAAAAAATTATCGTTCACAAGGCCGGAGGGAATTATTTGCTTAACAAAATGTTACGAAGTCGTAATAAAAAATTGTTCGAACAGCGGCCTGGTGGAATTATTTTATTAACAAAATGATACTATTAGTAATTATTTTACCGCTCAGATGCGAATTATTTTACTCAACAAGCCAGAGGTAATTGTTTTATTAACAAAGTAAAATATTAGTAATAAAAAGTTAAAAACTATTCCAACCGGCTGCCGGGCACGTCGGTGATTAATACAACAAATTTTACTGCTCTTAGACTAGGTGGAAATTACTTTTCATAACAAAATGATATTATTAATATTAAAAAATAATCTAACCGTTGATCCAACATGCCAGCGTAAATTTACCGCTCTCACGCGGGGAGGTAATTATTTTGTTAACAAAATGATAGTATTAGTAATTATTTTACCGATCGGATGCGAGAAGGAATTATTTTACTCAACAAGCTGGGAGGTAATTATTTTATTAACAAAGTAAACTATTAGTAATAAAAAACTAATCTGACCGGCGACCAAACACGCCGGTGATTAGTAGATGAAAAATTACCACTCATAGGCCTGGATAGAATTATTTTCTTAACAAACTCATACTATAAGTAATAAAAAAAACCAATCGGGGCCGTGAACCGACACACTGATGATTAGTAGATGAAAATTTATCGTTCATGTGCCGGAATGAATTATTTATTGAACAAACTGATACCATGAGTAATAAAAAAAAGTTTACTCACATGATGGAACGAAATTTACTGTACGGACAAAAACTATTTCCTTTTTTAAAAAAAAAAATCACCGGTGGGAATAAAATCATGCGGCTCACTGATGGCTACGGTTGCAACTTTCTTTAGCTGTGCCACGTGCATGCACCTGGGAATTGAGTCCCGCAACTTATTACTTGCCTAAATGCCGTTGCTTTGATTACCCAATTAAAAAGCCTGCATGCAACAGTTATTTGCCATCAAAAGATTCGTTTGAATCCGATGCATGCAACCAGCCCGAATTGAATATCCCGACCTGCTGTCTCCGGTCTCCGGCCACCGGCGCGCTGACATAGCGTAGGCTGCAAAATAGTGGGGTCTCATGTTGTGAGCCAGACCAAAACTCCCTAGCCAGATAGCCAGCGCACATGGTCAGGCGCCTGGCTTTGGCGTGTTGGTCCCGTTCGGATGGATGCATGTTAATCCCGCTAATCATTCTGGTTTGCCTCGTACATGCTGTTGGAACCGAACGACGCCGGAACGTCGTGGAACGCCGAGCACACGCGCGACGCGGTGACCGTGATCACCACTTGAACAGATTGAAACTAGAGAAACAAGAACAAAGGCAAATTGTGTTTTAATTGCTGCCCAACCGCAGCCCCTCATGTCATCTTCATTCGATATATATAGCCATGAGGCTCCCCACGTCGTGCCGGCCTGGGACACTTCGTCGTTGCACCGCGACGAGCATCTCATGCGCCATGGTCGCCACGACGTGATGGTTACAGACTCCGACTCAAACTCTATCGTAACCGAGCATGACATCGACCACGCTAGACACCAATCCATGCTAGACTCCTATAGCATTACTACCTGATTCGACTTTAACGAATTACATGACTCATTGCAACACTTAATTACTAACAAATCACCCCTAAGCTGTTGCACATCAACGACACCAAGAGCAGTCCGTAGCTCCACAAACTTGACACGCCCGAGTGGTTTTAGTGAAGATGTCGCCAACTGACCAGCCGTCCCAACATGCTCAACCTCCACCCTTCCTTCCTCAATACATTCTCGGATGTAATGATACCTTGTATCAATATGCTTGCTACGATCATGATGAACTGGATTCCTACTCAACGCAATTCTTTGACATGTTATCCATCAACAACTTCACCGGTGTCTCCTTCGTTCCCAACAAATCAGCCATGAGTCGGCTCAACCAAACACCTTGACAAGCTGCTGCAGCTGCTGCTACACGTACTCAGCCTCACACACGAAGACAAGGCCACAATTTTACGTTTTACGAGATGCCCAAGTCACCAAGCTATTGCCAAGAAAGTAGATCACACCCGTGGTGCTCTTCTGTCCTCTGAATCTCCACCCGAAATCAGCATCCTTTGAAACCAAGCAAGATCGGTTTCAGTTGGGTTCCTTTCTCATAATGCAACCATAGCCTGTGGTGCCCTTCACATATCTCAGTACACGTTTCACAAAGCAGCCCAATGAGCTTTTCCGGGGAGCCTCCATGTACACGCTAACCACCCCCCTTTGCATATGCTAGATCGGGTCTTGTATTAACCAAGTACACGAGACTTCCAATTATACTCCTATACGTTGTTATATTCACAGCTTCAGATTCTTTTCCCTTTGTGAGCTTGAACCGAGGTTCCATAGGCGTGTCGGATGAGCTACAGTGTTCCATGCCTGCATTCTCAAGTATTTTCACCGCATATGCTGCCTGGTTCAGAGTTATTCCTCCTCTCCCTTGCTTCACTTCTATGCCCAAGTAGTAGCTAAGAAGACCGAGATCACTCATGTTAAATTTCTGCTTCATCTCCATCTTGAACTGATTGATATCCTCAATCTTCGGCCCCAAGATAATGAGATCATCAACATAAACACCCACAATCAGAAGAGAATCCTTGACACCTCTCTTGTACACGGCATTGTCTAGTTTACTCCTGACAAAGTCGAGAGCAGTCAACTCCTTATCGAGCTTGTAATTCCAGGCACGCGGGGCTTGCCGTAAACCATACAGTGCTTTCTTTAACCTCAACACCTTATCTCCCTTGCCAATCACGAAACCAGGGAGGTTGCTGAACAAAACACGGTTTCAGAGAGATCTCCATTCAGGAACGCGACTTCACGTCCATATGATGCACCTCCCAACCACCATGCTTGTTTTGCAAGAGCCAGCAGAACCCTTTGCATCTCAATCTCGCGGCGGTGCGAAGACTTCATCAAAGTCCACACCATGGCTGTCGCGTACCCCTTAGCGACCAACCATGCTTTATGCTTCACAACATTGCCCTCGGGGTCCTTTTTAACCTTGAACACCCACTTGAGGCCAATGGCCTTGTGATTCCTTGGCGGCTGCTTGACTTCCCAAGTCGGTTGCCTCGATCGCTGCGCATTTCAGCTGCATTGCGTCCCTCCAACATGCTTTTGTTGAGCTTGTTCCGCAGAGTGTGGCTCCTCGGTTGCAATGAGACATAAGCCACTGTATGTATTCAAGCGAAGCGGTGCAGTTGAATCAAGTAAATCCGGTAGTGTCGCGATCTGAGGGCACCACTCTATACGAATCTTCTTGGCTCGAGGGTGGAGTTGCCCAATGGATTCCACCATGAACTCCCGCCGGGAGGTACCCGGCCGATGCCGACCATCGATGTGAGGGTACCAAGAGTTGGAGTTGTGGGAGCAATTGAGGCGGTGCTTGTGAAATACGTAGAATGCGCGCGGCATCGTCTCTGAACTTTGGTATGCGAACCGTTGTTAAAGCTATTGTCGGATCGACAACAATAATCTTCGGGCCAGCGAAAACAACTTCCTCGGCTTGCTCATTGCATTCGCCCTTTATACTTGTTCCCTCACCCCCAAGTCCGGCTCTTCTTCTCATCGAAAATAACATCTCGGGAGATCATGAGCCTTTTATTCCAGGATCATAGACTCGGTATGCTTTTGAGTGCAGCTCATGCAGAGAAAATACGGGAGCAGTTACGTCACTCGGCTTAGTAGCGCTGGTCAACCTTCTTTGCATAGGCCCGCAAGAAGGTTCGTAAATGCGACACTTGGCTTCTTCCCATACCAAGCTTCATAAGGTGTCATGTTATACAGACTTTTTTTTTTGGTGCTCTATTCAGCAAATACCACGGCCACCATCCTTTGCTTCACCCCAAAAACGCATACGGCACTTGTTTTGATTTGAGCAAACATCGTGCCATCTCCACCACCCGATTGGTTTCTCCTCTCGACGACACCGTTTTCTGTGGCGTAAAGGGTGCGATGGTGTTGTGTTTAATGCCATGAGCATTGCAATAGGCTGTAAACATACCCGAGTTAAACTCCCCTCCTCGGTCCGTTACGAGCGCCTCGTGACGCTAGCGATCGATTCCATCTCGCTGCTGCCTGTATCTTCTTAAAGCTCTCAAACGCCTCATCCTTAGTCTTCAAGAGCTCTATCCACATGTAGCGACTGAAATCATCGACCACTAACAAGAAGTACAGCTTACCACCCGGTGTTGGAGGTGACACCGGACCGCAAAGATCTCCATGCACCAGCTCGAGTCCAGTAGTGGCTCGATATGTGCTCGCCTGTGGAAACGGCTTGCGATGATGTTTGCCGAGAGCACAACCATCACAGACCTGTTCACCTTGCTGTATCAATGGTATGCCCTCCACCAGCTTCTTCGACCCTAAGTCACGAAGTGATCTGAAGTTGAGGTGCCCAAACCGGGCATGCCAGAGCCACCTCGTCTCATCCAACTTTGTCATCAAGCAGACTGGGGTCGTGAGATTCACTGTCATAATATACAGTCGATTTTTCCTCTCGGCCTTGACCAGCAGGTTCAGCTTGCCTTGACTTCGTTCAAAGGCGTCATAACACCTTTGTCGATCTCGATTTCGACACCCGGCTTCCTCCGGTGGCCGGGAGACTCACGATGTTACACCGTAATGAGGGTATGTAGTATACTTCGGTGAGAACACGGTGATCGAGTTCTTCCGTGATCGTGGCGCCCCGATCCGCATATCTCCACCCTCGAACCATCACCAAACTGGCGGCTCCTTCAGCGATTCATCTAGTGATGATAATGAATCCGCGGCATCTGTCATATGATTGGTTGCTCCGGTATCCAGCACCCGGGCTCTCGCATCATAGGTAGAGGGAAACACGCAGCGTTCTTGATTTAGAAAACACGTTCGACCTCCAACCGTGGTGGTACACATCACATTGCACACTTGGGCTACCAACAAAGCTCCATTGTCCCCATCAGTGTTGACATGATGTGCCACATCCTGCTTATCACCCTGTGCTTTCTTTCTCGGACACTCCTTGCGCCGGTGCCCATAGACACCGCACTTGCCACACTTTCCCTTCCTTTTCGGTGTATCCTGGGATGAAGCTCCACCATCCCGTGCACCCCCATCACCGCCCTTCGAGTTTCGTGGCTTCCAGTGCTTCTTCTCCTGGGCCTGTTGACCCCCACTCCCTCCTTTGAAGTGCGAACCGGATGAATCGGACATCATCCAGGCTCTTGTTTCGTGCAGCCCACTCCTCCTCAATCAACAAGAGCTTCCGGCTTTCTCTACTACGATCAGCGGATGGATCGAATCTCTCCTCATTTTGCTGCCGAGGTGCGCCACCAAATCCTCAATGGTGAGGGTTTTGAGATCTTTGACCATCTCAACGCCCCGCCACCGAGAGTACTTTGCCGGTACAGCGTGTAGAAATTTCTTCACCACCCTCGTGGCCGGTCCGCGCTCTCTTCTCGGAGCCCACGCGCGGGTCGGTTACCGGCTTGGTAATGCGGTGCAAATTCATCAATCGACTCTCCGGCTTGAACGCGCTATCGCCTCAAACTCTCCCAAGAGCTTACGTGCATTGACTTCCTTCACCACGATCCGCCCCAAGACGCATGGTCTTGATTGCTTCCCAAGCATCCTTCGCCCGTCTTCTTGTTGAGTAGCATGGAGTGCATCTCGAGCGAACTCCCGGACATAGAGCCCAACGCCAACCGATCTAGGCGTCTCTCCGCTTTCTCACCCTTCTCGATGGCCTCCCACAGGTTCAAACCTTCAAGGTTACGAATATGAGGCGCCCAACCCGATAATTAGATCGGGTCGGCACCCGCCACGTCAAGTTCGCGGTCGGATTGAACGCCTTGTCCATATCGGTCTTCTTGCCGCCCCCATGGTGATCAAACTTCGTTACGCTCAGCTCCGCACCTCGAGATGAGCGGCTTGCTTCTTCCTCCTTTACAACCTCACGCAACCTCGGAGCGCCCCCGTAGCTTTGATACCGGTTGTTGGAACCGAGCCGGCGACGAGGAACATCGTGGAACGCCGAGCATGCAGCGGCGGTGACCGTGATCACCACTTTGAGCGATTGAAACTAGAGAAACAAGAACAAAGGCAAATTGTGTTTTAATTGCTGCCCAACCGCAGCCCCTCATGTCATCTTCATTCGATATATATAGCCATGAGGCTCCCCCGTCGTCTTGGGCACAGGACGCCGTGCCGTTGCACCGCGATGAGCATCTCATGCGCCATGGTCGCCATGGCGTGATGGTTCTGCAGACTTCGACTCAAACTCTATCGTAACCGAGCATGACATCGACCCGCGCTAGACACCAATCCATGCTAGACTCCTATAGCATTACTACCTGATTCGACTTTAACGAATTACATGACTCATTGCAACACTTAATGACTAACACATGCAGCGGGCTTGTTAATCACGCCACCTCCTAATCATTCTCGTAAGCCCACCGGTACCCCATCTCTCTCTTTCTTGTTCTCTCTTCTCTCTCCATGCGTCGGGACTAGATCTCACAAAGTTCATGCACGCGGCTCCTCCCATATGGCCACAAAAGTACCTTTGCACGAAGCGCACCACGGCCTACCACCTGTGGTGGCGGCGTCGAGTACTCTCCAATCCAAGCATCGGCGTTCGCTGGGCGTGAGTCTCTTCGGCGTCGCGTGGCGTCGCCACTACAAGAAATGTGTTGATACATGACGGTTTTCACGGTGACGGTTTACGGCTGTCATCAATTTTAAATCTATGGCGGTATGAAAATTTGGTGCTTGCTGCGTGATGATCCGGACCGTCATCACCTATATAGTTATGCACGTGTAGTGGTCCATGGCGGTTAAGAAGAAACATCATAGAAATCGTGTAGGGTGGCGTGGATGCGTGAATGGTGGCGTGGGCGGTGGAGTCAGTAGGTGAAACACTCTTTGGAAAATCGATTAGTTACGAAGGTGTTTAATTTTTACGTGTTTTTTCAAAGCGCATGCGAGAAAAATTTTTTTTTCGAGAGTTTTTAGAAAAACCCACAGAAAAATAAAAAACACACGAAAAAATGATACAATTTTTACTCAGGCGTGACAAATTACACACGGAAAAATTGGAGACACACGGAAAAATGTTAATTATTACGCAGCCGGTGCTTTTAAAAAACGCACACCAAAAAGGATACACGCATACGGGGAAAATTAAAGGCGACATCTCGGTTTTTGGCATTTGCGGTCTCACTTTTGGATTGGCGCTCAGTTTTGGCATTTCGCGCTCGGTTTTTTGTTGTTGGCGCTCACTGCGAAAAAAAAAAAAAAGAAACTTCTTTACCCTAACCAGCGGCTGCCCCACTACTCCCGCACCCATCCCAAATCCCGCACCCACCCATCCGCCGCCCGCCACCCCATCTCCGTCGTCCCAGGTCCGCCGCCACCCCATCTCCCGTCGGCCCCCCATCTCCCGCACGACCAGGTCCGCATCCATTGCTCGTCGCTCATTGCCCGTCCCCGTTGCGCCAGCCATCCCGGATCCACGGACATGGCACACCGCCCCAGGTCGCCGCTGCCTGCCGCCCCTAGATCCACCTCTGCGCCGCGAAGGATCTTCGCCGCCCGGTTCGGCGTCGCTGTCCTTCACCAACCCGTCGCCGACGTTGCCCCCTCCACTGCTGGCGGCCTCAGCCCCGTGGGTGTCCCTCGGTCCAACTCAGCGAGCAGCGATGGGACACGGTCGTCCTCTCCACATCCAGCAGTCCTCCGACCAAGGTGCGCTTTGCCTCTCTGATTTCGTTCTTAATCTACACTCCTATCTTCATTTAAAGTCTATTTCCTGTAGATCTGGCCATCAGTGTTGTCTCCTCCAAATCTGAATTGAGCTGGCCACAGGTGTTGTCTCCTCCAAATCTGAATCGAGTTGTCAGGTGTTGTGTTTATCCCTTTAGTCTGCTTCCCTGTAGTACTAGCAGTAGCCTTCAATGCCATCTCTCGAAACCAAAATGTTTCTCTCTCGATTGTGTACAGATAGTCATGGATTTATTTCTTGCTTGTAGCCTGGACTTGTGTGCTGGTTGTAGTACTTCCTGTTCATTTTTTTTCTCTGATTTTTGTGGGATTTAAGTGAAGCTAATTTTCCTAGTTTGCCTCTATTGTGTAGCATGGTGAATCTGCTCATCCCACGAAGAAGCAGCCAGCGACAAACAACAATTTAGCAGTGGCCATGTCTCGAAAAGAGTACCCAACAGGCATGTAACAGATCTTAAGTTTTTGGTGGATCTGTTCTTGTGTGGATAATATATGTAAGGGTCAAAAGTTCAATTTTTTTCTCTGTGCAATCTGCTAGGCAAATATAGTGATAGGCTGTGATATGTAATGTGTATGCATATATGAAAGTATCAACCATTTTTTTCTCTGTGCAAACTGCATATAGTTGTGCTGCAGTTTTGCTCCTTGATTCACAAATTGAATGTGCTTTATTTCAAGCGAACTTCAATTAGCTCTATTTCTTGTTAAAAGATTGTGTGTGGGTATGTTTTTTGCAGGTTATAAGGTGATGATATCATCTTCGGATTCAGTTTAATTATCAGGTAGAACATTACATGTTGTCTTGCTTTATTTTATTTCATTTATGCTGATGAAATTGCAGAATGAACAAATTAGACATGATCTTTCAACTTGTGTTTTTACTAGGCAAAGTTGCATGGCTTGCTGCCTCAGCGAGGATGGGAGCAGGATGTTGCGCTCGGGTTTGAGATATAAACACTAAGGTCTGATAAGAGGTACCTGCCCTTTCGTCTATTGTATGTCACATGCCTGTCACCTAAGTCACTGCCCTTTCCTCTACTTCTGTGCTTAGTTCTTATACTATAAGTCACTGCAACACTCAAAAAAGGCGGTGGCACAGGAAGGCCTGTCACGACTTGAAGGTATTTTTACTTGAACATTTTGATTTATATATGTGATCCAAACTGTTTGAATTGTGGGAAAGCATTATTAGGCTGCTGGTACCTAAGCTTTAAATTCAATCTGCTCTCGAGGAACTGAAAAGAATTATACATGACAGAAATTAACTTGCCGTAGCAAGCATGACATACATGAGGCCTTCACTTTTCCTTAGTAGATAAAACTTAAGTAGACAATATTTAAGGACATATAGAGCCTGTTGATATATGCAAACAATTTGAGAAGTTTATATTCATCAAGTTATTATGAATACCAATAGTTACTGACCTTCGATTACATATTTTAGGCCTTATGTGAAATCTATGCATCCCTGAATGGCTTCAGTCTTTCTACTTGTAAAAGCAGAATAACTTTTTGTTATGCTAATATGTAAAAGTATTCAGACTTTATTCTTGATATATGCTCACTTGAAATCACAAGTAGAGTCTGCTAATATGTGGATGACGGCAGCAAATGCACCATTGAGATTCTAGCTTAATTAACAAATACTTTATTAGTACATGATATAGCAGAGCACATGGCGAAATGGATCTTTGTCGAACTAGTAGTGGATTACTTAGACAACCTTTCGGTTTTATTCACTAGTATAGCAGCAGCTCATGCTTTTTCCTTCTTCTTTTTTTTCACTGCAGTTCAGCAACCACAGCTATAGGAGCAGATGGAGAGCAGCTACTCTAATGCAGGCTGTCATTTCTTATGTATTGCACTCATTGTAGTCAGTCTGTTTAATCTCAAGAACAATCCTTGTACTATGTATAATCTGCTTATGTACTATTAGCAGTCTTCTTGGTAACAGTTTTTGTTTTGTGGCATGAGTTGTATCTGAAGTTTGTAATAAAGAATTTGATTGTTGAAATGGATGAAATATGACTGATGTGTATAGGACCCTAGTAGGGATTTTTTTTGTTTTCGAATTGTTATCGGTGATGTTCTATTTAGGTCTTTGTATCTGTAGTCGTTGCACGTAAACTTGCCGAACAGCTATTCCATGACGATTGTGGTCGTCACCAATCCAGCAGCGTCTGTGACGTTTTTTTTTGAGCAAAGAAGGTTTATGACGCAGATTCCATGACGGATTTGAACCCTCATGGATACTTACCTATGACAGTTTTTAGAGCGTCTATGACCAATTGATAACGTCATGTATCAACACAATCCTAGTAGAGCGCATCAAGCACAAATTGCGGCCCTCGCGTCGTGCCTCTACTGCACGTTGTCGTCAGCGACGCTGGTCGATCTCCACCGGCGCTGGGCTGACGGATCTCGGTGCGCTGATGCTGTTCGAGTTGGTTAGCGACGGCGTCGTCAGCGATTCTGGCCTCGGCGTGCGGGCGGCGCCGCGCTGATGGACCTGAGGACGCTGCAGGCGTCGTGCAACTGGACACTAGGGCAGTGAGATATGGGGAGCGCGACGAGGAGCGCTGGCGCTGCCGCAGCGGCAGCCGACGATATCAGCCGCGGCGCTGTGCTCGGACCAGGTTCTGTGCATCCAGCATCCCATTGACGTGCTCCACCATCACCCCATGCCCACGTAGCATCAGCTGATCCATCCTAATATATACTGTATATCCTAATTCGCGGATGCAGATCAATCCGTTGACGTGTGCTGGTCCATCCGGCGATGCAGATGTATCCGATAAGGGCTTTTTTTTTTTTTTTTTTTTTTTTTTGAAAATTCCACCTAGCAGATAGGAATTGGGAGCTCATGTTGTAGTATGATCTGTTTTTTTTTTTTTTTTTGTCTGATGTATATATGTTCCTTTTCTTCATAGTTTGCATGATATCAAAATTTAGTAATTGGCTAGATTCATAATTAGTTAACTGTCGGCGCGTCGGCATACATCAAACTGTACTGTACGTATGAAAATCAGTTAGCATTCACACTGGGTGGAGACTCGCACGTAGGCCGCGACGCAGCCGGTCTCGCTCGGATGGCGGCCAGGGTGACGGAGCTACAAGCCTCGCAAGCAGTGGCAGAAGAAGGCCAGCTACACGGCCATGTTTGGCGGAGGCGACATGGTGCCGGACTGCCGGGTCGCCGGCGTGCGGCGGCGCGTGCTGGACAGGTGCTTCTTCAGTTGCTACTAGGTGCTGGCGTACCTGGTGCTGGTCGCCGATCGCTGTTGTCGCCGCACGCCGGACAACAAGAGCTTTCAATTGTTTAGTCACCATGGATTATTATAGTAATTAATTTAAAATGTATCGTAAATCACATGCTACAGACATATATAGATTATAGTAATTCATTTATCATCACACACAAACTATCGTAATTATTTGTTACAAATGTCGTAACTCAGCTTACTTGTTACGGTAACTACTTCATCGTATCATGATGATGATATAAAAAATGTGGTACTAACTCTGGTGCTAATTATGGTAACCGAATATTCAAATTATCGTAGGTATTTTGTTATCGTAAATTAATCTCATTGCTATACATAATTATAGTAACCAGAATATTTTTTTTACTATTATACATACTCTCGTAATTTTATGATTATTTGAATATTCAGTTACCATAGTAAAAGATCATTTGCGTGCGCCTTGAACATTCACGTGCTAATTATAGTCACCTACTAGAACATTTGTGTGCTAACTATAGTAATTAGACTAAGGGCCTGTTTGGATGGAGATACTAGAGACTAGAGACTAGTAGGGACTAAAAATTAGTCCCTAGACCCTCCCAAGAGTCTAATGAATTAAGGATTAATAATTAGTCCCTAGTCCTCATATTTGGTAATTTAAGGACTAAATGAGACTAAAAATTAGTCTCTAGTCCCTAATCCCTTGGGAACCAAACATGTCCTAAAGCTCTAAATCTATTCTCGTAAACTTGCATACATGAAAATGGCCGGAGTTATGAATGCTGCTGCGTTGTTTACGGAACTGCAGCTCATGCTGCATGCAATGGGCACCTGATTCTCGTAATTAGATAGTGTCATTTATTGCCGCAATTACCGGCAGCGTTGACCGCGTGTGCATGGGAGCCGAAAGAGGAAAGTAGTAACGCTTTGGGGCTGGCCTCCTGGATCGGACGGCCATCAGGGTGCGGTCAGTTGGCCTGGCTACAGAATATCAAATTCTGTAGCTAGCTCTGCACTATATATATATATATAGGGAGAGTATAGTCTGTATCGAGCTTGGATGCTGGTGTCGTACTTTGGTTGTGCTTCGTGTACATGCAGGAGACCAGTGCTGCATGCTTGCATGTCATTTTGGTAATTTTGTACTATATTATTTTTGTTATTTACGGTAAATGTAAGTAAATATACGATTTGATCTCCTAATTATATTTCTGAAAAAAATAGCTAGTGAAATTTACCCAAAGTGAGCAGCATTAACGTGTAAATGAACTAACCAAATCGTAATTGGACAAGATTTACGATAATCACATTATCATTTACCATAATCGAGTTACCATAACGACATAGTCGGGTTTACTATATTATTTGCGAAGGAAATGATTACCATTTACCGTAATCGAGTTACCATAATGCCATATTCGGTTGACTACAATATTTCGGAAGGAAGTTCAATTGCTTTTCTTGCACATTACGTGACAATAACATGATTTCTTGCACATTCACCTTTGAAAAGTTTTTCTTGCAAATTATATGACAAAGCTCTTGATCGCATACAATCTTGGGTTTACATGCACAACACACAACATGAATTTTGGCGATCTGCTGTTAGTCACTATAGCTTTGAGCTCCCTAACATATTCAGATCAAAATCGTATTTGAAGACCGGCTGCAAGCTGCTCCTTTACTCTGATTTCCAAAAACAAATCCTGGAAAAATGTAGTAAATGATGTGATGAATTTACAATATTGCAATGTGAATTAAGAACATTGGAAAATATGTAAATTTAGCTATTGTCGTTCTCAATTTGTTGAATATGATTTTCGAGAAAGTAAAATTACTAGAATTATGTATAGTAAGATATAAGATTGGAGGCTGAATTACGGTATCATTATTCTAAATTTTGGAGGAAAAGCGAAAAAAAAAGGAGGACCAATCCATGAAGCCAACATAGCCATGCAGCTTCTAAGATCGATGTGCAGTAGAGATTGCATAGATCGATGGGACAACGCTAGGAAAAAATCGAAATACAGTGAAGCCATCGCATATTTCAAAGAAATACTAGTGCAGTGGTGCTAATCCGATGAGAGAGACTTCAGGTTGAACGACGACGAGAGATATTTGCGGCTAGCCGGCTACTTACCTTGGTACGTACGTCGACCCGCCGTACCGGGCACCAGCGCCTGGGCGCCGTCATCACAGAGCCACGACGGCACCTGTTTGACTGCAGTCGCCACTAAACCAACGGCGACGCCGCACGCCCTGCGCCCAGCGACGAGTGCCTCTGCCCTGTGAACCGCCGCGCGGCCTGCATAGTCCTGCTCCGCTGCGGCAATGACGAGGCCTCATCCTGCAGGTGATGTCGGAGTGTGCGAACAGCACCGGCACGAGCCACCCACGAACGCCGTCAAGAGGGTCAAGTGGGGACAGCCGCCGTGGCCGTGCCTGGGTGGGACGGCAGGATGAGCTCCTATGGCTGCCGTGGACCTCAATCAGGCGGATCCGTTGTGAAGGACAGGGAGATGCCGCTGCTGCAGCCCTCGTGGAAAGAATGAAAAAATCACAGCAATTAATGCAGTTGCTCGCCACTTTGGAAACAATGGAAAAAATCACGGGAATTAAATCTAGTAATCAATGCATGCATACGGACGGGGCTTGGGTGACCTTGGTGTGCTCTAGGTTGGGTGGACCGGGTGGTTCGGTCGTTGGACTCGGCTATAAAATATAATATTTTGTAGCTAGCTACAGTGTAATAGTTCTATATATATATAGCAGCGGCATTTTGGTGAAAATGGAACTACAAATGCCATATGGCTTTCATGTCAACTAATTAGTCAATCAAAATATATAGTTAGTCAGTTGATCTATTTTAGCATAGCAAACCAAGGCATACACAACTAATTAATTTCATACTATGGCCAATCTGTGTATACCAATGCAATCTCACTATATAGTTAGTCAGTATATGCTTACTATGAAGACTAATAATGTAACGCCCGCTAGAATTTCCACCGAGGGCTACCCCTTAACACATTCACTAAGACTAAATCAATTAACAACCTCTACTAAACTATTACAGTAGCAACCTGCTATGCAAAAAGATTACGATTTGTAATCAAAAACACTACACCACAACCCTTAATCAGTGACTTTCAGTCCGTTGCTATATGGGGGTATAGCGACTTTCAGTTCGTGGCTAAAAGTTATAGCAACGGACCCTCTGCAGATGCTAATGAAGCCGTGGTTAAATATATACAGCAACGGACTAACTTTTTTAGCAACGGACCGTTCGATGGTAAAGCTTTAGCAACGGACAGCCAGTTAGTTTTTAGCAATGGACAGTTTGTTGCAGTAAGAAGATCTTTTAGCAACTGACTGTCCATCGAGATTAATTTATAAAGGTCAAAAAAAAAATAAAACAACGTATTTATAAAAAACTCATATACATTGAATCAAACATACACAAATAATCATATTAGCTCTCATTCAATTCCGATGACATACACAAATAATCACATTAACTCTCATTCAATTCTCAAACACAGAGTACATATATAATCATATCACTTAACATTTTAACATCAAGCTATCCTTGTATCAACATATATATCCAACTGATGAACAAAAAACTAGCACGTGGTGTTCATGGGAGCTGCTTCAGATACTTTGGAATATCACCTCATAGAAGATTCAGCAACAACTTGGGAACATTGCCTCTCAGAAGTTCCAAGAACACCTTAAAAAGATCTTGATTGCCTACAACAAACCTGAACAAGGTACCGATTATTAGAGTGGAACTTCACATCAAGGTGTTTTAGAGGAACATGCTTAACACACAACTTAAAATATGGCATTGGACCATTATTAGCACATGGGCTATCACCCTTATGCTATAGCTGCACATCAGGGGAGATTTTTAGAGTTAATTACTTTAGTACTCAATAACAAGTATTCACTAAAAGACTGGAACATCTCAGTATTCACTAAAAAGACTGCAACTCTTCAGTCTACAAACATATATTGGACAGGTAACAAGCTCTTTTTGCCATAGGCACATACTATTTAATAAAAGCAACGTATACTTATTCTCAAGAAATGAAATGAGAGCTAATAGTAATTAACTTGAATCATTAATCTGAGCTCTGCAACCCATTTTGTAAGTACAGTCTATAGGGCAAATCAAAGCAGCCTGCAAAGGGATAATTGCATTGCCACACATATTATCTATTGAAGAGATAATTGCATCTCAAATTCACATTCAGAGTTCTAATATATAAATAAATGCAGTTCTCAATCATGTCAACTCAGTTTTGAGTTTTCAGTTTTCAATCATCCTAAATTCAAATTCAGATTCACATGTCAACTCAGTTTTCAATTTACATATTAAATCATATATGTAGTGTCTATTTTTTGAGAATCAGTACAAGTACGACATGATACTTTGGGAATCAGTACAAGTACGACATGATAAGCATATAGGCCAAGAGGCCACCATCCAGTAACGAATTAGCATAGGCCACAACTATTTTGACTGTAAATGCCCAAAAAGAATATATACACACTTACAGGTTCAAAAATGCATCTACCATTCTTGATGCTTCATCAAGAGATAATCCATTCTTAGACATGCCATAAATAATCCCTGAATTATATCTTCGCAGCTGGGTGGCCTGTTAAACACAAAATGGTTGTAACTAGCTGCAGCAAGAAGCAAGTAGTATATATTTGCTCAAGTAAACATTTAGGTGTGATATTTTTTTCCGACACCACAAACATGGATGAGCATCAAGCAGAATGTTGTTTCAGATTACATTATAACCGATACACAATTAAAGAGCCACATATGCACAATTGAATGATCAGTCTTACATAACCAGTTCTAAATGTGTCCAAAAAAATATGTAGTTTACAATACAGACACTAAATCTGCAGAGAGAACGTTAACTTGTCATGACAGCTAAGCTAGTTCCTTCATGGTTGCACCTTAACTCTAATTCACGGAAAAATGGTAAAATCTCCAAGAACAAAACCACTCTGAACTGGCAGTTTTATATACCTAGTACTTGAAGCCTCAAGCTTGCTTGCTTCTTCCCTGGTAGTCAGAACATCGAACCCTGCTGCTCGCCAGTCGCAGAGTTTGTACAAAGTGGTATTCATTATGCAAGAATGTGTCAGAGGTAAGTCTACTACATTAACAAAATATTACTATAAAAATCATATACATCTATTACTACCAATTTCTACAGCTATCTTTCTTTAGGAAATTCAAGAGGAAATCAATAGTAAGGAGCGCTAGTCATTACCTGCCACCTGCTGGAGATGCATGGATGTTGGGTGTCGTCTACCACCGAGTCAAGCGCCACCGGAGATACTACCAGATCCACTAGGGGAGAAGACCCAGCCGATGGTGGAGGTGGTACCATGGGGTGAGCAGCGCCGATGCGGGTGGGGGACGTGAGCTCCGCCATCTATGGTAGGGATGCCGTCGATGTAGAGCCGTCGGTGGGAGGTAGGAGGTGGACGCCGTTTCCGTCGTTGGGAGGAGGAGGGGCTCGCCGCCCGCCACGGGGAGCAGGGGCCGCCCGGGCCACGGAGGGCGGTGGACCGCCACCAGATCCACAGCCGCCTTAGGGTGGGAGGGGGCTCAACGCCGGATGCGGGGGGGCGACCATCGTCGCCAGATCCGTGAGTGGATGGGGAGGGAGTGTAGGCAAGAGAGTGAGCACCGCCAGATCGGAGCGAGGAGGCGCGGGCGGCGGCGCGTAGGAAAGAGAACAGCGGCCGAGGGGTGGAGGTATTCGGGTGAGGGTGACTTAGGGGTTTGCAGCCTTTTGGGCCAACTTTTAACGGAACGGACCAAAAAGAACACACCAATGGATGATTTGTTTAGCAACGGACCATCGGACTCGCATTACAGATCTATAGCAACGGACAGTCCAACGCAAAAGCAAAATATTTACAGCAACGGACCATAAATCGTCGTATTTGATATTAGCAACGGACGCTTTGAGACAAACTTTTAGCAATCCACCCTCCAACGCTAATTAAAAGTTTTAGCAACCGCAAATCCGTTGTTGTTTAAGTGTTGTGGTGTAGTGAAAGTGATTACCGTGATGATGGTGCTACTCCCAGTTCCCATGCAAGCCATGATGATTTAGCACCTAAAAGCCAAATAAACACAAGGGTGAGTAAAAATTACTCGCCAAGTACATTCAGAACCGGAAGAACAATCAACTCATGAAAATTCCTCAACAATTATTGGAACTCCAAATGAATAGTAGTTTTCGGTCTAAAATGGACAACACTTGAATACTCCTTAGCATTTACCGGTAAAGCCGAGCAAGTGGGTCCAAAGACTTAGTCACGTGAACCTCAATATAAGAACCAAATTGCACCTCCGGGATAAACCGGCACGAGGTGGATGTAAATGAAAACTTGAATCTCATGAACTGAAATCTTGAACTTGAACCAGAAATATATAAACATTGAACATTGAGAGCAAAGAAAGACTCGAACAATAGGAGTAAAGCCCAAACTAAGATTCATCATGCACTTGCCTTAATTTCGATGAGGCCAAAGCATCACACGCTTGGTACTTGTATGTTCCAACGCTTCTCTTTCTCTTTACTACACATAACGGAATGCATACCATGATGCATGATGAAAGGCATAAAAATGCATAAAGGAACTTAAAACAACTTACGAAAGTTGAGTACAACTTTCCTTCATGGTAGAACTAGGTTACGTTTCATAAAGTATTCTAGTCATTTGATCAGCAACTCCATCACGTGCTTATCAAGAAAGCAACACTCATCACATTATACTAGCCATGCAAGACAAGGTTCATGGGACATACCAACAGCTATAAACATAGATGGCACCTATTTTCCATTTTAGCATCATAAGTACTTTAAACCTATTAAATAAGCATATTACAAGATAAATAAATAACTCAAAAAAATAAGCATCCCTTATACATGGAACTTATACCACAGCGCATGCATGCACATCAACATAAGCTTATTGTAAAAATTTTGTTGCATTTGGACTAAGAAAACATGCCCTATTAAATAACACATAAAGACTAGATTAAACATGCATCAACAATTTATACTAAAGCACATGATATTATATCTCTACTGCATAGAGCTACTCACAAGGATTCCAAAAACATCTTCATTTGCTATTTTACGATTTTTCTATGAATTGTTATGATTTTCTTAAATTTCAGCCTGTTTCTTGAAAAAGAAAAAAGGAAAACACTATGCAGCACTATTCACCTGAGTCTATGGCTATGCAGTTAGGCCCCTGCCTTGAGTCGAATTCTTGCGCCAAGTCCTTGGCGCGAATTTGAAGCACAAGAGCTCGAGGGAAATCGTCGATTCGGCGTCCACCATAGCTCTTGCCGGGCCGCGAGGAAGAGGCGTGGGAGCATCCCCATGGAGATGGACCGTAGAGGTCGGGCGGCGGCGCTGCTCATGTTGCCGCGACCGCCGCCTGCCTTTTTTTTTACCGACCGGACCTAGGAAAACCGCCGGTCCGGAAACGGTAAACCGGTCCGGTTATCGTAAAACCGGACGGTTACCGGACGGTTTGAAATTTGAATTCAACTGAATTCAAATCGCGCCCGCGAACGGTAAAAATCCGTAAACCGGGCGGTTTGGAATTTATACCGCCCGGTTTGAGCGGTTTACCGAGCGGTTTGAGCAGTTTGAACGGTTTTTTTCAAAATTCAAAATGTAATTTTTTTTATAAAATGCTAAAAAATTCCTAAAAATACTTCATGATTTGTAGAATCCAATGATGTCAAAATTACTTAAATTTGAGTGTGTTTAGTATGTTTTTCGACCTTCATGATTTAATGGGCCTTAATGGGCCGGTTGTGTATTTTTCTTTTTCTTTTTTTCAAACTTAGATTTGAAATTTTTTATACCAAACCAACTCCAATTTGACAAATTTTTACACCCTTGGTTTCTATAAATCACGAACTATTTTTTACAGAATTTTTTCAACGATTTTTTTTTCAAATTTTAAATTTTGAATTTGCCTTCTTTATACCGACCGCCCGGTATAAACGGTAACCGCGGTTTACCGCGGTAAACCGTCCGGTAGAAAAACGCAGACTGCTGCTCACGCTGCTGTTCGACTCAGCGATGAAGAAGCAAGGAGGAGGGGTGGCAGGCTGCTTGCTCGGCCACGGCCGACCAGCACCGGCTGCGGCCTGCCTGCTGCGGCCACGATGGCCCGGCAACGGTTCACCACTGCAGCCGCTGCTGTTACTTTGTACAGGAAGGAAAAGAAAGGGTGGCCGGCTGCTGCTTCTCTTGGAGGAATGGAGAGGGAGGAAGAAAGGCGCCGGCAGCAAGGAAAGGAGAAAGAAGGGTGGCTGCTGCTGCCTCTGCCCCCTCGGCTGCTGCTTGCTCTGTCCCTGCCCTTTTCCAAACGAGAGACAGAGAGAGGGAGAGGCCGAGAACAGAGTGAAGGGAGAGCCAGAGAGGAGAAATTTGACTTTCTCCACTCAATTCAAGCAAAGCATGCCACATGGAGGGAGAGGTGGCATGTAGAAGCATGGAGAAGGAGGCGGCGCCGGTGCTGCTCTCTGCTGCTGCTCCACGAAACAGAGAAAGGGAGGAAAAGGAGAAAGTAAAAGAAAAAGAGAAGAAATTCAATTGTTTTTTTTTTTTTTTTACTTCATATAACTCAATGAAGTATACCATTTCAAAACACAATCTTTGTATCAACTTATGAAATAAAATTTTGCACAAGTCATATTAATAATTCCTCCCAAAATGAAACGGGTTTTATTAATTTCGTAACATCTGGGATGTCACAAATAATAGCAGAATTGGCTACTCTTCTGAATCTCTGCATTTGTAGGTCACAGTTCTGTATAGAACTGATTTCTTAGGAAGTGGGGAGCTACCAGCAAGGCAAATGCACATGGCTAAATCTGATGAGGTCAGTTGTAAGTTAGTAGCTGATGAGGTCAGTTGTAAGTTACCATTCATGGCACCGAAATTGACAAAAATAACCTGGGAGCTCACCCTTTAAATATTTACTTGTGATACTGCACCATCTCCCATCTTGTGTCGAATTGCTGTAGCTGCCCGGCCTGTCTAGGCAATTATTAAGTGCTGCCTGGTACCTAGCACATTTTAGAAATCTGTGTTATTTTTTTTTTTTTGAAAGATCCGGTTACCCGGCTTTGATTAATAATAAGTAGGAGAGCAAAGTTGGTTTTACACGCGCGAGAAGCGCAAATCCCCCAAAACAGCCTATAAGCTGCAAGGGGCCAGAACTCTTAAAACGATTACTCACTAAATAATTGAACTACTGATTGCGGGCTGAAAGCCGAGCAACCTGCTAGAAGCCATGAGCTTGCCGTGCTTTTGATCTCCGCTAGGACTCCTTGTGCCGAGGTCTGATGGATGTCCCCTAAAAACAATAGCATTTCTTTGGTTCCAAAGCGACCATAGTGTTAGGATGACCATTGAGTGGCCTTTCTCGCCTCCCCTCTGAATGGACTGAGCAAACCAGTCCACCAAGTCTTGCTTGTCCTCCCAGCTTGACGGCTTCATGGCACACACCAGGCACCAGTCGGCCACCATACTCCATACCTGCCCAGCAAAAGGGCATTCGAAGAACAAGTGCTGGGCTGTCTCCAAGTTCATCACACAGAAAGCACAGAAATAGTTGTTTTCCCAGCCCCGCCGCTGCAAACGCACTGCTGTCCAAAGCCGGTCTTGAAGGAGATACCAAACGAAGAACTTGCACTTGGATGGCGCCCAGATGTCCCAGATAAGCGTTGGGAAGGGCGATAGTGTTTGGCCGGCAAATTGGACCATATAGGCCGACTTGGTAGAGAAGATGCCAGAGCGTTCAAGGTTCCAGGATATAGTCTCCAAATCTTATATCAGCTGTTTTGGCACTCTTAGGGAAGTCAGCATATAAACTGGGATGGCGCTAAGCACCGAGCGCACCAATTCTCGCCGCCCCGCTGGGTTGAGTAGCTTGCCCTGCCATCCCGCCAGGTGGTGGCCTGATTTGTCGAGGATGCCTTGCAAGTGCGCCAATTTTAGCCTTCCGAGAGTCAATGGCAAGCCTAGGTATGTCATTGGGAAGCATACTCTCTTACCCACAAAACCTTGCAAAACCTGGTCCAAGTCTAGATCTGAACATCTAATCGGTGCCACTGTGCACTTCTCCAAGTTGAGCCTAAGTCCAGTGGCTGAACCGAAACGATCCAGTATCGAGAACAAAGCTGTCACCTCTTCTTGGATAGGGTTTACGCAGATCACAGCATCATCAGCGTATAAGGATAGGCGTAGCCTAGCCTCCCTGCCCCTTAGTGGAGAAAAGGTCCCCTCCGAAGTGGCATGGTCCAGGATTCTGTGAAGGGTGTCAATCGTGAGAATGAAGAGGTAAGGCGAGTGGGTCGCCTTGGCGGAGACCTCTGGCATGCCTGATCTGGCCTCCCCCGACTCCGTTCAGCTGAACCGTGGGGTGTGACGTTTTGAAAATAATTGTCAGCCACTCCCTCCATCTTGAACCAAATCCTCTCTTCTCCAAAAGCTCTAGAAGGTATTCCCAAGAAACCATGTCAAATGCCTTTGAAATGTCGATCTTGAAGAGGAGAGCTGGTATCTTCTTTCTCGGAGGTAAGCCCTGGCTAAATTTCTCATGTACATAAAATTGTCTTGGATGCAGCGTCGCTAGTTGAATGCACTCTGTGCATTTGGGATCAGCCCATCAATGTGCTTGGAGAGGCGAATGGCCAGTGTCTTTGTCACAAGTTTTGCAAAGGAATGTATCAAACTAATTGGCCTGAAATCATTTGGCAGTACCGCAATATCTTTCTTTGGGATAAGAATTATACTGGCGCCATTCATTCTTCCAAAAGGCCCAGCCTGCAGATTGTAGAAGCTATTCATCGCTGCCATCAAGTCTTCGCTTATAGTTGGCCAACATTTCTTACAAAAAGCCCCGGTGAAACCATCCAGCCCCGGCGCCTTCTCTGACGGCAGTTCTTTAACTACTTGCTTCAGTTCTTCTAAGGTGAAGACCTCTTCAATTTCCAGCGCCTCCAGCCTGCTAAGGTTTAGATTTTCCCAGTCCAGTGTGTGTAGCCTGACACTCCTCTCCCCCAGGACCCTTCTGAAATACTGATCGACGATCTCCTCCTTCGCTGTGTGTCCAAACCAGAGCCCCTGAATCATTCTGAAGGCAAGCAACAGGTTTTTCTTGCGTCTTCCCTTGGCACGCTGGTGAAAAAACTTGGTGCAAGCGTCACCTTCTTTGATTTGGAGGATACGCTGAGCTCTGTCGCCGCCTTGAGCGTTCTACTGCAGCCCAACCCAAGACTTGTAGTTTCAGCTGTTTGAGAAGGTCAAGTTCAGTGTCTGACAGTCTTCTCGATTCTTGCGTCCTTTCTAGTCTGAAAATCACCTCATTCTCCACCTGTAATTGTAGTCTTGCGTCACTGAAAAGGGATTTGCTTCAAATTTTCAAAGCGTGAGCAGTGTGTTGCAGCTTATTGTGCAAAATCATCAGGGGTGAGGTGCCTCCAGCTGGCTGTTCCCAGGCTGATTGGACAATCTGGGGAATTCCGGGACACGGATCCAGAAGGTTTCAAACTTAAGGTGGCTCTTCTGAAGCTGCTGGACGTTGCAAAGGAACAAAGGGCAGTGATCAGAAAGAGAACTGGACATAGCCTGCATGCCAATATTTGGGAAGAAGCTGTCCCATTCCTTGTTGCAGAAGGCCCGGTCAAGACGCACTAAGGTTGGGTTTCTCCCGCCATTGCTCCATGTGAATTTTCTGTTTTGCAAGTTGATCTCAAGGAGTTCACTAGAGTCCAGGGCCTGCTTGAATCTCCTCATATGTGCCCTATTTAGATTGAGGTTGTTTTTATCCTTTGCTTCACAGATTAGATTGAAATCCCCAAGACATAGCCATGGGGTGTTTGAAGGCTGGCAGAGTACAAGTTCATCCAAGAAAGCCATCTTTTCACTGTTGTTTGCTGGACCATAGACTGCAGTTAGCCGAAAAACTGAAGTTGGACACCAACAGATTCACCTGCATGGATAGGCAGTGATCGCCTTTAGCCCACTACCGGACTCGCCCCTTTCCCGTGAGCGACGCTCACGGAAAGGGCCTTTCCCCGCCGGGGAAAGGCTTTCCCGTGAGTAACTCACGGCATAGAAGTGACGGGAAAGAAGGCATCGGGAAAGGGCCTTTCCCGTGAGCGAACAGGCCGCTCACGGCTTAGCTTTCCCGTGTACCCCCCGGCTCACGAGAAAGAGTTGACGGGGGGCTACGGTGACGGCGCCTATGCCGTGAGTCTCCCTATTACGGCCGACGGCAAAGAGAAAGGTGTAACGGCGTTTCAGGCCCCTTTCCCGTGAGTCGTAACGGCGCAGAGCTCACGGCAAAGATATGGTCACTTTGCCGTGAGCCGCCCCAACTCACGGTAATGATATGGTCACTTTGCCGTGAACTGGCCTCGTGCTCACGGCAATGTTTTTTTTTTGCCGTTACAAAGACATATTTGTCACATATATATATATATATATATATATATATATATATATATATATATATATATATATATATATATATATATATTGCATATATAACACATATATATCACAATTTCTCAGATGTCACATATATAGCTCAATAATCCACAATGAGACATATATTACATAAAATTCATATAGGAGTCACAAGTTTACAAGTTCAACCATGAGTCCAACCATCACAATGACTTCACGAAGTTCAAGTACACAAGTTCATCGCCTAAATCATCACAACTTCACCGCCAAGGCCCCCCGCCTTTGTTGCTCCACGGCTCGGTCCCAAGGGTTTGGAGGAGATGGGTTCGGAGATGGGTTCGAGGCGTGAGATTGAACCCGCACGTAGGCCAAGATATTGCATTTGTGAGACAAAATTCAAGGTAGATTCTATTAACTTGAAAAAAAAAGCAAGATAAAGTGTTAGAAATTTCGACAAAGACCTCCCTCGCATGGAGGGGTTTCCAAAACCCGCAACAAAACAACGACTTCGATGGCCGACAACCACATGTCCATATGCACAACTCATGGTGCATTCAAAACTCCGCATCATTTCCATTCACATTCATATATGCATATTTGGAGTTAAGGTAGAGAAACTCATAGGAGTGCCATAAGGATCCGGTGGTGGAGCGAAGACCGGCGGTGGAGCGAAGGCGATCTGTGGCGGCGGCTCTTCACTAACCCTACACTCCAATACGTGCGACGCACGCTAGGAGAGCTTCCAAGTTCTTTCGTCCGCCTCGGTCCTCGCTTGCTCCGCTGCGCCCCCGCCGGCTCCCCTCGTCTCGGCCTCCTCCCGTCGCGCCCTCTCTTCCTCTATCCGGGCCTATTTCAACACAAAGTTAGAACACGTAGAGAAACAGTGTATGTAAAGACAAATGAACCTCGAATAAATTAAAAAAATAACCTAGAGTGTAGCCATCGTAGATCGGTAAGTGGTTGGCCGCTCACGTATGGCCGGGCCCCTCGAGCTTTGCTCGTTGCTTGAGCTCAGAGAGACGTGAAGTGGTGGCCGGGTTGATAACTTGTCGCCCAGCCGCACGCGTCTGCCGCTTCCCTCCTCCGACCATCATGACGATGTTTCCATCAATGATCGGCTTTCCTCGAAGACCTGCGCCGCCCACGGAGGTGTACTCAGTGAGGCGGGTGTAGGCAGTCGGGTTGGTGTAGGCCTCGGGCGGATCCTCAGGGTTGTAGACGACGGCGGACGACGCCTTGGCCATGTGGGAGCAAGCAAAGGCCTCTAGCGTGGTCGGTGGCGTGCCATGTATCGTCTCTGTGTCATAAAAAAAAGTAGGATGGTTAGAAAGTATTCAATGTTTCAAATCAAAAAAAATAAGAAGTGGATAAGACTTACATATCTAGCTACGTAGGTCGGGAGAATAAGGTTGCCTTGATGGTGTGGTATACCTGGCGTCATGGCACGCCACTCCTGGTAGCCATTGTGAATCTTCTCCCAATCTTTATGGCACCACTTGTCCACCTGCATCTCCTAGGACCGCTTATGACTCAAGCACCACCACGGAATCATCTACAGGACACCAAGTATAAAACATATTAGAATATCAAATTAAGCATACTTAAACTTAGTATGAACATTCAATATTTACCGGCATGTATTGTTCTTCTCGGGTCGATTCTTCTTACGGACTTCCTCTTTGGTGAGCGCCTCTTTCATGACTTGCCCGTAGTATGTCCCCGATGGCACGGAGGCATGCCTCGTACTACATGTCTGTCACCTTTTTGAAACTGGCATTTGACGCCACTTCATCCGCCTGAGTTTTGTATCTCGCCTCGGACTTGAAGTAATCCTACACATAGAAGCAATGTATTCAGTCATTATTTCAAACATGTAAAATTAATATGATGTATTTGTACACTCGTAGTGCGACATAGACTTACCCACACTCTTTTATCACACGCTCTCCCTTGTTTTGGAAAAGTCACCCTTTCGGATCATAAGAATGGGAACTGGAGGTACTTGGTGAAACGACGTGACAGGCTGTAGTTCTCCGCAACGACAACCGCGCCAGGGGTAGTTCTTCCTAATCAAAAGACCAAGAATGCTATTGGGAAGGCGGCATTTAACCGAGTCGGCGGTAACAATAAAAGACCCGCCCAAATGATCAAGAATAATTATTAGTTCTTATTGTGATTTTCAACATAACAAATGAGAAAGTAGTGCTAAAATGTAAAGTAAATTACCTTGGAGGTACGGTCTAATGGTCGGACGCCCCGTGCGGAGGTGGTCGGTCCGGGGAGTGTGGAGGGACCTCGCAAGTAGACGGCCCTCGCAGTAGAGGAAGAGGAAACCCCTCCCGCGCCGTGGCTATCCCCCTCCTCCTCGTCGTCCCCATCCCCCTCCTCCTCCTCCTCGTCCTGCTGCAGGTGCATCGACACTGAGAGGTCCACGTCCTGCACCTCTGCCTCCTCCTCCTCATCCTCAGTCTCCTCCTCCTCTGGTGGTGGCGGTGGTGGTGGTAGGGGACGACTCTTACCCTTACCCTTGCCCTTGCCCTTACCCCGTGGTGGCGGCGGTGGCGGTGTCTCTATCTCCTCAAGCCTCTTGAATTTACTCCTCATTTTCTTTAGGATATTCACAGGAGGCATCTTTCTGAATCACCTACAATTAGATGTAGATAATTAGTAAAATAAACAAAACATAATTATTAAGAGATGACAAATATACATAACATAATTATTAAGAGATGCATAGTATTACATGTATTAGAAATAATCCTCATCTTTGTCATGATTTCGCACTATTGGATCATAATCCTCATGATCACTATCATCCATGTCTATTTCTCCCAAAATATGAAGATTGGCGGGATCCATGGGAGGAGGAATAACGTTATCACTCTCTTTGTCCTCAAGTAATCGATCAAGCAATTGTAAGTCCTTCGTGATCTCGAACCTCCTCGTCCTCCTCATCAACAACACTTTCATTGTCTACTTCCATTTCATTCGGCCTGGTTATTTCTATCACAAATTCACCTTCTAACCCTTCTTCTTGGAAGAACTCTCCCTCATTGTTTGGGGACAGGTAGTCTACCGTGTGGCAATACCTTCCTCGCACAACATCCCAACCCTTAAGACGTTCGTCGCCTTGGCAACACCATGGGAGATAATAAACTTGTGTGGCATGTTGAGCCACAATATAGACATCATCTCAACTATCCCAAGTTTATCGCCCGATTTTGTTATTTTGGAATCAAACCAATGACACTTGAACATGACAGAGCAGCCGTTTAGTTCCATGGAACTTGAGCTCGTATATTTCTTCAATTCTTCCATAATAACCTTTAGTGGATCTTCCATCATCACCTTTTGTGAAAACTCCGGTATTTGTGGTTCTTCGGTTTGGCCGATTCTGCTCATGCCTCGTTGTGTGAAAGCGATATCCATTCATGTCATGAGCGTTAAATGACCTAGCGTTCATTAGCATAAATTGGACAATACCGGGCGTTTGAACCCACAAATGAAATCAGGTTCTCCATTTCCAAAGACCTCGTCTAAGCAGAGTGTCCAATTCATGCGGCGAGAGGCTCCCTTTGTAGCTTCCAAAATTCCCATGTAAATTTCCCTGCACCGATGAGAGACAAAGAGGTTGGATGCGTAATATCGACGACCGGAGGAGAACAAGTTTGTTGGACGGTTGTGACTTCATGTATGTAAGGCAAGACGCCGTCAAGCTTGGTCAGTATATATATCATTATGTTGCCCCACTCTTTATATGTCAAGGTCTTGCTCTCGAATCACTTGCACTTCCTAGTTGCCCTCGAAAAAGGCTGAGGGTTGATTCATTTTCTTCGGCATTGTAACGAGGGGGTGGATAATGCGAGCTAGGAAGGTTATCACCGTAGTACTTTCATGTGAAGTCTGACACCTCCTCTAGAAGCTTTGCTTCGCGATGGAACCCTCAATCTTACACTTATTTTTATAGTTTGTCCGAACGGACTTCGTGACTCTCTCAATAGCATAGCACTAACAAAACTGCACAGGGCCACCCATCCGTGCCTCATATGGAAGGTGTAAAATCAAATGCACGATCGGAACGAAGAAGCCTGGCGGAAATATCTTCTCCAACTTACAGACCAACACAGGTGCCATTTCTTCCATGGATTCAAGTGTTGTCCGAGATAACTCCTTAGCACAATGCTGGCGAAAGAAATGGCTCAACTCTGCCATCACTTGCCAGATATGCTCGGGGACATAGCCTCGAAGCATCACCGGAAGAAGCCGCTCAATCCATATGTGGTAATCATGACTCTTGAGCCCATTGATTCACATAGTAGACAAGTTCACTCCCCTCCTCGGATTTCTTTGCATACCCATCGGGGAACATTAACTTCTCGAAACCATTGCAAAGATTTGCTTTTTGGGGCCCGCTTAGCACAAAATCAGCCTTAGGTTTTTTCCATTTCTTGCCATTGCTAGGAGGCTTCATTTCTTGCTTCCGATTACGTCACACAACTCTGCCAGATCAACGTTGTCCTTTGACTTGCTAGTGTCCATGAATGTTCCAAGAAAATACTCGGCGATATTCTTTTCAGTGTGCATTAAATCAATGTTATTTGAACGAAGAAGTCATCGTGATAGGGGAGCCTCTCTAAGCCCGACTTGTGAGTCCATGCATGATCCTCACCATAACCCACAAATCCATCTTTTTTTATCACCCACAAGAGCATCTATCCGAAAGCACGTACCTCGGCAAATTTGTCATCATCTCTCGGTGGAGGGTGCAGTAACTTGGAGACCTTTTCGAAAAGTTTTTCTCATCTAGTCTCAATAGATGGTCAAGAGGGAGGAATTGTCGATGTTTGTCGAACGTAGAATACTTACGACCCTTCTTCAACCAGGTGAACCTCAGAGCCGTCTTGCATACTGGGCAAGGGAACTTCCCATGAACACACTAGCCACAAGAATATCCCATATGCCAAGAAATCATGCGGGGAGCCGGGAAATTTTTTCTTTTGAAACTTCGGTCGTACGTCCCAAAACCCTTCCACCCAAGCATTGATCAATTCATCAATCACGGGCTCTATGAACACACCCATTTTATTCCCCGGGTGGCCGGGAATTATCAAAGACAAAAGGATGTTCTTACGTTGAAAGCGCATACCGGGGAGATTGAGCGGGATAACGAATACAGGCCAACAAGTGTATGGGGCGCACATCATTCCATAAGGATTGAACCCATCTATTGCCGCAAACACGCACATTACGAGCCTCGAGCTTTGTAAGGATGAAGATTATCAAAATGGGTCCATGCTTCAAAGATCGGAAGGGTGTACCATCTTATACGGATTGTAGCGGCGCCCATCTTTGTGCCATGTCATCTGTTTTTGGCGGACTCCTCGGTCATGTACATCCGTTGTATCCTAGGTATGAAAGGAAGGTGCCGTAGTAGGATTTTAACGGGGATGTCAAGGCGCCTCTTTTTGACTATCACGAGAGTCTACCTCTATGTACCTAGAGGATTTACACTTTGGACAAAGGCGTAGCTTTTTCGTGGTCTTTCCTAAATAAGACGCACCCGTTCTCACAAGCATGTATCTACTCATATGGCATCTTAAGTACCTTGAGGAGTTTCGTCAACTCGTACATGTTCTTTGGTAGGAAGTGACCTCGCGGAAGCAAGGTCCCAAAGACCGCCAACATGTTGTCGAAGCCGAGTCGACTCATGTTGCACCGGGCCTTTAAGTCCATAAGGCGTCCAATGGCATCTAGTTGAGAGACATCTACATGGTCGTGAAGGGGTTTCGTGCGCCTCCAACATGGCATAATAGTCCTTTGCGGTTTGTTCGGCTCCTCCTCCCCTCATCCCGATGTCCTTCACCAAAGTTTCCATCATGGAAGTCATCTAACATGTCTCCTAACCCAAAGATCGTAATCAAGATCATCGATGCGTTGCCTCACCACCTCGTCTCTCGGGACTTTCGGTTTTCACCATGGAAGATCCACCGCTTATAGTTCGCCATCCATCCATTCATGCAAAGATGTTTAGACATGTCACTCTTACTTTGCCTTCGCTTATTCCCACATTTGTTGCAAGGACACCAAACCTTACTCGCACCTCGAGCATTCTCAAAAGTTTTTTTCCATGAAATCTTTGCTCTTCCTAACCCATTCATTGTCCCAATCTCCAAAACTCCCTAGCCAATCTTTGTACATCCACTCACGGTCATCCATTCTCTATCATATAATTGAGAATATAAGAATGCATTGCATCTACACAAGGATCCTACCATCTAATAGGTGAAGATAGGTCCTAATCCCACCCGAGGACGCGTAGATGAGGTTGCTTCCATGCTCTACTCCTATCTCGAGATAAATTTCGGCAGCACCTCCCGCTATTCTCCAAATACACGTCCCGGAAGGAGATTGTGTATTCAAGAACAACAGGGAGATCTTCGCCGAAACTCCGAATCGACAGAGTAGAACATGGAAACTAACCACATCTACGCATCCTCGGGCTGTCCAAAAACGTGGACAATTTGAAATAGATACGGTTGGAAGTATGCAGATCTCTACATACTTCCAACCGTATCTCTTTCGAACGGGAGACGACTAACTGAGTTGCGCGATGTAGCTATGACCATGATACGGAAAGAGGGATTATACCGGTCGCGGTGGAGTCAGGCTAGCTGCAAGGAAGATGATCAGGGCCGCCAAGGCACTCGGCTCGGCTCCGACGGGCTCCCTATCTCGCAAAAAAATGAAACACGGGGCTTAGTTGAAAAATTCGACATAACCTCCCCGCACGGTGAGGTTTCCAAAACCAAAAAACGTGCGGCACGATGGCCGACAAACACATTCATATGGCTCGATGGCCGACAACTGCGAGGCCGAGGCGAGGCCAGCACGTCCGGGGCGCCGGAGTCGAGTCCGGAGGCACCGAGAGAAAGGTACGGGGCCGGACAAGCGGCGATAGGGCGGTCCTCCTCCTCCTCCTCCTCCGTTCTCCCGGCCTCCTCCTCCCCCTTCCTCCCCTCCTTCCTCCTCCTCCCTTCTCCCGGCCTCCTCCTCCTCCTCCTACCTCTCCTTCTCCCTCTTCCTCCCTCCTTCCTCCTTCTCCCCCCCCCCCTCCCCCCTCCTCCCCCCTCCTCCTTCCCGCTTCCCCCTTCCTTGCTTTTCCCATGCCATGGGAGGGGCGGCCGGCCGACCGGCCCGTGGGGGAGGGGTCGGCCGGTGGCGAGGAGGACGGCGGCGTGGCCGGCCGGCCCGTGGGGGGAGGCGGCCGGGCGGCGGCGGATGGGCGGCGCGGGCTACGGACGGGCCGGGCGGCGGCGCACGGGCGGCAGCGGGGGACGGCGCGGCGGGGGGTGGCGGCGACGGCGCGGGGGGGTGGGCGCCGGCGAGGGACGGGCGCGGTGGCGGGCTTCGGCGCGGCGGCGAGCGCGGGCGGTGTGAGTGCAGCAAAGGTGTGAGCGGCGGTCCGAGTGTGCGAGCGTGTGTGTGAGAGTGGCCGGTCTCGACCGATATTTTTAAAAAAGATGGATTTCGCCTTGCCGTGAGCGGATCGAAAGCAGCTCACGTAAAAGGTCTTCCCTTGCCGTGAGCCTCGATCAGGCCTCACGGCAAAGGCCTCCGACACCGTGCCCCACTATCCGCGTGCCCCACAGCTGGTTTTATTAAAAAATTAATTCCCTTTGCCGTGAGCCGATTGTGGGGCTCACGGCAAAAGAGACTTCTTTGCCGTGAGCGCCAGGATAACGCTCACGGCAAAGAATATTTTAGAAATACATTTTTCTCTCTCCCCCTCTTTTTTTTCCGGCACATTTTCAGAATTTGTGCTTGCTTCCTTCTAAAATACCTTGTAACATTCACTCACACATACATAATTGATGCTTTAGCGAAAAAATTGACCATTATTTCATGTGGTTTTATCTCTATTTCTATTTACTTAATTACAACATAAAATTATAATAATTATCAAAATGATCCGGAAAATAACCAAAAATTCACATGATACAATCTCTAATGTCTATTGCATATAAAAAAAGTTTCATAGTCAAACCATAACTTGTTCGCCACATCCACATCAAATCATCTTGGATCATTCTCAGCAAACATGAAACTTCTACGTAGATGTTGGAGTTTGTGAACATCGTGTGTGCCAATATTATTGTACTTGCTGGCGTTCATCCAAGCGGTGCTTTATCTTTTGGCATGCGTGGCGGCGCAACACTGTTTCTTCCTTTACAATGCAGTTGACCATCGGTCAGGAATAATAAGAGGTCAGCGTGGGGTGGGAGCTGTCAATCTCTACTACAAGCAAGTCTACACTGCCCGCATTCAAGCTGGCGTGCTTGCACCTGGGAACAACGTAAGCCTTGCCGCTTCGCCATTAATTCTGTGAGCTCCAATTCACGTGAGCTGCAGCTTGCTGGGGTTTATGTTCTTGACTGTTTCCTAAGACAGAGAATAAGCAGGGAAGGAGAGCTCATCTCAGTAATCTCCAGGGACAGCACAGCAGTTTCCACCTTGATAAGCATGCTCGCTCGTCCATCTGTACAGGAACAGGACACTTATATCAGGCTGTTAGCAGCCAGGATCACCGCCGAGCTGGCTGGGAGCCTCCGAATTGCCTCCACTCCCAATATGGTGATGTCGGTGTCCTCAATGCTTGATGAAGCCACGAATCAACTAGCTTTGGAAGATTCGTTTGCAATAATCCATGTGTCTGAAAATGAGAACAACAACAGATCTGGTGACAATGGCAGCGTCATTCCAGAAATGAGACACCACCGGGCCAAGAGTCTTCAGCACAACCATCTTCCGGCAATGGACAGAACAACAGCAATGCAGGAGATCAGCCGACAGGCGGAGAAGGCTGCTGGTGGTTAGTATCCTGGTTCTACCCTTTGTTTGATTTGTTTCGCCAATTGATTAATATACAGGACACATGGACAATTCTAGAGGAGCAGGAGCTGCCCTTGACGTCCCAGGATTCCTTCCCCTATACTGGCATTACTGAGCATGAAAATTCTTGAGAGCCTTGCAGATGATCTTGACAGATGTGTAGAAATTGGTAGGGCCCCGGGCCTCATCTCCAACATCATAGGGTTCATAAGCTGGACTACCGTCACAGGAAACAGCAGTGACGTTGACAATGAGCTGCAGAAAGTATCTCTGAAATTGTTGAGGAAGCTACGAAACACGGGCAAGGAAATCGGTGTAGAACTCCGGCAGCACTTGTGGAACAACCCTTTATTGCTGCACAGGCTCGCAGGTATATTGGAGGACACAAGCATCGGACCTGAAGCATGGGAGCCTGCGGTTGATATTATAGCCAAGTTGTTCTGGGATCACGAAGCCAGGAAGGAGATTGGCAGCACGCAAGTGATTATTGGCAAACTGATGCAAGCATTCCTTGAGAAAGGATATCCTCAGTCGCTGCGGATGGCGGCAGGAGAAGCACTAGCAAACCTTGCAATAGAAATCCCTGCAAACTGCTGGGCTATCTTGAAGCAACCGAGGTATGATATTGTCAAGGATCTACAGGAAATGCTTGATGTCACTAGTTACAGATTGGTGGCAGCTAATCTACTACAGAATCTTTGCACGCAATTGGCTTTTTTTTACTGCTCCGTCCAAGTTCAATGTATAATCTTTCGTCAGCCTTGAAAAATTTCAGTGTCATATGGCTCTCGAAAATTTGTTTCAATTTTCAACGGGTCGTTTTTTTTTACTATTTACAGCTAAATAAGGTTGGGAGCCTCACTCATTTTTGAAGTAAAATAGGCCAACCCATACTCTCCCATATGGTTAGAATCTTATATATGACGTGCATAGAGGATCGTGGATAATCTAGTACCATGTAATAAAAGTTGTCTATCTTTGTCACATCCTGTCTTTTTCATTTGTAGCACTACCGGACTCGCCCCCTTTCTCGTGAGTGCGGCGCTCACGGAAGGGGCCTTTCCCCGCCGGGGAAAGCCTTTCCCGTGAGTAACTCACGGCATAGCTATCACGGGAAAGAAGACGTCAGGAAAGACCCTTTCCGTGAGCCAATATGGGGCTCACGGCTTAGCCTTTCCGTGTACCCCCGGTTCACGGGAAAGAGTTAACGCGGGGGGGGGAGGGGGCTACGGTGGACGGGCGCCTATCACGGTGAGTCTCCCCGTTACGGCGGACGGCAAAGAGATGAGCATAACGGGCAAAAGTACCCTTTCCCGTGAGCCTTAACGGCGCAGCTCACGGGAAAGGTCCCCTTGCCATGAGCTGGCTCACGGCAAAGATATGGTCTCTTTGCCGTGAGCCGGCCCCAACTCACGGCAAAGATATGGTCACTTTGCGGTGAGCTGGCCTCATGCTCACGGCAAAGATTTTTTTATTTTTTTTTTTTTTCATTACAACACATATTTGTCACATATATATATATATTGCATATATAACACATATATATCACAGATTTCTCAGATATCACATATATAGCTCAATAATCCACAATGGCACATATATTACATAAAATCCACATAGGAGTCACAAGTTTACAAGTTCAAGCATCACCAAGTTCACAATGACTTCACGAGTTCACAATGAGTCCAACAATCACTCAAGTTGCAAAAAGTACACCACAAGTTCATCACCTAAATCATCACAACTTCACGGCCAAGGGTACCAGTTGCCTTGTTGCTCCACAGCTCGGTCCCAAGGGTTCAGGGGAGATTGGTTCAGAGATGGGTTCGAGGCGTGAGATTGAACCTGCACGTAGGCAAAGATATTGCATTTGTGAGACAAAATTCAAGGTAGATTCTATTAACTTTAAAAAAAAAAAAGCAAGATAAAGTGTTAGAAATTTCGGCAAGACCTCCCCCGCACGGAGGGTTTCCAAAACCCGCAACAAAACAATGGCTCGATGGCCGACAACCACATGTCCATATGCACATCTCATGGTGGATTCAAAACTCCCAGATTATTTCCGTTCACATTCATATATGCATATTTGGAGTTAAGGTAGAGAAACTCACATGAGTGATATAAGGATCGGTGGTGGAGCGAAGACCGGCGGTGGAGCGAAGGCGATCTCGTGGCGGCGGCTCTTCACCAACCCGGCCTCCAATACGTGCGACGCACGCTAGGAGAGCTTCAAGTTCTTCTGTCTACCCGAGCCCGCCGCGCTCCTCGCCCTCGGCCTCCTCCCATCGCCTCCTCTCTTCCTCTATCTCGGGCCTATTTCAACAAAAAAAGTTAAAACACGGAGAAACAATATGTAAAGATAAATGAACCTCGAATAAATAAAAAAAATAACTTTTGGAGTGTAGCGATGGTAGATCGGTAAGTGGTTGGCCACTCGCGTATGGCGGGGGCCCCGAGCTTTTGCTCGTTGCTCGGAGCTCGAGAGACGTGAAGTGGCGCCGGGGTTGATAACTTTTGTCACCCATCCAAGTACCGCCCGTGCTTCTTCCCTCCTCCGGCCATCATGATGATGTTTCCATCAATGTTGTGGCCGCGGGGATCGAAGCTTTCCCCCAAGACCTCCCTCACCGTGGAGGTGTACTCAGTGAGGCGGGTGTAGGCGGTCAGGTTGGTGTAGGCCTCGGGCGGATCCTCAAGGTTGTAGACGATGTCGGAAGACGCCTTGCCCTTGTGGGAGAAAGCAAAGGCCTCTAGCGTGGTCAGTGGCGTGCTATGTATCGCCTCCTGTGTCATAAAAAAGTAGGATGGTTAGAAAGTATTCAGAGTTGCGCATCAGAAAATAAGAATTGGATAAGACTTACATATCTAGCTGCGTAGGCTGGGAGACTAAGGTTGCCTTGATGGTGTGGTACACCTGGCATCATGGCACGCCGCTCCCGGTAGTCGTTGTGAATCTTCTCCCAATCTTTATGGCACCACTTGTCCACCTGCATCTCCTAAGACCGCTTATGAGTCAAGCACCACCACAGAATCATCTACAGGGCACCAAGTATAAAACATATTAGAATATCAAATTAAGCATACTTAAACTTAGTATGAACACTCAATATTTATCAGCATGTATTGTTCTCTGGTCAGATTCTTCTTACAGACTTCCTCTTTGGTGAGTGCCTTTTTCATGACTTGCCCGTAGTATGTCCTGATGGCCTGGACACGTGCATCGTACCACATGTCTGTCACCTTTTTGAAACAGGCACTTGCCGCCACTTCATCCGCCAGAGTTTCGTATCCCGCCTCGCACTTGAAGTAATCTTGCACATAGAAGCAATGTATTCAGTCATTATTTCAAACATGTGAAATTAATGCGATGTATTTGTACATTGCAGTGCGACATAGACTTACCCATAGCTCTTTTATCACACGCTCTCCCTTGTTTTGGAAAAGTCTGCCACTCATATCATAAGAATCTGGGAACTAGAGGTACTGGTGAAACGACGTGACAGGCTGCAGTTGTCCCGCAACGACAACTTCGCTAGGGTAGTGCTTCCTGATCAAAAGACCAAGAATGCCATTGGGAAGGCGGCCTTTAAGCGAGTCGGTAATAATAAAAGACTCGCCCAAATGATCAAGAATAATTATTAATTCTTATTGTGATTTTCAACATAACAAATGAGAAAGTAGTGCTAAAATGTAAAGTAAATTACCTTGGAGGTACCGGTCTAATGGTCGGACGTCTCCGTGTGGAGGTGGTGGGTCGGGGGGTGTGGAGGGACCTCGCAAGTAGACAGTCCTCGTAGTAGAGGAAGAGGAACCCCCTCCCGCACCGTGGCTATCCCCCTCCTCCTCCTCGTCCTCCTCCTCCCCCCACCGTCCCCATCCCCCCTCCTCCTCCCCTCGTCCCTCTTTTGTAGGTGCATCGACGCCCGAGAGGTCCACATCCCGCGCCCCGCCTCCTCCTCCTCCTCCTCTTCTTCTTCCTCCTCCTCCTCCTCCTCCTCCTCCTCCTCGGTGGTGGCGGTGGTGGTGGTGGTAGGGGACGACTCTTACCCTTACCCTTGCCCTTACCCTGTGGTGGTGGCGGTGCCCCTATCTCCTCAAGCCTCTTGAATTTACTCCTCATTTTCTTTATGATATTCACAGGAGGCATCTTTTCGAATCACACGCAATTAGATGTAGATAATTAGTAAAATGCAAAATAAACGAGAACATAATTTTCACGGGGATGTCAAGCTGCCTCTTGTGACCATCACCGAGTCTACCTCTATGTACCTTGAGGATTTACACTCTGGACAGTGCGTAGCTTTTTCGCAGTCTTTCCTAAATAAGACGCACCCATTCTCACAAGCATGTATCTGCTCATATGGCATCTTAAGTACCTTGAGGAGTTTCTGCGACTCATACATGTTCTTTGGCAGGTTGTGACCTCGCGGAAGCAAGGTCTCAAAGACTGCCAACATGTTGTCAAAGCCGAATCGACTCCTGTTGCACTGAGCCTTCAAGTCCAGAAGGCATCCAATGGCATCTAGTCGAGAGACCGTTACATGGTCATGAAGGGGTTTCTGTGCCGCCTCCAACATGGCATAATAGTCCTTTGCGGTTTGTTCGACTCCTCCACCCTCTCGTCCCCATGTCCTTCACCAAAGTTTTCGGCATGGAAGTCATCTAACATGTCTCCAACCCTGGTATCAGAAGCAAGATCATCGATGCGTTGCCTCACCACCTCGTCTCTCAAACGCTCAGTTTCACCATGAAAGATCCACTGCTTATAGTTCGCCGTCCATCCATTCATGCAAAGATTTTTAGACATGTCACTCTTACTTTGCCTTCGCTTATTCCCACATTTGTTGCATGGACACCAAACCTTACTCGCATCTCGAGCATTCTCAAAAGCTTTTTCCATGAAATCTTTGCTCTTCCTAATCCATTCATTGTCCCAATCTCCAAAACTCCTCCAGCCATTGTATATCCACTCATGGTCATCCATTCTCTATCATATACGCGAGAATATAAGAATGCATTGCATCTACACAAGGATCCTACCATCTAATAGGTGAAGATAGGTCCTAATCCCACCGAGGATGCGTAGATGAGGTGGCTTCCATGCTCTACTCCTATCCAAGACAGAATGCAAAGCACCTCCCATTGTTCTCTAAATACACGTCCGACAGGAGAGATTGTGTATTGGAAGAACAACAGGAGATGCCGCAGAAAGTCCGAATCGACAGGAGTAGAACATGGAAACTAACCACATCTACGCATCCTCGGGCGCAAAAAAATGTGGACAATTCGAAACAGATACGGTTATAGGTATGCGAGATCCGCATACTTCCAACCGTATCTCTTTCAAACGGGAGACGCCCTAACTGAGTTGCGCGATCTAGCTACGACCATGATATGGAAAGAGGGATTATACCTAGGGTCGCGATGGAGTCAGGCTAGCGGCGAGGAAGACGATCAGGGCCGCCAAGGCACTCGGGCTCAGCTCCGACAGTCTCCTCTCTACAAAACAAAAAGAAACAAACGGGCTTAGTTGAAAAATTCGACGAGAACCTTCCCTACACGGTGAGGTTTCTAAAACCTGCAAAAAAACATACAGCACGATGGCCGACAAACACATATTCACATTCACATGGCTCGATGGCCGACAACCCGCGAAGGCGAAGATGAGGACAGGGATGTTTGGACCCATCTCCGGTGCCCGGGAGGCGCCGAGCGATATGGACGCGGCCGGACCGACTGCGGCTGGCCGGCCCTGTGCTCCTCCTCCCTTCTCCCGGCCTCCTCCTCCTCCTCCTCCTCTCTTCTCCCGGCCACCTCCTCCCCTTCCCCCCTCCTCCTTCCTCCTTCCTCTTTCTCCCCCTCCCCCTCGTTGTTGGCGTTTCTTAGCGCAATCACTAGAGACAGGTTTAGAACCCATCTCTAATGACGACGCTAGGAAACGCGTGCCGTCGATTTCACTAAGTGGAACCACCATGTCGGTGATAACGCACTTTCAATCAACGGTGATAGATCTTGCCATAGTTGATATTGCATCCGCAAAGCGATCTATCATTGTAGCATTTCACCCGGAAGTATTCAGGGTATCGTTATTTATATTTTCCCAAAGGAAGGCTTGTGTATAAGAAGCTAGCATGGCATCTGGATGATGAAATGTGTGTACGCTAAGACCAACTCGATCATAACAGGGGTAAGCAATACGGTTTATAGATAGTGTGACACACACATTGGAATCCACCAGGAAAGGATAAAGAAAATAGATAAAGAATAAATGAATGTCCTATGGAGTAATCTAATGTATTCTAGTCATGGTCATACAATGAATAGTTAGGATCATATGCTAACACGATATGAGCATGGTTATGTCTAGGATAACAGGGAGACTTCCCGGTACCATCCGGCCCAATGGAAAGCATTTACGAACTCCTACATCACATGCGAACGTGGAGGGATTACAAGGGACGGACAGGGCTGTCACAACCCTGCCGCCTACCCTCACGACCGTGGCATGCTCTCATATTCGAAGGTGTCGTAATACCCGGGCACCATGCCCGCATACTAGAGCACTACTCTTGTCCCCCCAGGATCCCCACCCTACGGATGGACGGACTAAGACAAGAGCAAACCCGAAAGAACGACGAACCGTTATCCCATCTATAATCATGTTATGCATACGATGATCGATGAAGAACAAATATGAACATGTCAAGATTATGATATGTAAACTATATGCTAGTTCAAATACCAACACTAGAACATGAACAAGACTATACTCTAATTCATAAGTTAGACCATGATCATAGAAATAGAACTTGCAAATAGAAGAAAGATCCATGGAGGATATATATTACCAAAGCTCACTTTCTTCTTGATTACAAGCTCTTCCTCTTGTAGCTCTTCTACTCCAACTCTAACCAAGTAAGAAGAAGAAGAAGAAGGTGGTAGAGGAGGTAGGGAGTGTGGTGGTGCTGGTGTGTTGACTCCAAGTGTGGTGTGTGAGAGAGGGAGAGACGAGGGCTACTTATACACATGAGAGAGGTGGTCAAATGACCCTAATACCCCCTAACCGACCTCAAGGACATGTCTAGGTACAGTGAACCGGCCACCCAAGCACCGCACCGCCCTCCAGGTAACTTATTGCACCGCCTCGTGCCGACTGGGCTCGAACCACCCCCAGGAGGGTGCGGGCGCACCTTGGGGTGTGGCCGCACCCTTTGGGCTCGGTCCGTCCGAGCCTCGGCGTGGTGTCTTGTGCGGGCCTCGAAAAGTTGTAGTGTGGGCTTGGCTTGGTCCCATTGTGTCATTTCGGTCCATTTCCACCCCGGGCTTGTGATCTTCAGAATACGCTTTCGGGGTCGCGTCTTTTGGTCGTATTTCCACCTGTATTTATTATAAATACTACAAAATACATTTTTAACACTACAAGTGGAAATATGTTAGTAATAAATGTATATGAGTATAAAAAGGTATAGTTTTACTCCCTTTATAGTAGTAAGTTGACAGGGAAAAATATGTCGTTAGTGACCGTCAACAAACTCCCCCAAGCTTACCATTTGCGCGTCCTCGAGCAAAAAGATAAGTACTTGGTTGTTGATCGAGGAGTTGCTATTGTGCCGATTACGTTTCACAAGTGCCGGGTTTATAATAAGATTTTCTACTATAGTTTGAATAAAATGGCATGCCTTTACTCACCCTTTATTACCTTTTATCGTAGCGGGCTTTTTAGTCGTCTCAAAGTCTTGGGCGGTTGCCAGATAGAACGGTTATAATAGAAATACTTTTCATTCATCCTTTTGATCAACTTTCTCATCCAGGGATTTATTTATTAAAATTATATTTGTTTTTCGAGAAAGTATGGGCTTATTACTATATATATATTTTTTTGGAGAGGTGGGCTTTGCTCGCCCTAGACTTTTTGTCTTTTATTTCCTCTCTTTTCTTCTTCTTCTTCTTCTTCTTTTTTTTTTTTTTTGGAGATGTGGGCTCTACTCGCCCTCGGACACGTGTCCATTTTTCATCTCTTTTTCTTTCTTTTCTCTTCTTTTTTTTAGCATAGCCCATATCTTTTCTCTTTTCTTCAAATTAGATTCGGATGTCAAGTCTCTCTTTTGAACGAAATCATAGTAAATCTATTTGTACCATATCATACTTGGCAACAACTTAGACTGGATAGAGCTTATGCAACCCACATGAATCGGGTTTTTCGGGATGAGTTTTAAGACTTAGCCACTAAACCCAAACTTTCGAATTATAAACTAGGCACGAGGCAAAACATAAGACAGAGCAACTATTCATCATTTCAACAAGGGACTAAGACTAAACATTTTCATAGCTCATATGTATAGGCATGAAAGCACGGGAAGAGCTACTTATTCTATTTTTGGATTTTTTTTTGAATGCATGGTTGCTGAAAATTTAAACATGCTAAAATAAAATAAAATTTCTTTGAAAGTAAATATGCTATGCAATGATACTGCGGGGGTCCTCCCCAAGCTATCCGGAGGCCTACTTGATCGGGATCAAAGCCTTGGTGCCTCGGGAATGCTTCCTCGCGTGTCCGCGAGTAGCCATGCCCGCCTCGAACCGGTCCCACCGTAGCTTGTTTTGATATTCCCGGTTTTTTGCTGCCACTAATGGGTGTTACGCACATGAGTGTTAAGTGTATGCTCAATATTACCTGTGCGAACGTCGAGGTTCTGCAGCTGTACGTTGATAGCCTCCAATCCGTATACTGATGGCCTTGGTTGGACTTCTGGAGGCATACCATCGGAGCTACTGGAAAGGTCCACCATGTTGGCCCTCCATGCTTCGAATCTCCTTCAAGCCACTCTAATGGGTGCGGGCGTCATGGGTGGAGGTTCCCACCTTGGATCATACCCGGGCATAAACCCTGGGGTCCCCAAAGGATAGAACCCTCCTGCCTGGGATGTCTGCGCAGGCTGTGGTGGTGGCGTGAAGTATGCTGCATGCGAGCTTGAGCCAGCCTCTGTCCTCCTGACACTGCGGGTGGAACTACTTGGGGCCTCTCTCCTGCGTACACTATCAGCAGTCTCGAGCTCAAAAGTCAAAGACTGGCTGTTATACAACTGTAGATCCGGGTTAGGTAACCGAATCACAGTTGTATAGCCAGGAAAAGTATGTGCTAGCTCTCCTGTCGGTAGTGTCTTCGCTAGGTGCCCTAATACTAGCCGCAGCGAGCCCAAAGACTCACGGGGGTGTGGAAATGTACCCTATTTGCACATTGTCTAATGCCCCAATCGCAGAAGCGATGCGTGTGATAATCGATGTGCAGGTGACTGGAACAGCAACTTTAGTGATAACATGATAAAGGTTCCTGCACATCTCTACCACTGGGGCTACCTTCACCTTATGGACAACGGCATAGAGAAGTTTAAGCTCAGTCTCATTCACCCATCTAACCCCGTGCCTAGGAAACAGTGCCAAAGACATCCAGCGATGAATAAATCTAAGTGATGGGGCTTGAAGACACCGGTCTCGTGAGCACCGGTGATCTCTTCCCAAAACTGGGGTCGAACGAAGCCGGGCAAAGCAGCTTCCAAATCTAATGCACATCTGTAACTAAAGCCCAAGTGACTAGCTAGTTCCGCCCACTTGATATGATAAGAACGACCAAAAAGGCGGAAAGAAATTCCTAGCTTGTCCTCTACCAAAGTGCATAGAAACTGGATTGTTAGGCGGCGAGAACCTTCCTCCTCGAGAGGGGGATAATCCTGCCACCCGACTGCTTTCCAAATAGTACGGAGTTCATCGTCCATACCTGTTTGCTCGAGAAGGTCGGGGTCGATCCCGGGCGTGTGTTGGAACACACGATCCTTAAGTAGGAGATAGGCTTGCATCTCCCGGGTTCCCCTGATGTCAAGGTATGGAGCGTCGGCTTCGTCGAGAGTCGGGGGAGCTTGAGCTTCTTCCTCCCTGACTGGTGCAGCATCTTCTTGCATGGGGGAGCTCTCTTGCTCGTCGAGGTTGAAGGAGCTCGTGCTTATTCGCCGCGAGCTATGCCTTGACGACCGCCTCAATTTGCCGAAGAATTCCCCGTTTTTCTTCATAGCTACTGCAAAAACGATTGAGCGAGACCTCGGGTGTGCAAGGGTTAGATGAAAATATGAACTTTCACACCCGTGATCTTGCTCGGCATAATGTTTTTGGTGGAGAAAATGGAGTGGATAGCAAAGTGGGAGAGAGTGTGAGTGTGAGAGATAGTGAAAATGGAAGGTGGGTGCTCTCACACCGGTGCTCGGGCTACTTATAGCCGAGCAAGCGACCGTGGACGCGCCATGCAGCGGATAGGAGCCGTTGGTGTAGGCGGGGCCCGCGTGGCGCCGCCAGGGGTGGCGCACCTTGGGGGTGTGGCCGCACCCGCGGCGAGGCGGCTGGTGTGCTTTGGCCGGGCGTGTGCAATGGTCACGAAAAGTTTGCGACCGTTGTTTGCTTTGTCGCCGGTTCGACCGTTGTCTCCCCTTCTTGATTTTCTCCAAAAATTTTCAAAATTTTGCTTTTTTTATATACTAAAAATTTATTTAGAAAATATTTTTCTATATGTTTTTATTTAGGAAACATTTTTTTTTTTTCTTAATTTTTCATAGAAAAATTTATTTTATTTATAAAGATCTTTATTTTGGTTTTTTTGAAAATATTTACTTATAGATTTTTTGTGTAGTAAATATTTTTTTTTGTTTTGTTTTATAAATTATAAATAAATTATACCTTTTTTTTTTTTTTTAGAGGGCAGGTTATTTATAGTCGACTGTCGACTCTCCCCTTCTTTTGGGCGGAGAGTACTGCTTTCCGGGGTCTCTGAGTCGAGATCCTCCAACACACCACACCGGTTTTGATGATGATATCCGGGTGTGTTGTTGCTTGTACCCAATGAATGGGCACTTCACCGCCTTATCTCGACATGGAAAATGATGAATCCCTTCCCCAAACCGATGTCGGCTTTGGCCGTGTAGAGAAATGGCCTCCCCAAGAGGAGGGACACATCCTCTTTTGGGCCCATGTCTAGGACCACGAAGTACGTGGGGATGTATTCATCTTTGATTTTGATTAGCATGTCTTCAAGAATTCCCTCGGGCCGCCGTGTTGTTTGATCCGCCATTTGAAGGACAAAACTTGCGGGAGCAAGTGTCCCACCATGGATTTCGTCGAAGGTGGCCTTAGACATCACGTTAATGCTGGCCCCCGGGTCACAAAATGCATTGGCGGTTGTGAGGGCCAATGGCACGGTGATGATCGGACGCCCGGGGTCTCCCTTCTTGGCAATAAACGGCGAATCCACGGGATTTTTGCTAGCTCGGTGGGTTGGACTGAGCCTCGGTGATATCATGTTAACCGACTCGTGTGGAATCTCGGGTTGCCCCGGGATCCTTCCCGAGTCGTTAACTGGTACTTGGGCAGCAATCTGGGCCACTGTGTTTCTATCATTTTGTTGAAGCTCAATTGATTTTTCACAGCTGATGTCAACCCTTCTAGCTTGTTATTCACCCCTTCAAGGATTTTGTCTTGATGGCTCATCTTTTTGGTGAGATTTTCATTGATCTTGGCTTGGCCCAACACCAGGTCCTTGAGTGAAGGTTGACCGGAGCTGTAATTTGAATTATAGCCCTGGTTACCTTGGAATGGTGGACGGGACTGGTTGTTCCAGCCTTGCTGAGGTTGGCGATACCCGTTGTTGTTTATGAACGCTGCTTCCTCACGGGTCTCAGGGCAGTTGTCTCCTGAGTGGCCAACTTCACCACAGGTCTCACATGTCATGTGTGAGTCTGTGGCGTAAACTGGGCGCTGCTGATTGGTTGAGTCTGTGCTGCGCTCATCTAGCTTCTTCATCAATAGATCCATTTTTGCGGCAAGCATATCCGCCTCCTTCACGGGACGCATGCCTTTTTGTGTTTTGGCTGGGGTTCTGTCTTCCCCCCGGCTCTGGTTTGCCACCATTTTGTCGATTAGGGCTGTTGCCTCATCGATGGTGAGCGACAAGAATGCGCCACCAGCAGCGGCGTCTAGGTGCCCCTTCGATATGGCCGTGAGACCATTGTAGAAGTTCTGGAGCACCAGCCAATTTTCCATTCCGTGGTGCGGGCATGCTTGAATATATTCCTGCAGCCTTTCCCACGCCTCCGGAATGGGTTCCATTGAATTCTGCTGGAAATTGGCGATTCTTCCCCTCAGGGCATTAGTTTTGCCCATGGGGAAGAACTTAGCCAGGAAAGCCGTGAAGCATTTTGCCCACGTATTTACTGCTTCCTTGTCCTTGTAGAACCACTGTTTCGCTTTCCCCACAAGGGAGAAAGGAAACAGGCGGAGCCTGATAACATCGGGTTCGACGTCCTTGATAACGATAGTGTCGCACAGCTCAAGGAAGTGTTGGAGATGTGCGTTAGCGTCCTCGCTAGGCAGTCCACGTAAGGGACCGGCCGCACCATAGTGATTAGCCCAAAGGCGCAGCTCAAAGTTCTTGTCCGCCACATTGACCACCGGCCCGGTGGGGCACGTTGGCGATAAAGGAACCTGAGAAATCGCGGGGCGACTTTTTGAGCCATAGTTTGCGGTTCGGTTGGTGCAGGGGTGTCGGTCTCAACTGTCGAGGTTCCTGCTGAAGAAGAAGAGGTACGAGACCTGTTCTTCCTTAGGAGTGCCTCGGGATTCTCGATGAAGTTTGTCGGCAGTTGGAAACCTGACATACACTATCCTATTTTCATCCACAACGGGAGAAAACATAAAAGATTAGCTTTGTATGAGCAAGTGGTAGCCACGCATACACATTTCATATTCATAGCCGACTAGTGATTTCTTATAACAATGCCTTCCCCGACAGCGGCACCGAAATGCTTGTTGGCGTTTCTTAGCGCAATCACTAGAGACAGGTTTAGAACCCATCTCTAGTGACGACGCTAGGAAACGTGCCGTCGATATCACTAAGTGGAACCACCGTGTCGGTGATAACGCACTTTCAATCAACGGTGATAGATCTTGCCATAGTTGATATTGCATCAAGCGCGCGGATCTATCATTGTAGCATTTCACCCGAAAGTTTTCAGGGTATCGTTGTTTATATTTTCCCAAAGGAAGGCTTGTGTATAAGAAGCTAGCATGGCATCTGGATGATGAAATGTGTGTGCGCTAAGACCAACTCGATCATAACGAGGGGTAAGCAATACGGGTTTATAGATAGTGTGACACACATTGGAATCCACCGGGAAAGGATAAAGAAAATAGATAAAGAATAAATGAATGTCCTATGGAGTAATCTAATGTATTATTCTAGTCATGGTCATACAATGAATAGTTAGGATCATATGCTAACACGATATGAGCATGGTTATGTCTAGGATAACGGGGGAGACTTCCGGTACCATCCGGCCCAATGGAAAGCATTTACGAACTCCTACATCACATGCGAACGTGGAGGGATTACAAAGGGACGGACGATGGCTGTCACAACCCTGCCGCCTACCCTCACGACCATGGCATGCTCTCATATTCGAAGGTGTCGTAATACCCGAGCACCATGCCCGCATACTAGAGCACTACTCTTGTCCCCCGGGATCCCCACCCTACGGATGGGACGGACTAAGACAAGAGCAAACCCGAAAAGAACGACGAACCTTTATCCCATCTATAATCATGTTATGCATACGATGATCGATGAAGAACAAATATGAACATGTCAAGATTATGATATGTAAACTACATGCTAGTCCAAATACCAACACTAGAACATGAACAAGACTATACTCTAATTCATAAGTTAGACCATGATCATAGAAATAGAACTTGCAAATAGAAGAAAGATCCATGGAGGATATATATTACCAAAGCTCACTTTCTTCTTGATTACAAGCTCTTCCTCTTGTAGCTCTTCTACTCCAACTCTAACCAAGTAAGAAGAAGAAGAAGAAGGTGGTAGAGGAGGTAGGGAGTGTGGTGGTGCTGGTGTGTTGACTCCAAGTGTGGTGTGTGAGAGAGGGAGAGAGGAGGGCTACTTATACACATGAGAAAGGTGGTCAAATGACCCTAATACCCCCTAACTGACCTCAAGGACACGTCTAGGTACAGTGAACCGGCCACCCAAGCACCGCACCGCCCTCCGGGTAACTTATTGCACCGCCTCGTGCTTGGGCTGGGCTCAAACCGCCCCGGGGAGGGAGGGTGCGGGCGCACCTTGGGGTGCGGCCGTACCTTTGGGCTCGGCCCGGTCCGAGCCTCGGCGTGGTGTCTTGCCTGGGCCACGAAAAGTTGTAGTGTGGGCTTGGCTTGGTCTAATTGTGTCGTTTCGGTCCATTTCCACCCTAGGCTTGTGATCTTCAGTGAATACGCTTTCGAGGGGTCGCGCCTTTTGGTCGTATTTCCACCTGTATTTATTATAAATACTACAAAATACATTTTTAACACTACAAGTGGAAATATGTTAGTAATAAATGCATATGAGTATAAAAGGTATAGTTTTACTCCTTTATGGTAGTAAGTTGACGGGAAAAAATATGTCGTTAGTGACCATCAACACTCCCCCTCCTCCTTCCTCCTTCCTCGTTCCCCTTCCCTGCTTTCTCTAAGGCACCGTGGGGGAGAATTTGGGCCGCTGGCGCCGGTGCGGCTGGGTGCGGGAAGGGGGCCGGCAGGGCGGCGGTCTGGGTCGGGGGGGGTCGCGCCCGGGCCGGCATGGGGGCGGTGGCCGGCGGGCGCACCGGGCGCGGGCCTTGGGTGCCGGGTGAGGGGGCAGCGGTGACGGGCGGGGCGGGGCGGGCGGGCGGCGCGAGAGCAAGAGAGAGAGAGGAGTGGGTGGCGAGCTGGGAGAGAGTGAGGAGCGACGATCGGGCGGTTTTGTTTTAAAAAAATTTACATTTCACCTTTGCCGTGAGCGAGATTGGGCAGCTCACGGCAAAGGGCCTCCTTTGCCGCCACCGCCCGATCTCGCTCACGGCAAAGGTAGATTAAAAAAATACTCGACAACCGCCACGCGTCCATACGCCATGTCACACCTCCGCCGTGAGCAAACCCTAAAAGCTCACGGCAAAAAGAGGTCGCCTTTGCCGTGAGCAAACAGGTGAGCTCACGGCAAGGACTTTTTCAGAAAATATGTTTTTGCTCTCTCTCTTTCTTTTTTCAAAGATATATTTTCAAATTTTGTTCGAAGTTACTTCAAAAATACCTTGTCACATTCACTCACCCATACATAATTAATGCTTTAGCCAAAAATTGACCATTATTTCATGTGGTTTTATCTCTAATTCTATTTACTTAATTAAAAACATAAAATTATAATAATTATCAAAATGATCGGAAAATAACCAAAAATTCACATGACACAATCTCTAATGTCTATTGCATATAGAAAAAGTTTCATAGTCAAACCACATTTTGTTCGCCACATCCACATCAAATCATCTTGGATCATTCTCAACAAACATTAAACTTCTACATAGATGTTGGAGTCGTGAACATCGTGGTGTGCCAACTTGTGGGAAACCTTCTCAAATTTTTTACCGTAGCCTCGGCATAAGATATCATGACTTATTATCAAATTTCATGATTTTTTTACTTGGTTGATTTTTCTAGAATTTTGAAACCACTCAAGCACGGCTTAATGTTCGTGTTTTCATGATAAGATGTCCGAGATTTTGTTTTATTTTTTATATGTAAGGCCTTAATTTGTGTTGAATAACAGGAATATCAATTTTTTACTATATTTTTTCAAAAATTTCAATCACTTGTAGTTCAAATTTGGCTTCATTTAAAAAATTACCGTAGAAGAGAATAATTACCTAAATATATGAAATAAAGTAAAAAATTCACTAAAATTGAACATGGAGTGCCATATGATGTATATTAAGCTGCAGAAAAAGTTTGGAGGCCAAAAACCAAAAAATAAAAAAAGGGTACGTCTTTGCCGTGAGAGGCCCCCGCTCCACGGCAAAGGGGTGTCGTTTGCCTAGAGTTTGCAAATGTTCACAAAGCAAAGAACGCGCAAGACGGAAAGCCTTTGCCGTGAGTGGACGGCGAGCTCACGGCAAAAGGGTGACGAGGACGGACGGCCTCCCTCCGTGGCCTTTCCCGTGAGCACCCCCTCAAGGCAAAGGTTGGTTGCCGTGAGTGAGGTCTTTTTGCCGTGAGCAAGAATCATGCTCACGGGAAAGAGGGCCCCTTTGCCGTGAGGAGCTCACGAGAAAGGTTTCCCCACGGGAAAGACACGGATTCGGTAGTGTAGGAAAAAAAAATGGTATCATGATATGTATGCAGTTTTGATAGATTTGATACCTCTCTGGGGCTAAAGATAATTTAGAGCTATACCATTGTTATAACTAAGAGTGCAGTGGTTTCATGACTCAAGAACCTTTATTTAATTTCAACTATCATATACTCCCTCCATCCCAAATTATAAGACATTCCAGAATCTTGGAGAGTCAAAACATCTCAAGTTTGACCAAAATTACATAGACAATTAAAAAGATTTGTGACATCAAATAGGTATATTATGAAATAATATTTAATGAAGAATCTAATGATACTTACTCGACATCCTAAATGTTATTATCTTATCGTATAAATTTGGTCAAACTTGAGATGCTTTGACTCTCCAAGATTCTTGGAATACCTTATTATTTGGGATGGAGGGAGTAAATGTTATGTGTGCATTAATATTTGTGATAATGATTAAACTATTATTTAGATATGTTACAGTCAAAATGCTTGAATTTATCAAAAATAACAACTTATATAATTTAGTGCCATGGAGTATTAACTAATATACTTTTAAATGAATTGTTAGTATCAATGGCATGTAATTCATCAAGTGGGCACTTTTCATCACACACACACACACACTTGCTCATACATACGTCAACACTTGTTTCATATGTTAGCATATAACATGAATGTATATATTCATATGTTAGTCGTGGTAGAATGAATATTTAGAAACATATATAGAGATATCTTATTGTCATTTAACTGTTTTGGTAGTAGTAGATGTTGGTAATTTTGAAGTAATTTGAGGCTACACAGTAATTTTAATTTTTAGAATAGTATGGGTATTTAAGATTGAAATTTAAGAAGTTATTTAGGTTATCTACTAGTATAAGACAGATGCACGTAATGTTGGGGAAAATATAGAGAGTTAGTTTACTACTATATTTCGTAATGATGTATGTGGGTAATTTGGATTCAAAATTATAGTATTAATTAACTTAGATTGACGTTCATAATAACAGAAGCGTGTAATTTTAATGCATATGTGTGGGTTTACATTACACTTTTAATTTATTAGAAACCAGAATATATCTAAAGGTTATTATGTTGATGATGTTTAGATCATGCCAAACTGATGGCTAGATGTTTGTGATTTTTATGAGAATTTCTAGGTTTACTTTTTCTTTATCACGTCTCAATTGCATACCAAACTAGTTATCACAGGCCCAACACGGGCAGTATTCCCCGGCGAAGAAAGCAACCATGAAGCAACTATTCCAGGAGTTCTCCATCAACCTCTACGACAAGTTCGATGGGATGCACCAGCAGCTCATCAATCTCAGCACCTGCCTCCACGACATCGAGAAGGCGCAGAACCACGATGCAACCACCGCGGGCGTCAAGGCCAGGCTGGATCACGAGGCTGCCATTAATGAGCACTCCATCGAGATGAAGCAAGTCATGATCACTGCCAGCAGATCCTATCTCCAGACCAAGATGGAGGAACCCAATTCCTCCAAGCAGATCGCGAATGAGGTCGCCACTACCTTGTTCCCGGCATCGAAGATTCAACTGGGGCAAGACTCTCCATCTCAGGAGCAGCGACCGACCACTCCACCGGCAAAACCTGATGTCCAGCTTGCTTCCCCACAGGAAGCCGGCCTATTGACACCACGGGCACCTGCCCCACCACATCAGGACTTGTCCCAGGCACTGACGCACTAGTTACCTCTGCGCCAACCAACCATCATGGCGTGACTGACGATGCCAACATTTGATGGCTCTACAGATCCATTATCGTGGATCTCAAGGATGCAACTCCTCTTCCAGCTCCAGGACACTCCACTAGATGACCAGGTTCGATATGCAGCTTTTCAACTTACTGATGCAGCCCAGCATTGGTATGCATGGATGATGCAGGAGGCGCTGCTAGCAGATTGGACAGCACTCAAACAGTCCCTACTTTGTGACATCGCTCAATGGCAGATCGAAATGGCCGGGACAACATCGCTCCATCACAACATGATGACACACTAAAAAACTACATCGATGCCTTCCTGGCTCATCCGGCATGAGTTGGCATCACTCACAAATTGCATCGAGTCAACCTCTTCATCAGCGGTCTCTGACACTGCATTCGGGAGGCAGTTACTGCACATCGCCCACAAGAGATGGAGGCAACCATCCTCCTAGCTTGTGGACTGGAGGAAACAACAACTACCCACCTCATCGCTCCACCAGCTGCCATTGCAGATCAGCAGCAACACGAGGTGATCAAGGTAGAAGGGATCCCAAACCCCTTCAACATACACTGACATCTTCAGCGACACCATAGACGACCATGCCCCGACATGGCTACACCTCATTGACCGATCTTGCGGACCGCCGAAAGCAGCGTGCTTCTCCAACTACAGCAATGTCAACGGCTCAAGCACCCAACCCCATGCTGGCGACCACTACCGAGGACGCGCCCAGAACGCTATCGACATCACCAACATCCTTGTTCAATTCCGCATGGCGAATGGGGACGAACATGAGCTCCAGATTATCTACGACACTATCACAGTTCAAGCCGCTGCTCCAGCTTGGACGCTTCGAGAAGGCGTCATCTACTACGACGACCGCCTCTATGTACCTGCCACGTCAACGCTACTCCAAGACACCCTGGTGACACTTGGTATGATAGCTCCAAACCTCCTTGCAATTGGATTCCATTCAGTAGGTTTAGATTCGACACTGCAAGCATTCCCGTCAGACGTCCTCGTCCTTGAAGCCTAGTCGACACAACCCCTATCATTAGCAATAGTTGTCTTCTTTGAAAACAACGGCCAGCTATTCATCTCCATCAATGACATCAACATCACCATGAACAAAGAGAGTGGCCACCCACTCATATCCCCGGTCTACGACACCACTAGAGACACACTCTTTGGCACCATGCGACACTTCAACACAATTCCAACTTCTTAGACACCGACTACATTGTGCGTGCACTTCCAAGGGATCATCAATGCGGGACAGGTAAACTTGTTTCCATGACCCATGGAGCTCTTAGCCATATTATCATTCAACTCATGGAGATTCCATTGGGCACTCGACGGCCAACAACCAACTTGAGCTCATGGCGAATGTTTCAGCACAACGACGCGCTGGTCGGAGAAGGGGGAGTACTGTCAGATGCCCAACACAGGCCGTAGTCCTCGATGAAGAAAACGGGCCAACAAGGGCCCTAGGAAGGGGCGCCACCGCATCAACCACCGTGCTAGATGAGCCTGGCGCTAAACCCTAGCCGCCGGTGCCTGAGGCCGCAGGCAAGGAGAGTGGGGGCACTGCCGCCGGTCCCATCGTTGTTATCTCTAGTTACATCATTAAGTTGTAGTTGGTTTCGGAAAGAGCTAGTTAAGATAGGAAGTCCAGTTTGTTAATATAGAAAGGAGAATTTGAACCTGATAAGGATCTCCTAGATTTCTAAGGAGTCAAATCTTGCTAGGACTATAAATACTAACGTCATGTAATCTGTTGTAAATCGGGGGAAGGAAATAGTCGAGAGACTTTATACCCTACCTCTTAGCTCTCACGCGCGTCACTTTCTTCTCTCTCTCTCTCTCTCTAAGCCGCTGCCACCCCTACCCCTGCCCTAGCCACAGCCCGCAACCACACCGCCGGTGATTCCCCCGGCGAACCCTCTGACAGAAGTAATAGCAGTTGAGCTTATATGTCTGGTCTTCTAAACATTGGTAGTTGAGGTTATAATATAGCCTGCTAAACATTGAGGCGCTACATATTAGTACATTTGTAAGAACCTTTTTAAAAAGTAATCCGCTTGAACTGTAGTTTTTATAAAGACCTACCTACAAAAATGTTACCTTTCGTCAAAAACTTGGGTGTTCGCAAGTTTTTTTAGCAAACATACTATTGACAGAGAAGATTACATACATGCGTACACACTCACCCCTGTCAACATACTCAATGTATGCATATGCACTCGCTCTACCCATATGAGCATCTCTGAAATGCATCCTTGTCGGTGGGTAAGTCACTAAACATTGAAAGAATAGTCCATCAAATTCTGGAATGAATCCAGAAAAATACAAGTCCCCAAAGCATTAAGTTGAAGCCTTGAACCCGAGTGTAGGTTTCACCACAACGAACCAAATCAGCTCTTCATAAGTTATGATTTGTAGTTTCATTTTTGCAAATTTATTATATACACAGACACTTAGAAACAAACATGTGCACAAATATCTCTAAACTCAATTACTCCAGCACACCCTACAGTCACATTTTCTATCACTGAATGAATAGCATCATTAAAGCCCCGTTTGGCATACCTCAGCTTCACTAGTGAAACTGTTTTTTTTTTTTTTTTTTTTTTGGAAAACAACTTCATGAGCAATTCTTTGGGTGAAGCTGAGATGTTTTGAAATAACCGTTTGGCAAAAACACCTTCACCAATAGCTTCATACATGGGTGAGAGAGAGAAATGAGGGACAGAGCTAGGATAAGCAACTTTTTTAGCTTCATTACAACTCATGTCTTTGTGAGAGTGGGAGAAAAACAACTTCACCCATGAAGATGTTTTGGAAATGAGTGTTTGGCAAGAAAAACAGCTCGCAACAGCTCATGAAGCTGTTGTAAGCTGTACCAAACATGCCCTAAATCATAGAATAAATTTAGAAAAATGTAAGCACATGTGCAAACTAAAAAGAAATCAATTTAGATGACCAGGTTCCATCTTAACCCAATATAATTGATATGGTACTGCAGGTTGTTCATCATGCACGTGTTTGGTTTCATATGCATCACGAAATAGTCATGAAATATTGTTCGAAAAAATAGCCACGAAGTATGTTGGAGGTACCTAACTTTTCTAGCACACTATGAAGGTGATGGATACAATCACGTTTACAGAAGGCAAAGATTGGAAGCCCTACTTGGTCTTGGTTCGCAAATATGTAATGTCGAAGGTCTTCAACTACATACTCATGATAAAGCAGGAATTGTTGACAAGATGGTCGGTGCACTCAAAGGAAATATGATACCAAATCCAGAATACCCAAGGATGAGAAGGATCACCATTGAGATGGCAATCTCTATCACTAAATTGTGTTCTAGCTATGCAACCATCTTGAGAGAAAATGGGATGATCGACTTGCTGTCCAAGATAGAGATATTACCCCCATCCAAAGTAGAAACGTACAGGATCTTCTTTGGAAACGTAGGAGTGGTTTTCGAGAGCGGCATCCCTCTGCCCGACCTTTGTGGCCAACGCAAAACACCTAATTGACCCAGCCTCGGGAACTCAACCTGGTGGTCATGCATGATTATGCATTCATGATGATACATTGCATATGTGTTGCATTAGGATTGGGGCCATGGTTGCTTTTATCAGCAAATGTTTTGTGGTCATGTGGACTGTATTGGTTCACTGATGGCTCACAAAATGTATAACTCTGTTTGATGTAACTAATTAATAATCTGATGCTTGCTGTGGCGCAACCCTCCTGTATGTCTTTCTTCTATTCTAATACATCTTGGCCATGTAAACATATTTTTTTATCTTGGTCATGTCAACATAATCCTCTGAAGTTTGTTGTACAGAATTGCCGTTGTTTATTAATTAATAATAAATTTCCAGTAGGGGCTTAGCCCCTCCTGTTCCTTCAAAAAAAAAAACATAATCCTCTTAGATTAACTTTGTTCCTCAGAGTGGGAGCTGTCCTTCAGAGGGGTCACAAACCTCGGTAAGTTGGGTGCCTCCGATCGCAGCACGTGCGGGTCACGTACTGCCCTGAGTCAGTCGGCCATAGGTACGGTTAGGGTGTTGGCCCCTACCCATCCATGGGACTGAGATTACTTTTCCATCAGGAAGTCGTCATGGTATTGAGGCTGCCAGTTTAGTGCAACCTGTATTCATGTGAACTGTTTTAATTCATGCCCCTACGTCTAGGCCAATTTCTGGTATTATTTCCTCCTCTATATATAGCTCTGCTCTCCAGGCTTGGAGCAGTAGTACGTCTTCTCTGGTAATTAGGAGCTGGGGAAAGCTTTTCCCTTGTCCACTTAAATTTGCCTTAATAGTATGTTATTTACCTGGTTGCTATATCCACATGTCAGGTTTTAAACCTCCGGCTATAGTGGGCGTTGGCTATAGTGGGCGTTATAGTCGAATATAGCTGCTGGTTGAACTTACTTTTGGCGCCCGCTAAAAGGACCATCATTTGGCGGTAGCTAAAGTATTGACAGTCCAAAAAAAAAAAAAAAAAAAACAGCCGGCTCATATGACCTCCACCTCCGAGTCTCTGTTATGCCACAGAAAAGACTGACGCGGCGGCGGCTGTGGTTGTTGTGCCTGCCCCTGATGCCTGAAGAGGCTGAGATCTTCCTGCTATTCACTGCTGCTTTCAGAGCTCCTCCCTTGCCTCATTGGCGCCGCATATGAACAGGCAGGCCTACGGACGACGGTGAAGCCACGAACAGGCAGGCCTCCCCTAACAACGTTAGCGGCAGTCGCCATAAAGAGAAAAGGCAGCAGATTCCCCCTGTTGGGGGCCAGCCCCAGCTGCAGGGCTGCCCTGCTAATTGTACCAAGGGTGTGTTTAGATCCCTAAAAATTGGCACTGTAGTGAACTGAAAAGCATTGTAGTATTTTTTATTTGTTTGTGGTAAATATTATCCTACCATGGGGTAACTAGGCTCAAAAGAATTGTCTCATGAATGTACATCTAAATTGTGCAATTAGTTATTTTGTTTACCTACATTTTATACTCTGGGTATGCATCTTTTGGTACATTTAATGCTTCGATATGATGAAAATTTTGAAGAAAAGTTAGGGAAAAACACACCTCACATTCAAATCCACCCTCGAGGAAAGCGACATCCTCCCCCATGAACCTTGTTGGAACTTGGAAGAAGTAGTGGAACTGCAAGGTGAAGCTTGTCGTTGGGTGACCCGTTGGCGGTGCCGCTCCGTCCAGACGCGGGACTCACCAACTGCGGCAGAACGGAGGATCCCATGCTTGAGATCGGCATCTCGTGCGCAGGCAGCGGGGTCGCAGTCCACACCTCAAAGCACGTTTGGTCCCCGGCTCCGGAGGGGAGGACGCCATGGAGTCACTGGTCCCCTAATATTAATGGTCCAGGCGCAGGAGCAGCGAACTTATGATTCCCATGTGTCGACATGCGAGCAGAACGGGAGGCTTAAAGCCTTAACTGTGGCTGTATTGGTGAAGGCCCCCACGCCCCTCAAGCCCAAGAAGACGCAGGCCACACGGAGCTACCGCACAGCAGAGCAAGCGTATCGCCTCCAGCACGGCGACGTGCTCCACACGTGGATGTTTTGGGGTTCTCTGATGACACCTGACAGAGTACTAGATTATCTGTCTCCTGTGTGAAGCAGTCAGAGATCTTTACGACAATAAAAGGTGCACGTGGACCATATAATTTAGGTGGTTTTGCCACAGGAAAGAGAGTTCAACTAGGGGTATTTTGGTCTTTGTTCACCAACTTTAGTTCCCTTTAAATTAGTCTCGGAACAAGGTTGGGACTAAAGTTTAGTCTTAGACTAGGGACTAATGGAACCAAATAGGCCCCGAGACCGTCTGATGTGATTATGTCAAATGGCAAATCAACTGGACCAGCGGAGGTCGAGGAAATTCCAGCCACGTCACAGGCTGGCGAGGGTGCTTACCGTGGGTCCAGGTGTAGACACGATTTAGAAATGACTAATGTTGAAAGAAAATGAAGTGGTTGACAACTGAGCCCAGAAAATAAAGTTGATGAGGACTTCCATATATTTATTCGACAGAAAAAAGGCCAAGAAGATTCTCCACGAACATACAGATCCGGCTAGGATCCGTGTGATACTGACACACTTCAAGTTTGACTAGTTTTATAGATGATAATAGCAATATTTGTATCATATAAAAAATGTTATCACAATATATTCTGTGATTTACCTCATCATACTAATTATGTATTATAAATATTAATATTTTTTTATATATAACTGATAAACTTAAAAATATTTGACTTCTCAAAAAATGAGAATGATATTCTTTGTGGGACAGAGAGGCAGTATATATATAGTTGGTTTGAAGGGGCGGGCATGACCCATCATGTTTTCACTTTTTTGCTTTTTTATTTGCTAGATTTGTACAATAAAACTGAGTAAATCTATCGCGACTTCATTTTTTACGAGCTAATAATTTGTACAGGTAGGACTAATAGAGCTATTTTATCAAATTTGCATTAATTCAGAACTAAATTAATGGTTCAACACGTTATCTAGAACGGAATGATTCGTCAAACCAACGTACCAAACGCATCACTAGCGTAGTGCGCCCTTCTGGACTCTTCTGAGACGTGTCCCTGGTTTGGTTGTATCATCGCGTCCGATTGGCTACGCAGCAGCCAGCAGAACCAGATAGTCAAATCTTGGTGATGACGAGCTAGTTGAACCAGTAAACCTATATATCGACTGGGTACGTGATTAAGCCTTTCGAGTTTTGATTTTGACCCTGCTGGCACCGCGTGCTGCAGACTGCAGACCAGCCAAGCATGACCATGCAACCAATTTTATAAGAAGCAACTCTGCAGCTGTGTGTGAGAGAGAGTTAGCTAGAGAATAGGCACTGCACGGGCCCATTGCTTGTTTGTCTTCCACAGCCATGGCGGAAGTGGTGGGCTCAGTTCTTGTCCAGGAGTGTGTGAGTAAAGCCGTCTCCTTTGTGTTAGGCAGGCGCGAGGAGAAAGCCTCTCAAGGGGTCATCGCCGAGCGGCTCGAGATGGCGGTTTCCCGGCTGGAGTTCGCTCTGGAGAGGACGGCGAAGCTGCCGGTCACGGAGCTCTCCCTGCTCCACCGTAGGAAGAAGATCAAGCGTGCCTACGTCGAGGCCACGGAGCTGCTCAACAAGCACAAGCAGGTACAGGAACCCAAACAGGCCACCAGGAAGAGGTCGCCCAGCAAGGCCAAGGGACGAAGCGTAGTCGATGGGCGGTCACCAGTCGTGCCAAGAAGAATGTGTCCATCTCATCATTTGCTGGCTTGAAGACCGATGATGTTCGAAGATTCGAATGGTTTGCAGATCATGCAGGCAAGTTCGTAAGGGACGTGGAGTCAGGGTGTTCACTCAGGCACCACACCTTTTGCAACCCTCTTGTGAGGCTACTTCTTGAAGGAAAACCCTGTGGCATCAGGTTTTGCTGCACGGAAGCAGCCGGCTGCGACGCCGTCTGTACATGCAGCCAATATGCTTAGAAGGGCGTGGCGTGGAGACGGTGCTGATATATCAGTACAGGGACTATGGTAAGACGTCGACGCCAGACAGATCGTTCAATCTCGTGTTGATCCTGCACCTCTCCGAAAGCACCGATATTGTCGGGACACACTACAGGAATCGGCTGCTTTGCCGTGCGGAGCGCACTCGGCAAAGGCTTGTACGCACTCGGCGAAGCCTTTGCCGACCGCCAAACTCGGCGAATCGCACTCGGCAAAGAATGACTCGGCAAACCATTCTTTGCCGAGTGCCAAATCTCGGCACTTGGCAAAGGCTTCGCCGAGTGCCATGTCAGCGTTTCGGCGAAACCAACGCCGAACGTTGGTTTCGGCCTCTTTGCCGAGTGCCAAACGCCCGGCACTCGGCAAAGATTTGAATATTTTAAAAACTTTGCCGAGTGCGGATGTCGATTACTCGGCAAACCATTTTTACAAAAAAATAAATAGGCTTTGCCGAGTGCAATACAAGTGGCACTCGGCAAAGTTATGGTCATTTTGCTGAGTGCCACCTCAGCACTCGGCAAATCTGCCAGTTTTGCTGCAGGGTACCCAGCTTTGCCGAGTGGCGGGGCACGGCAAAGCTGGGAATTTTATTTTTTTTTTGCTGTTTCTGTTGATTGATGCTGCAAATCAACACATACATATACCCATAAGCATTCATATATACACATAAACCACATATATCACCAATTCACATATATATTGCACATATATCACAAATTCACAGATATAATCCACATATATCACAAATTCACACATATAGTCCAACATCCAAACGAAATGTAACATGTCCAACATCGAAACTAGATCCATCACAGTGCAACATGTCCAACATCCAAAATAAATCCATCACCACCAACTCAACTTCACTGCCCCGACCCGTGGCCTCCCTAGTGCGAAGAGTGTGAGGGGCCCTCACCTTGCCCCGGATACCACCCATGCCGCGCGGCGCCGATTGGTACGCCCACCCGTGGTGTGGAGGGACGTGTGGTCGCCGCGTGCGGGAGGAGGAACGCCACCGGCCACGTGTAATCGTGGAGTCGGGCCGACCGGATAGGCTGGATGGGGTGGAGAAGGGCCACCTGGAGGAGTCGGGTTCGAACCCGCCGACCGTGGGTCGCACAAAGGAGAGGCGATCTCATTAGTACCTGCAGGTGAGCCGCACAGGCCAAATAAATAAACAACAACATATACTCACCGGACTCCCTACAGGAGGAGAAATAGGAAACGGGGGTGGAGCGAACAGCGAGCTAGGCAACGGAGGCAGGGTCACACCCGGGATTTGGAGGCCCTGGAAGTAGCTCGCCACGTCCTGCAGCTGGCGCGCCGAGTATTGCTGGATTGCCTCCAACTCCCGCCGATGGGCCTCTCGCCTGGCCGCTGCCGCCGCCTCAAAGTTCGCCGCTGGGCGCCCCGCCTGGCCTCCAACTCTGCCATCCGGGCCTGCAATATTACACCCGTAACGTTGAAACAATGCATAGGCAGCGGACATGTGTAAAACCAGTGAACGACGAATGAAACTGAAATTACCTGAAACTCCTGCATCATCTGCGTGGAGCTCTGCTGCCGAGGTGCTATGGGGATGTCGGTGGAGGTCGTGCTCCTTGAGCGAATCTCGCTCAGCCTGTGAACAGAGGACGGGTTGATCGCGCTGTTGGCCATCCAGAACCGGCCGTGCTGCTTCCCTCCTCCCAACCTCATCACCAGGTCTGTGTCCAGGGGCGCGGTGGCTGGATCGAAGTCGTCCCCATAGCGCTGCTTTGCCGCCTCGGCGTACTGGGTAAGCTTGGGGTAGACGCGGGCGTTGGTGTACGCCTCGGGCCCCTTCGCCGGGTCGTAGACGTTGGCCGGGTCAGTCGCTCTGCCGCTGTGAGTCAAGGCGAACCCCGCGTACTCGCTGATGTGCTGGCCTTCATGCGAAGCGGACTGCGAGGAGAACACAGAGATGGTTAGAAGTGAAGAGATTTGAGCGCTTGAATAAAAAAATCAACAGAATCGTACCCATCTATCCATATACACTGGGAGGGGCACGCTCCCTTGGTGGTGTGGCTTCCCTTCCATCTCCAAGCGACATCTCCGACGGAGTCTCTTGGTCTCGTACGTCTCGTCCAAGGTTGGCATCTCAGTTCTGCCTGCAGTGGATGGCATCTCAGTTCAAGGTTGGGACTGAAGCTGCAATGGGCGAACTCACCCTGCTACCAGATGTTCAGTACACCTCCCATCCACATGCTGCTCGATGTCATGCTGAGATCGACCTAGAGTCGTACGGCGACGACAGCAAATATCTGCGACCGGATCCGGTATGCTGCAAACAAGCAAACATGCACGGGCCCTGTGCAAACAGCATCCTCCCGGAACAAGTCATGCATTCACTTCTTCTTCCGGTGCTCTAGCTCAGCACTAGACAGCAGCAGCAGCTTGCCGAGCTCGTCGTCGCCAGACAACCGCCAAGCGGCTGGTAAAAGAAGAAGGGCACCATTAGACCTGACAATTGGCTGTTTGCCTCATCATGTGTACAAGCACAAGGAACAGCAGCTTCTGCTGGAGAGTTGTTACGCGTTGGAGATGAATGGTGACGACGACGACCAAGAACGTAGAGGTGTTAGCGTAGCCCATGGGGCGGAGACGCTGAGGTCCAAGGCATGCAGTTTTTTCTTGCGACAGCCGGAGCTGACGGAGTACAGGATGCTATGGATCTACAGACATGGTTTCGCCGGATTTTTTCTTTGAAAAGCCAGGCATCAAAAGAACCAAAACCAGTGGCAAGCCAATGTCAAGCCGGCTGGCAGCGGCGTGCGTGCCACCGGTCAATGAGCGCGCAGCGGCGGAGGAGCCTCAAGTGGGGAACGAACAGAGGACCAGTGCCATGATGGCCATGCCTGTCCATTTGGCCCATGGGCCGTGTAATAAGCATACGTCAAGATTCGCCGGCAAGGAGGGTATGACTTTTTTTTTTTTTTTTTGATTTGCTTATCTATACCCCTAATAATAAAAAACAAAGAAATTTCTGCCAATCTACCGTCCGTCCGTCTGTCTGCTTGTTGCCTGTTCCTTTTAGTCCATGCCGCTTTGCGCCTGGTCTCCTACGTGAACAAAGGCACCATGCTCGCCCCGCTCCCCTTGGCCCACATCTGTGGTGTCCGCGTCCAACTCGATCTACTAGCTCCAAGAAAACGAATATTTAATTTCATCTACAGCAAACGAATCAGGCAAAGGTACGTGTGCCGGTGACCATCGATCTGCTGTGCATGATTTTCGTGAAGTGCAAAAGCTCATTAAAAATCAAGATGGTGATTTTGCTATATGCACAAAAAAAAATACTAATAGTTGAGGGGCTATTTGCTGCACATACACTAAACTGTACCAGGAGGCTAGAGAATTACTGTTCGTGCAATTTTATCGACTAAAACGTTTCATTCAGGTACTATAAAACATGTTTTTCTATCATAATGATTTTTTCAACCTGTCTTATACCTTCTCCATATAAATAATAAAAATATGGTCTATAGGCTATTATCGAATGGAAAATAACAAGTCATGTGTGCATCATTCTTGAAAGAAAAGAATAACAACACCAATGCAAGTAAAAAAAACGATACATCCTTTTATTATATTTTATTTTGAAAGTTTCATCTTTTTTCCTACATAATAAACAAATGTTTTCTATTACCAAGTCGTTGGCTTAACTTATGAATAAATTATTATCATCACATGAATTAGGTGATCATAGATAGCTTTTTAAATTTTATAGACAGCTAAAGGATAACTAGATATGTAACATTGTCATTCTTGTTTCAATTAATTAACCAGTTATTTTTTGTGAATGATGTAGAAACCAATCACAACATAAAAAGTAGCAACTATACAAAATACCTTGTTGTGTTATTGTAGTTGTGTAACAAATGAAGCGAACATGTTAAACATTTGATAGTTTTTCCTCCCGTTGCAACACACGGGCATATTTGCTAGTATAAAATAATTCTTTGAATGATGAGTTGTCACTAGTACATACAACCTTATACTACTACTATCTTTTATGTTCACTCTACTATTTACCTTCGATATTATTTCTTATATATTTATTTTTTATTTTGTATTTCCCTTCCATGTCCACTGTTACATGAATCTTTTCCTATTATATTCTCTTTTTTTTTCTTGTTTGGGTTCTCACATTGACATATATACATATTAAAATTTTCCTATATTTTATATATTCTGTTGTATCCAAGATTTCATTTTTGTTTTATTTTTATCAGGTTTATATTTTTTATTTTTCATTATATCTTATATTACATCGTTGGTTTTAATATACATCACCATTTTTTTTCTATGCATGGTGTATTCATATATTATTATTACCAATTGTACCAAACTCGTTCATCGTGTAGTGGTTAGACACAGTTTTTATAGGTGAGAGGTACGTAGTTTGTTCCATCTCCTGTGAACATATAAGTTGTGGACCTATGGCTTATTTTCCTTTTATTTTATGTTTACGACTCCTCACGTGGAACCACGTGAATGAAAAATCCCAAGTGGATCGGAGGGCAGTCGGTACCGAGGAGGGGGAGGCTGCGCGGCGCGCGCGCTACAAACAGAACCGACGCGCGCGCACTGGAAACGATAGCGACGCGCGCAAGTTGACATAGCGGCGCACACCACACCCATTATGACTGTTTTCTCGATTCTGGGCTTTCCCAATCAATGGGCCAATTTTTTTTTTCAGGCCCGTCTTTGTTTTTTTGTTTCACTTGTCAACCTTTTGGGCTAGAATTTTTTTTTTTTCCTCTACAAGCTAAGATTTTCTCTTTAGGGACATCGGGTTTGTGGGAGAAGAAAAAGGGCGGGGATGGTTTCACATACATATGGAAGCGAAACTACAATTTTTTTTAAAAAAACCATATATCTTATGTGCATAAAAAATACTTATAGTACGTTAAAAAACTAAATAGTGCTACAATGAAAAAAAAAGGAGAAAAACCAAATACAAATTATTTGTGACATATTTGAATTTCCAAAAAAGGATAAAATAAAAAAGGTAAATGTTGCTTGTGTTGTCACACTTGAAAACTAGTGAATATTCCCAAGCCACTAATATTCTTGAAAAAAAATGAAATTTCATTATTAAAATATAAACTTATAACGAACTTTAGTTTTCTATATCAATAATTTTAATGTTAGAAATTAGAAATCATGCATCACTTCTTGACGTAGAACTACAATCAAAATATGAATTGAAATATGACTATATATGATCTGAATAATGAATTGATTCTACATTCTAGAAGGGCTAAATATTAGCAGGTAATAATACATGTATGGCTGTTGTATATATGATAAAATAATACAATTACTATGTATCCATAGTGGACAATTTCATTAAGCTTATATAAACATAATGATAAAAGTGGACAATAAACATAAAAAAGCATAGATGGCCATAAAAAGAGGAATCTCGTCCATGCAGCTAGCAGTCAATAAAAACTGAGTCTCACATGTGCGTGCATGCAGCAATGACCAAAAGGCCAATTTTATTTTATCTAAACAGCACAGGAGATATGCTTTCAATGCATTAAGAACGAAAAAAGGGTATAAGAACCCAGACTTAAAAGACACCCGAACACATTATACATTCACACACCAGACGCTCCTCATTAGCCATTGCACAACCCAAGCCACATTTGGAACTGCCGGGAAAAAAGGCCAATATGGTGCAAAGAAAAAAGCTTAAAACTGGGATTCAAGCACACCATATAAAAAGTGAACAATTCAGAACTAAACTAAAAAAGACCGAATGGCACAGTATGATAGCTAACTAAAAGCGTGTTTTTTGCAACAAAAAAAGTGAACAGTGAAAACATTTATTTGGAACAAATGAAATCACTTGTAGTCGCAAAAGACAAGCAATGGTAATATTAACTACAGCTGTTATCAAAGACAAAAGCACTTTGTTTACTGAACCATGCTTACTGAAACTGGTCTGTGCTTACTGAACCTTAACCAGTCACTTTCCGCAAGGGAATGAATGGCTCAGGTTTAGCACAACCAAGCATGCACATAGAAAAAATAAAAATCAATAACTCATAATGAACTAAGTCCAATGGGATAAAAAAAAAGACATAAAGCCCACTAGTTGAGAATGGGGCTACTCCTCAAAATTGTGTAGCAAAGGAGCAGCATGGTATTGAGGCCTATAACTGGGAATAATAGCATGTTCCTTAACAAAATTACTAGTAGCAAAAAGGGGGTGTGGGTGGCTCTAAATGTGAGCATGCGGAATGGACACAAGATCAGTAAGTGCTCGAAATATCTTCATTATAATTTATAAACCTAGACATAAGAAAAATAATAAGAATATATATGCAGAGGAGGTTAAAACCTAGTACTGCTTTTTGGATGAACTTGTTACTATGTCATGAATGAATATTTGAAGAACTTATTACTATGTCATTGAAAGCTCAACAAAATTTATACCTTTTGAATGAACTTCTGATCAGTAGTGTGGGTTCGGTTTGACACTAAAAAAAAAGGAACAACACAAAAACAAAGAAGGTATGAGTTGGACTCTAATGGCAGGATCTGCTAGTCATAATTCGATATCAATGTCAAGCAATCAAAATAAGTTTGAGGGCTACAGCACAACAAAAGCTTGCCGAAAAATTAAGAGTAAAAACTCAGCATGTACCATGCCAATTGCTCATAAATCAATCTACATCCAGTTAGCAAGAAACAGCAGCTTTCAAAAAAAAAAATTAGGAAAGGGTACTGGTATGTCTCCACTAGTGGTACCTACACTGCTACAGATCAGAACAAGAAAACATTGGTGGCGGCCAAAAAAATATTAACAAGATGGACACAGGTTTTGGTGCTTTTCATTGAAGAAGAAGACTTGTGTAAGCAAATCACTGATTCTGGGCACACGAAAAACAGGGAGGATACCTTGCACACATATAAAAAAAAAAAAAAAAAGGTTTCTAGGACAACATGTTCAAACGAGAACTCACCTGAATTGATAATATCTTCTAGATATCAATCAGAGAATCGAATTTGTCATTGTATGGGTGGGTCAAGTAAATAATATGACAAAGACTCGCCTAATGCTTTTGCTTCTTCCTGTTTAAACAATAAGTGATATGCTTAAAAGGAAATGGTTACAAATATCAAAAACAAATAAATTTTTCAAAATGATGCACATATGAAAACAAGAGTCCGGGGCGTGGTTTCGATAGTTACCGGTTTGAATAAGTGTTGGCTTTCACCATCATGGTTTCTCAATAGTTTCAGGACAAAGATTCCACTATCACAACTGTTTTTCGTATAATAAAAAAAAAAATAAAAACAGTTACTTTTGGGCAGCACATTGCAAAAAAGAAAAAAAAACTGGCAAAAATGAACGAACACTATGTAACCAAAATGTTTATAGAATAATGCAACTGGTTTTGTGTATTGGTCACCTGAACGGTACACGTTTCCATTTCCAGATATGAACTTCTCTGCTGTGTGGGCATGCATAGTTAAACATTCTCTTAAAATTCGGTATGATAGTTCCGCATCACTTTCGATTTCTTCAAAAGCTGATTAGGGATCAATACTTCGAATTTTCGATTTCTAAAATTTGCAACTACAAGGTACCAATACCGATCGTAGAATACAGGGATGAACACCTATGTAATGCACACACAAAAAAAAAAAAGCAAAGAAGAGTTTAGATATAGTAAAAGATAGACAAGGAAAAATATAAAAGTTATTAGTTAGTTTGTTAAGTCTATATTAACTAGTTGTTACACAAAAAAATATACTAGTTATCATGACCATTACCATAGACATAGAGTCTAGCCTCAACCTTGATTTGGTGATATGAAATGCTTTGACAAAGATTGAGAATCAGCATCCTGTCTCTGGAGCCATTTCTACATAAAAAACATAATTTATGAGAAAACAAAAAAAAAAAAAGAGAATTACATAAATAAAGATGGCATTGTACATGAAGGCTAGTTAGGAAAAAAACATATTGCTTTCTCAATTTCGACAATATGTACGTACCAACAACAACTTAGCAATAGATTAGCTTTGTTCTTCTCAAATTCCTCTGTCATGATAGCTCTACCCATCACATCAATGACATAGGATGACACTTTCCCATAGACTTGCATGGATAGACCACATGTTTTGAGATCCACCTAGTTCTTTTTATTTGCACAACTCTTGGCCTAGCACAAAAAAGATGTAAGATATTTAACATTCAGTTTTATGTCTTAAAAAATATATAAATAGCTGCAGCCATGATATTGTGTACAACATAAAATGAAAAAAGAGAAACTTGCCTTTTGCCAAGTATAGGGTATTTGATCGACAATAACTTTGAATACTTCTTTCTCAACTAGTGTAGATATGAAATTGATGTGGTATGTCAACGGTTTGCAAGGTGTGATTTGAGAAATGTGGTCAATTAGCTCTACAAATTTGCTAAATCAATAATACTTGTTAGATTGCATAGGATTTTCCATCAACATTGTTCCATTGTGAACATTAATGTATCCTTCAAGACTGTTACGGTTGGGACATCCCTTGAGAAGCCTCCTCGATGAGTTTATTTGAAATGCTGCCTCATTTAGTGACCTCGGTCGCCGCTTGATGAACTTGATAGCATTGTATCAGGATTTGGAGGAATTCCTTCTTGTGTTTGTAGGTTGACCTCAAAATTTGAGTCCATCCCATGACCAAAAAAAGTCAAACTCTTGCATTCTAGTTTCTTTCTCTGGAGTTTTCATTTCAGATGGATGCTGAGGATCAGTAGTTGTAGATGAATCGCCATTATGATCAGCACTACCTGTTCTGATTTGGAGGGTTTACTGTCTGACAAATGTTCACTAACAAACACTCTGTCCATGCCTTGTGGTTGCTGCAGAGGGTGTGGACCAACATCATCATAGCTACCTGTGTTGAAACTATCTTGGCTGAAAGATGGAACATGCAAGAAAGAACATGTAGCATCTCCTTTCGACACTCGATGTTTCTTCAACAAGTTTGTCCAACTTCAGTGTTGATTTCTCTTTTTTATGTTCAGTTGGACTTCAGATGCTATTGAGTCCTCATTTAACACTGTGGACTGAGCTTTTGCTGCATCATCATCAGATGGTACAACAACGGTGTTAGCTTGCCCACCTTCCTCTCCTTTGCTTCCAACTGAAATCAAAGGATCACTTGACCCCAATAGCAGCTCTACAGGAAGAAATTTACACATTAACAGGCTGTTTTCCCTTATGCACATTCAGGTTAACAAATTCCCAGAACAAAATGAACAAACCATGTGCAGGCTGTACTGCACCTAGTCTATATAGTGAAACAAAACACTCAAGATGAAGCCGGAGTTCAGAGACTCCATTCAATCATAGAAAGCTTCCGAATTCAGATCATTCACAGAAATGCAGGCACAGATGAGCCACTGAAATGCTGGCACAGATGTACAATAATGCACAACCAATGAGCCCCTGAAATACAATAATGCACAACCAATGAGCCAATCAAAAAAGACAAAAACCCAAAACCTATTGCCTAGTAGAGGGCATGCTATTATTTTTCCCAAAAGAGTATTGCCAAAAAACCCATTGCCTAATAGGGGGCATGCTTTTAATTTTCAGAAAACAAAAAACCCCAAAACCCTTTGCCTAGTAGGGGACATGCTTTCTTAAAAAATATAATTGCCCAAAAAAAAAATTGCCTTCTAGGGGGCATGCTTTTACCAAATAGAAAAAAAAAAAACCATTGCATATTAGGAGACAAACCCAAAGACCCATAGCCCAAAGCACCGAAAAAACCAAACCTAAAAAGACCAAAATCCGAAATTCCCAAACAACCATTCCCAAATTCCTAGTTTGTGATGTCATAGTTAAAAACGTTTTTAGACTGTATTCCAAGTGTAAAGTTTTGAACATAGCAACACAGAGTTTATTATATCATAGTTCAAAGTTTATTGCCAAAGAAGTAAAAACTTTTAAATTGTCATGGTTCAAAAATTTTTAAATTGTATAGAAAATAGTTTTTGAACCTGGCAGTGTATGTAATTTGAGTACAAACTAATGTGACATTATCACATACTTTTTTCATCATTCTTCAAAAGAAAAAAAGGTGTTACGTGGAAGAAATGCAGGTAACAGATTAACTCCCTGAGACTATCTGTTTTCCAAAAAATTTAAAACAAGTAGTCATAATTTAGTTTAGCAAACTGCCACTACTACACAACAAAGATATTGTAACACTTTCTTGCAACATATTCATCAATGTGTTACAATGAAGTCTCACAGTAACACAAAATAGAGTGTTACAGGCTTGGTTGTAACACAAAACACGTTTTTCATAAAAATGTGTTCTCGACAATAATTTTAGTTACACAAAATTAGTGTTACAAGCAATGTTACAGTGCAAGTGTTACAAACATATGCCTTGCAGTAACACAAAATAATGTTACACTGCAAGTGTTACAAAGAAACATATACATGTGGATCATTATCCAATTCGTGGTCGGCAAAAGACATTGCACTGGTGTTGTTCTGGCTAATAGACAATTGTACGGAGGTCCTCATCACAACAGGAACATGTACAATTAGGAAGAAGTAACATTATATGGACCTATCACAAGTGGAACATGTATATGTCGAGGAAGATATTGCATACGTTTAGAATATGGTGCAAGTAGGAAGTACTATTACATTGGATTTATAATGCTAAACCCTGATGCAGTTGGTGACTGCTATTACATCGGTTTAGTGATTCGATGCGTCACATTGTCACTATTGCATCAAAAAGTAGGAAGTGCTTTTCACATATTTTTAAATAACAAATATTTATTTATTTTGTAAAATAGAGCAACAATTGGACTCATCCTACATTGAATTTAATAAATTTCTTCTTTTCGCTCAATAAAATTAACGCACCCAGCATGAATGCAACAAACAAATTAAATTATAAAATTTGAGAAAATAACATTTGCACACATTAAAATTTCTAAAACCCTAATTAAATATTGGAAGATTTTAGTAAATTCACAAAATCATTATTTTATTTAGTGAAAAATATTTACAACCCAAAGTATATATTTTTAGGGTGTGACAAAGTATCAATAAACTATTAACAAAATATAATATAATTGGCCACATTAAATTGACATCATTAGTTATTTAAAAGTAAATTTTATTTATGTGTTAACATTAATATTAAAACCAACATTAGTCATTAGTTTAAAATAGACTAATTTGGTACATATTATTAATATCCTATTAATATTATCACAAAACAAATATACGTAGTTAAGAACTTAAGATAGATGTTCAAAAAAAGTAACTTATAGATAGCAAATTTTTTAATATATATATGTAAGGAATTTTTTTGGGCCATCAAACATTTTCCTCAGTGATATTATTTCCCACCAAATTTTCCCTCTAGGAATCCATTTACTGCTTCGTAACAGTTTCCGCTCTCGATGACTCGGTCATATCAATTTGATCTCACGCAAAAAACTCGAAGGTCCAAGGTCTGCGGCGGCGGTTCCCTTCCCTCCGATTGATCTCTGGCCATAGCGTTATCTTCACTATCGGAGGCAAGGCTCCAAAGATGGCGGCGGCATGCCTCGTCCCGGTCACCATCGTGCCCTGTCTTGTTCTGGCCATGTTGCAGGTATGTGGACAAACCCTGTCATCCGTCCAAGTGCCCATGGATGCCCAGCCCTGGCCCCTCTCTCGTTTCGTTACTCACAATCAGGGCGCCGTGCCGCAGGCCGCTGACATGAATCGGCCGCAGAGCCCTGAACATCACCCATCACGAAGGATCCCATGGGACGCCGCCCCCTCCCCGCCTCTCCGAACCCGTCTGTTGGTACCCTCGCGCCGGCTGTCCCCACTAGTAGGAATGTGGTCTTTGATGACAAAACGTTTTGAAAAGGTTCCATGACGAATTAGTGACGAATTTGAAATCGTCATTGAACACGCGTCACATTTGACCATCTATGACGAAATCGTCAAATTTCGTCATAGAAGTGATTTTTTTCATGACGAACAGGTATTCGTCATCTAACAGCTTTCTTTCTATGACCAAGATGAAACGTCACAGATATCGTCGCGGAAGTGTCCGCGACGTGGCACCTTGCAACGTGGTACTGACGTGGCGCCACCCAAACGGGCTTCATGACGCGACACGTGGTGTCTTTCGGTGGAGACACGTGGCAGCTTCCCGGGTCGCCTCGTGGTGGCTTGTGGTGTCGACACGCGGTATGTTCCCGTGGCGACACGTGGCAGCTCCTCGCTATGACAAGTGGATGATTCCCTGTGGTGACACATGGCAATTTGGGTGAAGACACATGGCAGATTTGGGTGGTGACACATGGGTGCTTCGTGTGTCGACACGTGGGCTGTTTCTTGTTGCGACACGTGGTGCATTAGGGTGGCCACACGTGGCGCATCCGGTGGCGACACGTGGAGCATTACGGTGGCGGCGGGTGGAGCATCCCGGTGGCGGCACGTGGCGCATCGATGGCGACATGTGGCGCATCCAGGTGGTGACACGTGGTGCGTTCAGGTGGTGACACGTGGAGCATCCTTGTGGCAACACGTGGTGCACTCGGTGGCGACACGTGGTGGGTTCTCGTGACGACACGTGGTGCTTCGTGGTGGCGACACGTGGTGCGTTCGGTGGCGACACGTGGTGCTTCCCCGGGTGGCGACACGTGGTGCACTCTAGTTGCGACACGTGGTGCTTTTTCTGTGTCGACGCGTGGTGCTTTTCTGTGGCGACGCGTGGTGCATTCTGGTGTCGACATGTGGCCTTCCTGTGTTCCTCCAGCTGGCGACACGTGGGCTTCCTGTGTTCCACCAGCTAGCGACCAGTGTGCTGGCTTATTCACACGAAGCACATTTCACATAGGATTTCAGAGCACAAATACACACAGCACATTTCACAGAGCACAATTCAAATAGTAGACAAATTCACAGATAACTTAGTGCTTACAAGCACAACTCAGTGCACACAGATTCACAACTCACAGGTTCAGCTAACACAAAATAATAGACAAGTTCAAGACTTGTTCACAGGCTGACAGACAAGTTCACAGATTCAACAAAGGCTGACAGACAAGTTCATCGATTCAACAAAGGCTGACAGACAAGTTCACAGATTCAACAAGGGCTGACAGCAGCTCACAGACCACTAGTAGACTTGAGATTGTTCCAATAAACACTTCGCAAACCAAAGAGCCTCATCAAGCTGAAGGACCAGAAATGTTACCACTGTTGAACATGAAAAGCCGCCGAAGAATTGCGTTGTTCTCCTCCAACGCCTTCCTGTTCTCCTCCAACGCCTTCTTGTACTCCTCCATCTCCTTCTGGGTCTTCTGGAGTAGTTCCTCATTTTTCTGAGATCTCTGCTTGAGCTCATTCATTTCATCCTGGAGATGAGCAGAAGATTGTCTTTCAACCTCAAGTTGAACCTGCAGCGCCCTTTCTTTCGCTGTTGGTGCCTTTGTTGGGCTTGTCGGCTGCAAAGCGATATTCTTCAAGAAGCTGTTGCTGCTATTCTTGGGGAGCATGCTGTAGATAACTTGTGCACTTGATAATGGTGCGTCTTGAGTAGGAGGGTTAGCCTTCAAAGCCTCCATGTTTGCCTGCCATAATCCAAAGAGTAATGAGTGACTGAAAATAAAAGGTCCCAAACACTTGTCACACAAGTAAAACTACTGTCACAAAAGTGTCAGGAGACAATTGGATAAAAAAGTACCATTAAACAACCTGTAGAGTATTAGTGTCACACTCAGATTCCATTGTCTAAATTGAAAAGTGAAATAAACAGAACATATGGCCTTTGCAATATAAATTACGCTTCTATTTTATTTATACTATCAACAAATCATAAGTAAAGAAAAATAGACACATGAAGCTACTGCCTACTAGCAAAATGGTGCTTGTACTCTGAACTGTAACAAAACCCCATGACCTTTGCAGTTTCAAAACCATGTGCTCTGAACTGTAACAAAACCCTATCACCAATTCTTTCCCATGAACACATATATATCAATCACATAATTTACTATAATTCTTTTCCTTGAAACATATGGGGTAAAATCACTAACTAAAAATTACCCTTCTTGCATCAGCCATCCACCAGGTGGCAAGTTACGGCTATAGACAACAATCAATGGTACTCAACAAGTCATAAATAGCCCAACAAGAACCTACAATGTCTAATAAAGTAATGATCTATTACAGTTAGACATGTTGATGTGAGAAGCAGTGGTTGATCAATTACATAGCTCATGTGGGACACTGAACTACTCTTTACATAATATGACAGAACATGGAATTTAGGAGAGCAGGGTAAACCTGCGACATCACATAAGCATGGGCTGCACTGCAGTTTCATAGTTGACATGAAAGCACTAAAGTGTGGAATTTGCTAGCAAAGTTTTCAATAATTCTCAGGACTGGACGTATATAACAGTTTATACTACAAACATGAGCTCTAGAAGCAATTCTGAATCAATTTCTGCTAATATACTGCATATCAGTATAACTTTTTGGCAGTAGTACCTTAATTGTTAGGATCAGACAATGCAGTGGTACCACAGCTAATTAGCAGTGATATAGATCTAGCTGCTGGCAGCTTCTACATGCTGCTGAAGGATGGTGCAGTGTGGTGGTGGTGGGGATCCAACCATGCAATTCATTATGATTCGTTCAGGCATCATGCTAGGACCACAAAGTAGGGTACGGTTGGACAAAGTTTATGCTGAGATATATAGATACTTTTCTGCTAATAATACTACGTGCACTACATTTAAAGAGTCCAGAAAATGAACAAGATGGACCCTTTCTTTTAACTAATAAGTTATCCTCAATCCAACAATTACTACAATTAACCCAACCTTCTTTTTCGGCATCACAAGAATGGATGTCAAGGTAACCTCAACAATTAGTCTAAAGTTATTTCCTCTCATATCCAGAAATTGTGCAAAGAAAATAAACATAATCATGAACAACTCCAGGAGTGGATGGTTACTACTAGTTACTAGTACCAAACAGTAAGGTTACACTAACAGAATTCTAAGAGATGGCAGAAAAAAAAAACAAGCATCAAAAACTATATTCACATATCTAAGCATCCATTGTCCAGTACTGCAATGCTGCTCTTTCAACATTCCAACATCCCAACCAAGTCGAAGCAATGCTGCTCTTTCAACATTCCAACATTCCAACTTCTTATGAGTATATAGTGATATTATACTTACAATTGCTTGTTTGGCAATGTCAGTCAGCCCTTTCTTGCGGCTGGTATGGCATTCTTTGAAGATCTCCACTGCATCAAGTTGTTCCTCAGCAGGTTCTTCTTCATGAGTGATGTCTTCCAGTTTTGCACCATCATCTTGATTTCCACGTGCTGCAGCCTTTTTCTTTTCTCTTTGTTTGGCATGAAATGAACAGAGCAGTTAAAATTTGTACCAAAGGAGTGGAGTAAAAAAACTAACAGTACAAAATAGTGCCCTTATCATACAATTGCATGGAGCTGGGCAACATAGCAGTGAGAACCCGTCGCCTGGTGATACTGGACTTTGGCACGGTTTTGCTTGTTCTTCTCAGCTGTTTGCTGCAACATGTGAAACATAAATGAAGTATTGCACTGAGAGCAAATACCATATACTTGAAAACAACAGCAACAATAGCTAGCTGTGGATAGGAAACAGCAGATAGGACGTACCAGGTTTTTTGGATTGGTCCACTTTTGAACCAGATCGTTCCACTCTTCATCAGTCATGTATGATACAGGAGAGGTTGTTCTGATCTGGTCAATAGGGATGCCGTTGAAGTACCTTTGCTTCAACTTATAGCGGTTCTCGCCTTACCAAAGACTTGAGAACACTATAGCAAGCCTCCTTAGTTGGCTCATGTGTGGTGTCCACGCGCAGCCTGAGCTGAAAATGTTTCATTGAGATCATTCATTAGCTGCAGAAGATAATCACTATAACAGTTACATGATACATGTGTACATAGTATGGAGGTCAAAGGAACTTACACCTAACTTTCCTGTAAAGTCCTCGAAAAGGTCATTATCTTTTTTGTATTCTTTCCAATGGGTTAGGATAGGAACATATTTCCTAATAATGACACCAGCCTCAGAAGCAAATTTGGCAGCTTGGACCGGTTCATGCGGCCCGTTGAATCCCTCAGCAACCGTTATGGGCAACTTGCTCTTCATTGATCTTGTCATCTGGTCAAGCAATACTCCACTTGTTGGTGGCCTTGGCTTTCTTGGAGCTCTTTGGGCAGTCCCTACAGAAGACCAAAAAAATCAGATTGATTTGATTACTAAATTATTGCTAATCCGCAAATATTCAGTCCCAGAAAATGATACTGCATGCATTGAAGTCCCACTAATTAATCAAACTAGTGCAAGGCTGCAAGCATAGAATGAAAGGATAGCACCTGGTGTAATCCGATCAATATACATGAACGATGCATTTAACATGGAAATTCAGACCTCACAGGCAATTATGAATGCACAGGTATTGATTTATTCATAACATGGATGGCTACAGCACAGGTACTGTTCTATTCATAACACATGACAAGAAGAGTAAAAAATCTACTTTGAAATCATGCTGATCATTTTTATCAACACAGGTGTAATCTGACCAATGTACATGCTGCTCCTAAAGTAGTGATGGTGGAAGTAAATTACAGAATTTGAATGCAAAGGTCACTTGAGTTCTTGGCCTGCTTGAGTCGGTTCTTCATGCTGCTGCTCTTCTGCTCCCTCTCCTCCACCAACACCATCATTTTCATGTACTCCATGGTAGGACCAGTCAACACCGCGATCTTCTGGCAACTGTTGAAATTCTTGATGATCTTGACCAATTGTTTCTGTTGGCAGCCTTATGGAGGCCCTTGTTGCCACACCTTGAGGTCTCTCATTTAAAGAACTTGGCCTGGGTCTCTTACCCTGGTTTGCTCCTTCAAGTGGTGTATCTTTAGCTTCAGCAGGTCTTTCATTTGGATTAGTACACCTCACTCGCTTAACCCTTCTTGCACCACCTCCAGGTGCCATTTCTCCAGTTCTTTTTCGGTTCCTTGAGGTGGTTTTCTTTCACAAATAACTAATAGGACTCTACAAGTGAGAAACAGATCTTGTAAGCATGTGAATGAATTAGAAAACCATGTGCAATAATGAAATGTTTCTAGAAGTAAACAATGCAATTGTGCAACACATCCCTAGGTGGTACCTCAATAACTTCAAGGGGAACAGGCTCGTCGACTAGGTCCTCGTCTAGCTGAAACTGCTCGTCCTCTAGGTCCTCATCTAATGCTGCATCATCATCAGTTTCTCCCTGAACTTGCGGTTGGGGTGGTCGTTCGTGGAGATAATCCGAATCATCTGCATCTCCAGCAACACTACCCCGTTTCCCTGCCCTTATTCCCCTTGAAGTTGCTGATTCATTTCCAAGTGATTTTACTTCAGCTGCTAATTTGTTGATGCCAAGTTCTTCAAATCTTCTTTTAATCGCTGCTACATTCTGGTCCCGCTTCCTCTCGTAATCAGTTTTTGAAATTGAAGTTTCTTACAAGCGTAAACACATAGGACAGGTGAGGATGTTGCATTAATGGAAATTCTAATTATTAGCAGGAAAATAAGTATTGACTACCTCAATTCTAATTGCATAATGCTTCGCTACACAAGCCAAGTATGGTTATATCCGAATCATAAGACACAGATCTCTCAAATATTCTTATGAACTGTAAACCATTAATCACAGAAATTCAGACCTCACAGAAATGCATATCCTCAATGGCTATAGCAGCAAGTTATAGATATCAATCAGAAACATCATAATGACACAGATCTGTCCTTCCTGTAAACCCTAATCCAACTCAATGGCTATAGCAGCACAATGATCAGTTCCTTGGATCCTCTACTACTATCAGAACAATCTAATAACTTCTCTTAAAAACTTGAGAAAAGCCAGGAGGATCAAAACATAACACAGATCTTAGAGGCATCCTAATCTGAAACTAGACAAAATATTAGAGGCATCAGGCATGTCTTCATTGAATTCAGGTTACAATTTCAGTTAGCTAAAATGGGCTAACAAGACTAGAACCATGATTTTACCATCAGACAGCACAGCTCTCCATTCAATTCAGTCCTAAAAACCACACCGATACCTAATGATTTAAGCTACCACTAGCGTACATACATCCATGACCCACACAATAACACCCAGATTTTTACCCACACAATAAAAAGCTTCTACCAACAGTTATTCATAGATGTGCAGATTGCAAAACTTGATTGGCTATCACTAAGATTTATGTTCAGGGCTCAAATTTGCACAACACACCAAAAGCACATTTAACTGCCAAAGACCAAGGCAAACATGAATTAAAAAAATGGAAACATCCCTGCAGCAGCTCAAAGGGTTGCTCTTAAGATCTTTGATGATTTCGCCACATTTTGGGTCATATAAAAGGCGTAAAACAACCTCCTTCTACAATAGAGACTCTCTTTTCATATAAATACTCCAGATCCATCTATTGTCAAATTTAAGAGTTGTAGATACTAAATAAATTACATATGTTGTAACACAAAGACATAGTTCAGGCAGGGGTGTGCACATTTCTGGGTTGCTACTTTATCATGTACCGAGTTGCTGGATGTTATGGCACATCAATGCAACCATTTGTCCTCTTAAACAGTGCCAAAGGTAAGCACAAGCCTTTCTTTACAAACAAAAGATGATTCAACACTCTTTGGTTGTTGTTTCAAAAAAAAAACCTAAAGCAAAGGATTATACCATAGATGCAGTATTGAGCCAAATCATACTAGAATCACTAATAGAGTACTAGGGGAAAAGACCCACTATCTATCCAAACATAAAACAACACTCTGCATGAGATAGTAAGAATCTGCCTCTTCCAAATTTATACAACACGAACAAATGATCAGAATGCTAATAATAGGCAATGCCCTCATTTCATAAATAGGAGATATCTAACACAAAATATTACACACAACACACCAAATTTATGCAACTGTGAACCAAATATAAAGGAAACAACATGCATATAAGCATCTACAGTATGTACACCAAGAAGCATATACTTATAACATTCATGGCAAACCATTCATGGTAACATCAAATTCATGGTAACATTCATGGCAAATACATGACAAATAGACAGAAAAAATAATACAGCTCATATAACATTCATGGTAACCTCATATGTCCCCATTAATTTTTTGGAAGGTCCATGGAAGTGAGCAACTACTGAAACCCTAATCCATCAATACGGTGAACACTATCAAAAACGTATCGAAACCCTAATCCCCATTAATACAGCTCAACACTATCAATGACCAGATCCGGACATTCCTAATCCAACTAGAGCTCCAAACCCTAATCCAACTATAGCTCCAAACCGTAATCCAAGAGCAGCGAACATCGTCGAGGTTGTGGGGATTTGGCTTACCCGCACCGCGTCGAAGTCTTTACCATATTTCGTCGAGGTGGTCACGCGGGATCAAGTCGGCGTGGTAGATCCGGTTCCGGCTGGCTAGGCGAGGTAGCGATCTGCGAGCCCGAGACGTCGAGGAACCCGAGCCGGTGGAGTCATCGTGTGTAGTTGTCATCGAGGTGCTAACCCGCCGTGGCGTCGTGTCTCGTCGTCGCCGAAGTTGCGGACCACGCCACGGCGGCGCGGCGTCGTCGAGGTGCGGACCTCGCCGGGGCGTCGTCGCGTCGTCGAGGTGCAGACCTCGCCGGGCGTCGTGCATCGTCGAGGTGCGGATCCCCGCCGGGGTGGTGGGCGTCGTCGAAGAGCCACCCGCCGCGGCAGCCTAGGGTTTCGAGGTGGGAGAGGGAGAGGGAGAGGGAGATGTGGGGAGGGGGACGAAAATGACTCACTAAAATGAGGGAGGTGGGAGTGGGAGGTCGGCTTGGTTTGGAATTTTTTCGAGCCCACGCCGTTCGCCGAGAGGGAGATGGCTCATCGGGTGGTGGCCCCAAAGAATGGAATTCTAGCGGGGAACCTTGGCGCCGAGAGGGTTTTCGTGGCCCGTTTCCAAATTATCCGGGAGAGGCCTAAAAGCCTAATAAATTTAAAAAATATAAAAAAATATGAGGGCTTCAAATAGTATTTTCAAATAGTAAACGATTTCAAATTAAGAAGTCATCAACAACAAATTTGTATAATTCAGTAAGATCTACAATTTTCGTTTTTCGTTATTTCTCGATCGGATTCTTTTTTTAATGAATCAAATTTTGAAACACAAAATTTGAAAATTTTGAACACCTTTTAAGTGACTGTTGACAACAAAAATGTACTATAATATTTTTTGGTGACTTTGGTGTGTCAAAAAGATCATGAATATATTTAAGAGGCAAGACGACAAGGCTACAAGATCTAAATCCGACGAAAAGAGGCGACAAACCTTGGTTTTTGAAAAATGACACCTCTGCGCTAGTATTTAGAGCTCTAGATGGTTTCAACTCGAAAAGTCATGACTACCACTATTGTTAAGCTCATCAAGATCTACATTTGGTATTAGGGTCAACTTTTCAATTTTCAAAGTTTTGACGTCTCGAAATTTGAATTTTTAAATTTTTACACCACGGAACGGGATTTCAAAGCCCTAGATGGCCTCTAATTGAAAAGTCATGAATGCCGAGAATTCATAACTCATCAAGATCTACAGTTGTTATTTAGGTCATTTTTTGAGTTTGAGAAAGTGTTCGAAAAGTGTAGTTCTAAACGGACAACTCTCTCACATAGTTCCGTAAAACTCTATGTGAGATATATGATTTGGCGAGTAGTGTTTTATAACACTTGCTTAAAAGGACAAATGACCAATACAAAAACTGTAGACCTTGATGAGTTATAACTTTTTGTATTCACAAGTTTTTATTTGGGTTCATTTAGTGCTCCGTTTGTCAAACCTTGGATTTTTGAAAAATGACACCTCTGCGGTAGTATTCAGAGCTCTAAATGGTTTCAACTCGAAAGGTCATGACTACCACTATTGTTAAGCTCATCAAGATCTACATTTGGTATTAGGGTCAACTTTTCAATTTTCAAAGTTTTGACGTCTCGAAATTTGAATTTTTAAATTTTACACCTCGGAACGGGATTTCGAAACCCTAGATGGTCTTTAATTGAAAAGTCATGAATACGAAAAATTCATAACTCATCAAGATCTATAGTTGTTATTTAGGTCATTTTTGAGTTTGAGAAAGTTTTTCGGAAAGTGTAGTTCTAAACGGACAACTCTCTCACATAGTTCCAAAAACTCCATGTGAGATATATGATTTGGCGAGTAGTGTTTTATAACACTTGCTTAAAACGACAAATGACCAATACGTAAAACTGTAGACCTTGATGAGTTATAACTTTTTTGTATTCACAAGTTTTTCGACCGGTTCATTTAGTGCTCCGTTTGATTTTTGAAAAATGACACCTCTGCGCTAGTATTTAGAGCTCTAGATGGTTTCAACTCGAAAAGTATGACTACCACTATTGTTAAGCTCATCAAGATCTACATTTGGTATTAGGGTCAACTTTTCAATTTTCAAAGTTTTGACGTCTTGAAATTTGAATTTTTAAATTTTACACCTCGGAACAGGATTTGAAGCCCTAGATGGTCTCTAATTGAAAAGTCACGAATACCAAAAATTCATAACTCATCAAGATCTACAGTTGTTATTTAGGTCATTTTTTGCGTTTGAGAAAGTGTTCGAAAAGTGTAGTTCTAAACGGACAACTCTCTCACATAGTTCCATAAACTCTATGTGAGATATATGATTTGGCGAGTAGTGTTTTGTAACTCTTTCTTAAAAGGACAAATGACCAATACAAAAACTATAGACCTTGATGAGTTATAACTTTTTGTATTCACAAGTTTTTCATCCGGGTTCATTTAGTGCTCCATTTGACCTTGGATTTTGAAAAATGACACCTCTGCGTTTTAAAAATGAAAAAGCAAAAGTAACATAATTTTTAAAAAAATCCACAGCTTGATGAATAAGTAAAATAGGCACAAGTGCATTCAGTAAAATAGCTCAAATTCCAGACAATATTTTATTCAGTAAAATATTTTACAAGATAAAAAATCCACAGCTTTGAATTCTCACTGAATTAACATGACATGACAACAGAGTACACATGTGGAGCTAATAAGTTCAGATTATGCCCTCATTACATGACATGACAGAAGCTAACAAGCTCAGATTACATCACAAGAGCCAAAATGACAGGCAGCAGACAACCACTTGACAGGCCACCAATTTAGAGCTTCATCACAAGAGCTTGAGGCCACCACTTGACAACCACTTGACAGACCACTTGACAGGCTCAGATTACATCACAAGAGCTTCAGGTGATATATGATGCCTGCAATTTAGAGCAGAGTACACTTGTGATTTTATTCTCAGGCCAGACAAGACAAAAAAAAAAAAAAAAAAAATATTGACCTTTTTGTTGGTTATAACAGTAGTATGAACACTAAATATCCAGAACTGACAGGTAGTATGACCTGTCATTGGACCTGACAGGGACACATATAACTGTAGTATGAAATCCTAACTGGACTAACAAAAAATAACTATCATTGTAAATGATTGGAAGTTTGGTTTTTGTTTTTCAGGGGCAGAGATTCCGGTCATTTGGTTAGGAATCACAAATGTGACCTACCTGTTCTTTTCTTGCTCCCCTGGCTTGAGACAACAGGTAGTACAGGTTACCTGAATGATAGCAAGTACTAAAATTAGCATATAGAATTTGACATGAGAACATTGTAATGGGCCTCAGGAATATATGATAAAAACTGAGACATGAGAATAGTGTTAGAGAGCTCGGCACGTGGGTTCAGAGATAGAGTAACATGTAACATTTCAGTAAGTGTTTTTTTTTTTTTTTGACATAATTCAGAGATAGAGTAACATGTAACATGTAACATTTCAGCTTAGCAATAAGCTTTTGTAATTAACCTTTGTGGCTTGCAGTAGGATTGCCCAGATGTATTTATTTAGAAATCCATATGCTTGAATGGAGTTACCCTGAACCCTCTCCACTTACAGAACCTTTCTGCTATATATGATCTATGAGCTTTTCTACTGTAAATTTTCAGTACTGCCCATGATTGATCAATGAGAGGCACTGTGTATAATATTCAAGCAACAGCTCTGTGCGATAACCTTTTATTTAGAAGTACATATGTTGAGTATTTTTCTGAGGCATATCAGAACAGCCTAGAATACTCTATAAAAAAGTTTCTGGTACAACGAAGCATAGAAAGAAATAATAAATGATTAGCACAAGTGATATGACGTTCATGGCTTCAGCATGCTAGCATACTATTAGCTTGAAGGCAGTATGATCAATCTTTTTATATTGGCCAAAATGTATCACAGGCTCACAGCTCTAGTTTTGGTTAGGCAATACAGGGTGACGAAGTAAGTTGTTGACCCTTGGATGCATACATGGTCACACTACAAATGGACAGAAGTAACTGCATTCAGTATATGAAGGCATAAGATATTTATGCTCTGCAAGCTTTCTGCATGGTTATTTGACAAGTTCGCTAGCTAAGCTGTCAATTTTAAGGAGTTTCAATTCTAGCAGATGGAAGTGTTTTGGTTATTTGACAACATCTTCTCACAGCCAACATCTAAAATATGTGGAACTGAACCAGCTTAAAAAAACAAATGGAAGTGTTTTGGTCACCTTTTGTTGGTTGTAGCAGTTTCAGAGATCATCATTGTCGCTGTCAGCATCTAGGCACATGTCATCTTCAGAGTTTTCATTGCCATTATCACTAAAATATTCCATCACAGTGTCATCTTCCTCTTCCTCCTCATCTTCATCTTCCTCCTCATCTTCATCTACAGAAATTTTGGCTCGCTTCTTGTTTCTTATAAGTTCATCTAAAGGAGTTTCAATTCTAGCAGATTCGCCAACATGAATGTTGACCTCAGCATCACCATCACCTTGCTGTGCTTCAGCATCACCTTGCTGCGCTTCATGCTCTGTATCAGAAGAGCAATCTTCTTGGTAAACGAGGTCACTTTTTTCAGCCACATTATATATGTCCCTATGTTCAAATTTCTGCACTACTCGCCAATCCTTCCCCAAAGCCATGTCTTCCATGTAAAATACCTTCCTCGATTGAGTTGACAAAATGAAAGGGTCAGACTTGTACCAAAATGACTGAATGTTGATGGATCTGAAATGTCCATCATCTCTGATGCCCCTTGTCTTGCCTTGTTGATTGTACCAATCACATCCAAAGAGTACCACAGACCGAGTGCTTTCTAGATTGGAGTTATACTGTAGCTCAATAATCTCATTAAGGACTCCATAAAAATCAATGTCAGCATCATCCTCTCCATAAGTACTTGGACACATTACACCAGCTGTTCGAAGTCTGCAAGTATTTGTCACGGTGTAATTTGTGTTATACCGGACTCCATTGAGAATGCAAGCTGACCAAAACCCCACTTGAAGATCAGGAAAACAAGACAAAGCATACAATCCTTCAGTAACCTCTTCTGGATGATCTTTGCGCTTCTTGGCGATCTGGGGTTCAGGAAAACAAGATCAGGAAAAGAAGACAAAGCATACAACATAACCATCAGTACAACATACATAAAGGAAGTTTTGGTGAATACTACTTACATGACTCCTAAACCATTTAGGAAATCCATTTGCAAGCCTTTTCTCAAGATCATGTGACCCTTCTTGCAACCCTTCTTGCAATAACTCTTGCTTGTAGATGCTGTCAGAAAAATCATAACCATCAGCAAAGCTTCACTTGCAATTCAGTTGAAGATAATTATGCAGATAAAATAAAACTGATACTTACAGCACATATGGATCAACTTCTTTACAATTATTTAGAACATACCAAACTAGTTGGTACTACATTTTATCCTCGATGTATGTCCTCCTGTTGGCTCCTATGAGTTTAACACCATGCTTAAAAACTTTAGGGTCACTATCTAATGGCTCATCTCCTACAGGGATGGCATCCTTGTTGAATTTGGTTTCAACATCTGCCATATACCTCAAACAGAATGTCAAGGTGTCACTTGCAGCATAGGCCTCCGCAATTGATCCTTCAGGCCTAGCCCTGTTCCTCACAAAATTCTTCAAAGTACCCAATCTCCTCTCTATTGGATACATCCATCCATACTGAACCAGGCCTCTAAGCAATGCCTCATCAGGTAGATGCACAGCCAGGTGCACCATGACATCAAAAAAGGCCGGGGGGAAAATTTTCTCAAGCTTGCAAAGGATTACTGGGATTTTGTCCTTTAGGTTTTTCACAACATCTATCTTAGATTTCAACTACACAATTCTCTGAAGAAGTCCCCAAGCTCTGCAAGAATCTGCTTCATAGACATCTTTCCTTACCAATCCTCTTAAGCTAGCAGGTAAGATCTTTTGCAGTAGTACATGGCAACAATGGGTTTTCAGCCGCCCCTGCAACCCTGGTACCATCCGCACTTATGAATCTGCCTAGGTTGGCCGCATACCCCTCCGGAAAACTTCACACCTTTGAGAAACTTACAGAATTTAACTCTATTATCCTTGTTCAATACATAGAAAGCCTCTGGCTTCCAAGTCCCGTCTCCATCCTCTTGCAAGTGAAATTCATGTCTAATGCCCATATCGTACAAATCCAACCTTGCATTATCGGTGTCCTTGGTCTTGCCCTCAATTTTGAGTAAAATGCCAAGGAGGGCTTCATAGATGTTCTTCTCTATGTGCATAACATCAAGATTGTGTCGCAGCAGCAGGTATTTCAAATATGGTAACATCCACAATGCAGCTTTGCGACTAAAAATTTTGGGGCCCTTGTCCTCCCCAAGCTTCCTTTTCTTGGGTGCGGGATGCTTTTTCCGGCCTCACATCTTTCACCTTCTCTAGTTGCTCAAGGACCTCTTGATGTATTGAACTTGCCCAGCCTGTTTTCAAGGCGGCCATCAAAAGCCAAGCTTGCCCGCCATTCATGATCCATAGGAAGAAAACAACGATGGCCAATGTAAGCAATCTTGCCCCTCAGTGCCCTTGACAAAGGATTCTTGTCACAGTGGATACATGCATAATAACCTTTCGTGGTTCGCCCCGACAAGGTGCTCAATGCTGGATAGTCATGTATGCACCACAACACAGCAGCACGAAGATCAAACTTTTTACGGGTAACAGCATCATAAGTGCTAACTCCACTCCAAAGGGCAAGTAGTTCTTCTATCACAGGCTCGAGAAACAGATCGAAATCTTTTCCTGGAGAGGAAGGACCCGGGATGAGCAAACACATAAAGCAGTTCGCTGAATTCACACATTCCCATGGTGGCAGGTTCAGAGGTGTCACAAGCACAGGCCACATGCTATACTGAGTGCTCATGTTGCCAAACGGGTTGAAACCATCTGTAGCTAGGGAAAGCCTCAAGTTTCTTGGATCCTTTGCAAAAGATGGAAACTGCCTATCAAAATCCTTCCATGCCTCCCCATCAGCTGGATGACTCATTTCATTGTCAACTGGCTTCCTACTCACCTTGTGCCACCGGGTCTCCTCAGATGTTTGTTTCATGGCAAACATTCTCTTCAGCCTTGGTATAAGTGGAAAGTGCCTCAAGACCTTATGAGGAACCCGCTTTCCACCATCAACACCTTTCCATCTAGATTGACCACATACTGGGCAGGCTTCTAGATTGGCATAATCCGTCCCAAACACCTCAGACTTACGGAACAACACACAATTATTCTCGCACATATGGATTGATTCATATGCAAGGCCCATTTCACGAAGATACTTTTTTGCCTCATCATAGGAAGTTGGAAATTGACACGAGGGGAATCCATCGGACAATAGCTTCAACAATGCTGAGAAAAAATTATTGCCAACTTCGATAGCGAGACTTGATATAGAGAAGTCTCACTATAAAAAGAGAATCTAGAATGGGCCGATCCCGGGCATAGTGTCTTCTTGGCATCAGCAAGAACTCTGGCAAAACTGGGATTCCCTCCATCTTCCTCTACTGCTGTGTACAAATCTGCTATCATCTCTGTTACTCCATGATCATCATCTTAATGTGTCCCTCCACCATAATCATATTCATCATGATGCACCTCCTCCTCTCTGAACTCAACAAATTGGCCATCTAGAGACTCTCCATGATGAACCCAACAAGTGTAAGCAGGTGACATTCCAAAGAGGTGTATATGATTACTCACATCTTCCCGAGGCCGTAGAGTTTGATTCGGACATTTGCGGCATGGACAATATATCTCACTTGTCAGCAGGGAATTTTCCTCTAACAAAGTTCATGAACTCTTCCACTCCTTCCATGTATGCATCTGTGAATTGTATCCCATGAACCCAACTTCGATCCATCTGCATGTGGAATAAACACAGTTTAAAACTAGTACTAGGCTCATAACTGAATGACAGTTCAAAATTGAGATCATACTGCAGATTAAGGCAAAGCTAGAAAGCTGATTATGGTAACCAGAGAGGTTATAACAAAGCTAGAATCTCCAGTAGTGGATCATGCAAAATATGATCACTTTGATCATAAGTATAGTAAACATCAAGTACATGAAAGCATGAATACAAAGAGAGCACTCATTTTGTTCACAAAGGATCAGTGAGAGAGTTGCAATTTACAACAATCTACTTCTCATCATAATAAGGTTATATGTGCAGTTATGATAGCGCAGGCATGGCAGTAGCAGATACATATATATGTGCACTAAAAGATTACATAGCTGAAACAAGTTTCATCAGTGCAAAGTGCCTCTGTGAAGATCATTTTTAGTTTGAGCAGCTGTTTTGTTCAATTCCTAGTTGTATTATCTATTATTAATATGCATGGACTTGTAGCATTATGTAGGATCAAATGCAAAGGCAAATGGACAGATTAAATGGCAGTTGGTACCTTGTGTGCTGTTTTTTTAAAGTGCAAACATGAAAAGAAGTGGATGCTGAAAGCAGTTCTGAACTTATTCATGCTTTGTTTTGTTAGGTTCATCCGCTCAGATAGGTTCATGCTTACCTATAAAAACCAGACCATAGCGATACTAACGAGTTCATGATTTTCAGTGTTCCTTGGCAGGAAAATAATTTGACCTTATTGAACGATGGTCGTTTTTATAACCAAAATTTATTTGCAAAATCTGAGAATTTTTGGGCAAAAGTTGTTTCAAATTTCAGCGATTAACACACACACACAGAGATATTACAGTCTTTTTCTTCAACGGTTCATAGCAAAATCAAATTTCAGATTAAACAGTTGAGCTGCTGCTGCGGTTATCCTCTCTGGTATCATGCAGAAGCAGGGAGTCGAGCTGCTGGTGCTGTTTTGCTCCTACGGACTTTGATAGCGAGCACCAAACTAAATCTAGGCTGACCCAACTAATATATAAGCTAACTACTGGGATTATATTCTCAATTTCTCTTCTTTTGTTCAATTGCTACTGCCTACATTTACAGGAATAATAAGAAGAAATCGTCATCATAGCCTGTTCACGACTCTTAGGGCAAAACAAAGCACATCATCCGACTCTGCTTTGTACCTGCAATACTGCATTGAGGCTGCATGCTCAGTTATCAGGCTGCAAATTTGACAGCAGTGCCCGCACTACAACTCTACAGCATTACGAACACCACTAGCACGTTGCCTAACCTCTACCATTCACATTCTTAACAGTGTTCACTGAGCTTGGTTAAAAAGTCACCTTGCGGCCGAGGACCCGCCGCCGATCACTGAGGCCGCCGCCGCCCGCCGGGGACGCTGCCACGTAGCCGCCGCCGCGCGTCCGCCGCCGGGGACGCCGCCGCGCAGCCACCGCCGGGGACGCCGCCGCCATGCAGCCGCCGGCGGGGACGCCGCCACGAGCGCAGATTTGGCCCGCACGCCGTCGGGGATGGCTCTGTCTTTGGTTTCATTGACAGAAACCGTATTCTTTGACCAAATAAAATACCTAGTATAGCTTTGACGGAGATTGTCGAATGGTACAGTGGCTTCCTTCTGTCTTTGGTTTCCAGCAGGTCTGCGGTTCGAACTAGCAGTCCTCTACCTTTTTGCTTATTTTTTTTTTTTGTTAATATTCCGAGCAAAACAGAAAAACAAAAAATTTGACTCAATAGGAGTCGAACTCGGGAGCATAGGGGTGAAACAGAACTCGGGAGCGGGGGGTTACCATTACACCATTCAAGACTTTTCATTAGGGATCGGGAAATAATTAATTTAAGAGTGCAGAACTCTATTGGTTGGCCCAAGGAACTTTCGACTGGCCCAATACTTTACATAGGCCCAAAATGGTCTGGACTGGTCCAGTTAATAACATATATAACTGGCCACTGGCCCGTAGCCGCCCACGTCATCCTGGTGCGGACTTGCCGAAACCCTAGCCAAATCAAACCCTAGCCCGTCGCCGCCCCGCCATCTCCCCCGCCGCCCGGGAAGGATGCCTCGGAGGGTCAGGTCAGCGCGTCGTGCAAGCCTCCGGGAGCGGGATGAAGGGGCAGGTTCAGCGCCCGGTACCGTCGGCATTCTTTGGCGTTGACGGCGTCCACGACGGGCCCGGGTCGCCGGGTCACCTTCCGGAGCCGTCCTCGCCGGGGACCAGCCGTCGCCCGGGCGCCGTCCGTGCACCGTCCTCGCCCGGGGACCAGCCGTCGCCGGGCGCCGTCCAGCGCCGTCCTCGCCGAGGGGACCGGTCGTCGCCGGATCTTGTCCTCGCCCGAGGATCGACATCTCGGAGCCCTCGGAATGGAGGGGAGTCCCCATTATCGAGCTCGGCGACTCCGACGAGGAAGGGTCTCCGCTCTCTAGCCCCTCTCCATCCAATGACGAAGAACAGCACGACCCCATGGTGAGATCCCCCATATCTCTCTCTGCTGAGTAGGACCTGGTCTGATCTGATCTGTTGTGTTCATGGTTATTTTCCATGATCCAATAAATAGCATAAGGTGGTATATGTAGATCGTTGGTTCCCATGGTGTATATGTTCATGGAATGTGATTTTTTTGCTTTCTATTGAATCGGAACTTCCAAGATAATGTCATGCTTATAGTATGGAACTATATATTTGATTCCTGTATATGAAATGAATCTGGAATGCTCTTTATGTGTTTTAGCTTGAGCCTCGGGTTTTTTGCATGGCTGGTGGGTTTAGATGTGCCTTTTTTTTTTTGAAGCCATCTGTGTAATCTAATCCCTATTCGATGGGTGCGGCCGTGGTCTGGGTTGGGTAGGGTGGGTTGAAGCAGCAGCCATTGCATCTTTTAGAGTTTTGTGACTATTCTGACTGTGATGCCAGCTGCCTGTCCTGGGGCAGAGGAAAAAAAGAGCCTGTATGTTTGTGAGTGAGTTTAGAGGCACATCTATTTGTAGTATACATCTATAGTATAGTATGTTTATAATGTTGGATCTTGGATCTGTAGTATAGTATGTTTATAATGTTTTGATGTACAGTACATCTATTTGTATTGTTATTAGATCTGCAAAAAAATGAACAAACCTCAGCCTTGGGCACCTTATGCTATTTATATCTGTTAGAAATGAGATAGAGTCTGGCAAGTTGCTATACAGTTCTAGTTGTCGTTTTCTGTAGGGTCAAATATTCACAATAAGTTTGCAATCTAAATTTAAGCATTGCCTTTTGCTATTTATATCTGTTAGATTAGAAATGAGATAGAGACTGGCTAGTTGTTATACAGTCCTAGTTGTTATTAGTTTTATGTAGTCCTAGCTGTAGGGTCAAATATTCACAATAAGTGATTGATTGATTGTTATCTTTTGATTGATTGCTAGTTGGAGTCGGAGTAGGATCTGATCTGCTGTGTTGGATAGTGATTGATTGCTAGTTATCTTTTGATCTGATGTGTTCCATTCCTGGTAGTATAGAGAGTTTGTTGGAGTCTTGGATGTTGAATAGAAGGCAGCAAGATCATAATATGCACTGCCAGTTTTTTGAATGATATGCTAGGGAATCAGTTTAATTGAATGATATGTGTTCAGATTGTTGCCCTCAGTCTCTTGTATGCTTAACATACAATGTTCTAGATGTTTCAGCTCTAGTTGCAGGTTTAGTTGTCTGATAGGCTGGAGTGTTCTAGATGTTTCAGGTTTCTGTTAATTGGCTTCAGTTCTGTTGGTTAATGCATGTATGTGACTAGTTTCTTATATTAAAAACACTATTCTCCTTAGGAGTTCAGGGTAGGACCTGATCTTTTGTTCTGATATATATATGTATGTGACTAGTTTTCTTATTTTGACAATATTTGTAAATAGGGCCACTCAAAGAAAGCCCATTTCTGTCTCTGTCTGCCTATCTGGTGCTCTAGTTGCAGGTTTAGATGTTTGATTAGTGCAACTCTTCTTGTTTAGTGAACTTGTATTTGTCTGGCCTGGTCTGTTAGGAAAACTAACCCCATGGCTTGACCGGGGTCTTGTCTTGGTTTTTTGAAGCAAATTTGTTAGTGCTAATCATGCAATCTAATAGACATCGTTTGCATGATGCTGATTCTGATTGGTGTTGGCTTTTAGTACGTCATTTCAAGTGGCTTGGATCTCAAAAGCTAATCTGTTACCATCATTATGCATTTCTGTAGATATCAATTGATTCCCTTGTGCTGTTCATGGACGTTTTAAATTTTGACCATCTTAGTGGTGTTGCAAGATGCCATTTCAACATATTTTTGTATGCGGTATAGTTATTCTTGAGCAGCAGTGGAACAGATTATGATTGATTTGTTGCTCATTGGATGCTCCATTACTTTATAGCTTAGGACATCTATAACTGACAGTTGGCTTCTCTTTGCAGGAATGCATCGTTTGTCTTCACAAGGAGCTGGCGGAGAAGGACGAGCTGATCAAGAACAAGGACAAGAAGCTCCAGAAGCTGATGAAGAAGCTGGCAAGGCAGTAGGACCGGTGGCTCGACGCCTATCTATAATATAGTATGTATATATATATATGATGCAGACTACATGCACCTAGTGGCTTTTGGATATGTTTTGGATGTTCCTGAAAATGGTTGGTGCTGTAGTCTTTTAGGATCTGTGAGAAGTGGTGAACTTTCTCACTTGATGGTTGTCATAACCTGGGCTGTTAAAGCTTCTAGATGAAGCACTTCTGTTATGAACTTGGCTGTTATCTAGTCTAGTAGATAAAGCACCTGGGCTGCTCTTATTAACTTAGCTGTTATCTAGTCTTCTAGATGAAGCACCTAGTGGTTGGTGCTGTTGGTGATGTTATGTAGTTTGCTTTGATGGATGTAAGAACTTGGGCTGTGACTAGATTAATGCAGTAATTATATTATCTAATCTGCCTTGTGTGTGATGTGTTTTTTATATTACTGATGAGTCATGAATTGCATGCCGTCAAAATAGAGCATAGTTATGAGTTACTTGCTGTCAAAATAAGCACTTGGGCATGTGTAGTACTCCAGTTTCGTGGTTAAATGTCGAGTACTCCAGTTGATTTTGTTTAATTATCACATGTTTCGTGGTGAACTGTTTTGAGTTGCTGATCAGGCATGTGTAGTATATGGTGACAATGGAGCTGGTAAAGTTGATAAAAGCTGAAGACCTTCCTACATGCCATTTTAGGATGTTAGAAACTTCTCTCAAGCTAATCAGTCCTTAAGAACCAAAGAGTATCGCAAATCTTGCTTAAGTTCCATTGATCTCGGCTGCATGAGCCAATGTGAACTGTAATCTGATTCTTCAGCACTTGTATATTGATCAATGGAACTTGAGCTTTCCCAAGGCTTTGTACATTTCCTCATGACATTGTGGCCTGGCTAGCCTCTGTAACCATTTTTTGGCAGATATAAAAACGTAGAAGTAAATCATGGAGCTGCAGTTAGGAAGTGTTGCTATAATACTGCAATTAAACACCAAAAAGTCCACGGCAAATGATTTTTTAGAAATATATGCCACCGATATAGAACAAATAAAATATATAGTATCCCACTTACAGAAAATGTTCAATGGTGTAGTGGTAAGGCTTTCCCCTGTCATGTGTGTGGTCTGCGGTTCGAATCCCAGTCACTGCACCATTTTTGCCGTTGTGCCGGCAAAAATTAAAGCGAGCGCCGTTGTGCGGCGGGTTTGTTGGGGCTGGGCCGGTTTCTGTGTTGGGCTCGGCATGCGGCGGGAATGGGCTAGGCCGGTTTGCCGTCAAAAAAAAAAAAAGCTAGGGGCCTACCGGCATGAGTGGAGGGGCAAGGCTGGCGGCATGAGCCGGCTAGCCTCAAAAAAAAAAAAAAAAAAAAAAAAGAAAGGCGACGGCTCTTTGGCTTGGGCCGGCTAAGTTGTTGTGCCCGCGGCCTGTTGAAATTTGGGCCGGTTTCTGTGTTGGGCTCGGCATGCGGCGGAAATGGGCTAGGCCGGTTTGCCGTCAAAAAAAAAAAAAAAAGCTAGACGGGCTGGCGGCATGAGTGGAGGGCAAGGCCTGCTGGCATGAGCCGGGTAGCCTCAAAAAAAAAAAAAGATAGCGACGGGCCCGGCGGCTTGGGCGGATAAGTTGTTGGGCCTCACTGGCGGCTTGGGCCGGCTAAGTTGTTGGGCCTGCTGGCGGCTTGGGCTGGGCTGCTATCTTGTGTGGGACCGTGGTGGTGGGGCGGTCGGGACCCCCGTGTGGGCATTTGTGGTGGGGCCGGCCCGGACCCGCTGTGGTGGGGCCGACTGCATCACATCGTCCCTAGTGGGACCTAGGGTCGGACCCACTTACATGTGGGACCCATATTGTCTTTGAAGCATGGACATTATATTTTGTGACGATCACTATGATGTTTTGTGACGAAAGTTTGCATTCATCATTGGTTACCCACCGGTTAGATGCGCCATGGTCATCTGTGACGAACAGGTTTACTGTTTTGTGACGCTCTGATCCGGTTCGTCATTAATTTTAGTGGCTTTGCCTAGTCAATCGTGATCTATGACGAAGTCATTAAATTCGTCACTGTAAACTACAGTTCCATGACGAAATTTCAAATCGTCACGAGGAAATCGTCATAGAAGACCACATCCCTACTAGTGCCCTCTTCTCTCGCTACTTGCATTATTTTTCAGTTTATAATTTAGTTTAGTCTGACTTGTTCCATTGCAGGGTCCTATATGATGGAGTTGTGTCATGTGTGGCTCAGGTTGAAGATGTGCGACAATACCATGTAGCTTTGTAATCATTTAATCTACCTGCAGTGGAACAGAACCAAGCCAGGTTAGAAAGGAGCTAATTTTACAATTTATATGATTTATTTTTGTAATTTGTTCTAATTACCATTTGACATTTAAGATCACTAGTGCTACAGGAATAAAATATTAGTGTGGCTTGCAATATTTGGTCTATAAGCTGACGGCCTTGTCTTGTTCAATTGTTACTCAATAATCAATATATATAGATAGCCCATTGATTGCCCTACTCTGTTTAGTCATGATCCTGCTCTATTAAAACACAGTCATTTCCATAAGCATTGCACATGCTACTATATACAGAATTCTAATTTGCTCCATTTCCTGCACTCAATTATTAGGAGTGAATTGTGTTCACTTTTTTGAACAGCTGAATTGTGTTAACTTTGGAACCAAACATTAGTGTTCAGTCTCTGTTGTGACTACTAGGTCTTTGGAACAATGCAGACTTATGTGTGTTTTCAGTTGTAGTAACATATCTGCACCAACTCCTAGTTGTGTCACTGTTCCTTAATTTACTGCAGTGTTTAGTGGCTAATGCTATGGATGAATCAGATTAAAAGTTATGGTGCAAAACTACGTAGACAGCATCCCAACAGCTTGGCTCCTATCTCAGGCCAACCCCAATATCTTTTGTTGGGTTTTTTAGTTAGTCTAAAAACAATACTGAATTTTTTTTCTACCTGAGCTTTCTCCATGGTTTATTCCCAAAACATGACAGTAAACTACACTTGCGGTCCAGAAAAATTTGTCTATAAGGTGTTTCGGGAATTGTGCTAGGAGTGATCATAACAACTCTCGGAATCAAGCGGTGCATTCTAAAAAAGGTATTTGCTCTCTTGTCCATGATTTAAAAAGAAAGGTTTGCACCTAATCTAGACTTTTCGCTTTAATATGGTTTCAAATTTTTAGGGAGTTCAAGGTGTTGCACCCAACCAGAATGTTGGATTCCATAAACATGGGGGCCAATTGGTAATGGCACTTTCTTGTGAATTCAATACTTTTTTATCCATAAAGATTTTTTTATTAACTCATGCTATTGTCCTTTTCTCTTTATTACTAGAATAAAGATACATATGAGTCTAAACTTAGTTATGATGTCAGTCTACTTATCTATGAACCACACTTTACGTAATTATAGTAGACTGTTTGTCTTATTATTTCATATACTTACTTTTATATGTGTAGGGGTCATCATGGAGGGCCTACGGAGATTACAACCATTGCACACTACGATGTGGCTCATGAAGGTAGACAAACATAATATCACTTGCTCTAATTGCATGATCTTGATTAATCTAGGTTGGATCCACGATCCTACGGATGACTTCAAAATACCCTAATAAGGCTAATGTGGCCATGTGTTGGGTGATTGCTCAACACAATACTTTATTGATGATGATATGGTTTACAAGGTTGCCATTCAACATGGCGATTACAAAGGATGTCAGGGGGTATTTATAGGCCCCCCTGGCTTCGTAGTGGTGCAAAAATGTAAGAACTTTGAAACGAATCTCTACAGCCTATCTTTTCCCACGAAGTCATATTCTTTGTCTTCGCGATGCCATTTTTGACCAATCTTCGCCATTCTGTGTCTTTTCTGGCGAAGCCGTTATCACCATCTTCGCTTGAGACCTGAACCCATGCTCCTTTACTTCAGGTTTTATTATTTCCCTGCGAAGTTAAGTCTTCTTGAAGTCACCACACGAGACTTATATTCCTCTTCTGTCCGAATGTCGTGCAATCTTCAAAGCTTGGGACGAAAGATTTTAAGGGAATCAAAGTTAGAACCCAACAGCGGCCCTCGTGGGCGAAGGCCGACTTCAAAGGCGTGAAACCCACGAACTTAAGTTTTTCTCAAAACTTTGTTTTAGTCAAAAACGTCATCCCAGACTTTGAAGTTGGAGTTTTTACTTCGCGAACATCTTCGTTTGATAAAGTTTTTTTTTTAACGGCTAGTTTGACTTATTGACCGAAGTGGCCTATAAATAGCGGAGTACCCCCTGTTTTTTCTTCATCTTTTCGAAGAGGGGCCACCTTTTTGAAATTTTTCTGCTTGTGTGAAGTCGAATTATTTTCTTGCTTGGTCGTTGTTTTTCGAAGTCTCTTGGCTAAGTCGGAGTTTGTATCTTCATTTATTTTGAAGTAAGTTTTTCCTCGAAGTTGTTTTTCTTGACTTTATTTCTATATTTATGTATTTGTAATAATGTTTTCCTGATTTTCCCGGAGGATGGTGGAAGTTGACAAAAATGTGCTTGGGTCTCAAGAAGATGTTGAACAGTCATCGTCTCATAACCAAGAAAAGCGAAAATTCGATGAAGGGGCGAGTGATGTATCGCTTCTGAATCGAGCTACTTCCTAATGACCAGATTTCATTAGTCTTGGCCAAAGTAAGATGACCGAGGCTGATTTTGACAAGATGGTGAAAGATGGGATTTTGAAAACTGGGTCGATAGGGCGGCGGATCCGAAAGTGAAAAGACTTCGAAGCCACAAGCCGATGAATGTATTGTTTTTCGAGATCTTTTCACCGCGGGACTTCGCATGCCTCCACAAAATTTTCTTGAAGAAGTGTTCAAAAGATATAACATTGAAATGCGTCATCGACTCCCAATGCGATAGTCGGATTATCGGTCTTTATTTGGGCGTCTGCGAAGTCAAAATGTTCGACCAGACATAGACTGTTTCTGTGCCTTGCATGAGTTGCATTGTCAATTTCGAAACAGGACTATTGAGCAGCGCAAAGTTCAACTTTACTTTGGTTGTTGTAACTTCAAGACTGCTCGTGGTTAGAAACAGATATCTCCTGCTGGAAAAAATAAATGGGCTGACGGTTGGTATAATTACTGGTTCTACCACAAAGTTCCCATGGTAGAAGAAAAGCTTGGTAAGAGGGGTGTGGTAAAAAGGTTTCCGCTAGCTGCGCGCATGCATAGAGAACAGTTTGATTGTAAACCTAAGTTTTCCAAATCTCAAGGCTACTCTGAATGTCTTAAAGCTTTTAGTCGAGTTGTTTTTCAACAATCAACTCGAGATCTTGTCGAAGAGTATATTGCATTTGGTGTGTGGCCACTTCGCCTTGGGTGGGATTTTCTTCGCTATCATACAAAGAAGAGTAGAGGAAAGGATTATATTTTTCCAGACAGAGATACAGTGAAACCTTCAAAGTTTGACACTGAAGAGGAATTTGTTACTGCTGTTGAAAATAAGGCTATTGATTTGCTCGGAAAGTATCTTCATACAGAAAGAAAGCTTATGGATGATATCATTGGTAGGGATTATGTTAGGTTAAATAGGATATTTGATCTTGTGAAGATAACTTACAAAGTTCGTCCACCCCCTGCCTATGCTCGGGTCAAAGACAAGAAAGATTACATTAAGACTTTGAAGCGGAAGCGAAGTGATGCGGCGAAGTCTACTTCTTCGGCGAAGACGCCAGCTAAGGCCGCGGTTACTAAGCCTCAAAAGAAGAAGGCTAAGAAGGTGGTGGCGGATTTGCTTGACGACAATTTGGACCTTTTCGATAGTGAAGTTGATGGCTCAAATCTTGTGGTTTCTGCTCAAGAATTGGAGGTGAGGAAGATTTGCGAGACTTTTACTTCTACTCGGGTTTTCTGCCGGCGCTACTTACCCCTCTTGCAGATTACTTACAAAATTTTGGCTCTTCGCGAGAATTTGGGTACCAGGTGGTATTGGTGAAGATGCGATCTTTGCTATGATGGAGGCCTCTCCTACCGGTACTGCAACTCCTTCTTCACCTAGACTTAGGCATCCAACTCCTGATTTTCCAGCGAAGTTAAATTTGTCAACTTCTGCTTTATGTGATGACAATGCTTTTCCTGAGTTAGCGAAGTTGGCTAGAAATATTTACATAAGTCATTTGCTAGAAAATCCTTCTTGACTCCACGAAACTTTAGTTTCTGAAAAAGTTACTGATGAAGAAGCTGAGGCTGCGGAGAAGACCTTTGCGAAGCCTTCTTCAGTACCTGCGAAGGTATCTGATGTTGCTAAGGAGCCAACTGATGTGGCGAAAGAAGTTGCTACAAGTATGAGTCTTTACACTATTATGGCTTTGTATCTTTTCTTGAAACTTGCTTTATTTTGATTTGATTCCTTCTTTTTGTAGAACAAACTTTTGGTGAGAGAGCTCGGGGAAGCGGTGAAGATTATGAAGGAAAGACTTCACAAGAAAGGGACAAGAAGCTGGCTGGTTTTTCTTTCGATGATTTTTCGATGTCGAGGGACGAGGAAGCCGAACTTGACCAAGCGAAGTCGTTTATCGAGTCATTTGGTTAATGTTGAGGGTCAACGAGAAGATTCCCTGTCCTCTCAAAGAAGGAGAGAAAGTTGGTAAGTTTTCTTGTTTTACTTCGTTATGCCATTCTATATTTTTGTCTTTGATAGAGAAAGTTTGTGATTGATTTGATTTTGATTTATTTTTTATTTGTTTGTTTTCAGCTCAATTTTTCCTTGATGTATCGACTTCATCTAGAGAAAAGACCATTGATGTTGGTTCTATGAAAGGCGTTGCCGAAGACCATCCGACTCCGCAAGTGGCTATTGATGCTCAAGAACTCACTTCGAAGATGTTTGAAGTCTTTGGAAAATACTTTGAAGTTTTGTTTGGATAAGCGGAGTCAACTTGGATGCCTACAAGTTTGTCGGTCGGGATAGACAAACTCGGGTGCTCCCGAAGAAGCCTGAGTTACAAGCTGTCTAAATGTATTGACGATGCTTTTTCGGTCCCGATCTTTGAGGGTGAGTTGGCCAAGAAGAATCCATTGGAGCTTGCGATGCGAGTTTAAGTTTGATGTACATGGTATATTTCTTCAAAAAGTTATTATTTTTCCTCTAGATTGTTTGTTTATACTTTGTTTTGATTGTTGTTATTTTTGTAGGGTGTACTTGTCAATCGTGGTCTTAGGAAATCTCTCAAGGATAGTGCAACTGCTTTTGCACTTCGTGAGAAGTCTCTCTTGTCGAGATTGATTCTTTGAAAGCTTCGACTTCTTTGCCAAAAAGTGGAAAGAGGTAATCTTTGTGGATGAGTGGCACGGGCTTGATCGGTTGTACCATGGAGCTTCGGATACTATCAAGGAGAAGGAAAATGAACTTGCTCTTGCGAAGTCTACCATAGACACTCTTAGGAAAGAGAAGTCATATTTGGAGAAGAAGAAGGCGGCCCGATGAATTGATGATGCGGAGGTTTAACGAGCGTGGGAACTATGCAAAAATGCTTATGAGAAATGGGGTGCCACTCCCAAAGATCCAAGTTGGGAGTTGGGAGAATATGATCCTTTTTCGGCTTGTTGTGCAGGGCGGTATGAGGATCTTGGGTTGTCATTCAAGGCTGCTGGCGATACAAGCGTCATGTATTCGACTCGTGCTCTCTTGCATATTATGAAAGAGGCTAATGATCCGCTATATGAAACTTTTCTTGATCCTTCTTTCAAATTCCTGGTGATGCGGTCAACAAGATTGCTACCCGTACTCATATTCTTTGCAAGAAATTCTTTGGAAATCTTGGTGCAAGTGTGGCCATGAGCATTGTCTTGAGAAAGTTAAGGAGAAGTTGAAGAAGGTACTTCTTGATTTATTCTGTTTTTCGAATTTTGTGGTTGTTTCTTTTGACTTGCTAACTTGGCTTTTAACGGGTTGAACTTGATATTTTACGGGAAGAAGAATCCTTGAGGAGGTTGAAGGAAGAAGAAGAAAGGAGGGCAAGCGAAGAAGAAGAAAAGAACCGAAATGATGTTAGTGAGCGAAGGGGTTAGCTTTATGGATTGGTTTTACGTTTTTGAGTGTTACGTGAGGGGAGGGAGGAGAAACATCTTGTCCTGGAGACTTGTTGTAAATTTGTTAAGTTTGTGATTTATGCGGTCTCGTTAACTTTATGGTTTCTAAAGCGCAAATGCTGTTTTTAATGCGAAAGGTAGAATGCATTTTGAATTATGGTTGTTTATGCGGATTTTTTGACTTTGGAATATCTGCCTTGAGGTTCCTCAAGCGAAGCTGCGCGAGGATATGATACCTATTTTACCTCTCATGGTTGCGAAGGATAACTTTATTTTTTGAGGCTTCGGAATTTTTGGAATGTTGCGTGGCCTCTGGTAGTGTTGACATTGGTGTTTTTGTGGATGAGCGCCTTGGGAAATCTAATCACGAGAAGTCTTCTTATAGGATGCCTAGGGTTGTTGATTTTAGTACCGTTGGACGAGGTAATTGTTTGTTTAGCCATTTTTTGTGTCTTGTATGTGCTTGTGCTTAGTTCTTGTATTTTTGTTTCAGTCATCATGCTCAAGTGCTTCTCAAGCTTTGTTTTTTTGGGGATGATTTTCAAGGCGCGGTGATAAAATAATCAACGAAGTTGTTGAAGATATTTTGAGTGAAGCGACAACTAGTGTTGCTTAGAAGAATTTTGACTAAAAAGTTTGTATATTTGTGTTGTATATATATATGAATAAGTATTTCCATCTTTTTGTAATCTAAGGAATTTTGTAATAAAGTTTATGATTTTGTGAATTTTTTTCTCCTTAGGGGGATTTGAAAATGTCGTCCCCTTTTTTCTTTTTGTGAGGTAGGAGCAAAGACTTCGATTTGAAGTCAAAGTTTTCTCCTTAGAGAGATTTGAAAACGTCCTCCTCTTCTTTTTTTGAAGTAGGGCGAAGACTTCGATTTGAAGTCGAAATTTTCTCCTTAGAGAAATTTGAAAACGTCGTCTCTTCTTTTTGCGAAGTAGGAGCGAAGACTTCGATTTGAAGTCAAAATTTTCTCCTTAGAGAAATTTGAAAACGTCGTCCTCTTCTTTTTTTATGAAGTAGGGGCGAAGACTTCAATTTGAAGTCGAAATTTTCTCCTTAGAGAAATTTGAAAACGCCGATCCTCTTCTTTTTTTTGCGAAGTAGGAGCGAAGACTTCGATTTGAAGTCAAAATTTTCTCCTTAGAGAAATTTGAAAACGTCGTCCTCTTCTTTTTTGCGAAGTAGGAGCGAAGACTTCGATTTGAAGTCAAAATTTTCTCTTAGAGAAATTGTGTAGGTAATAATTTTAGTTTTGTACTTAAATTATACCTACTTGTTATCTGATACGTGAAAACTCTAGCCGATGCTAAAGCATTTTTGCTTTTCGGCTTTGGAAAAATTGTAAAAGCAGTAAATAATGCACAAGTTGGGGAAACTACTCTCTCATTTATATTTGGTATGAGAATTTTACAATAGAGTGCGCCTCGTTAAAAAACCACTCACCTGCGAAGGGTTTCCCTGAGTGGAAAAAGAGTGCGACTCTTGATTGAATTGGAAAATGCTTTCTAAGAAATTGAATCTAACTTGCATATTTACAAAACTTTTGAAAAGAAAAAACCTAGGGATAGTACTTGCGAAGATCTCTCGATGTTCCATGTATGACTTAGTTCTTCTCCTTTGAGGTTCTCGAGGTGGTATGAGCCTTGCTGTTTGATTTGGTTATGACGAAGGGTCCTTCCCACTTTTCTTTGGAATTTTCCTCTTTGTATCTTCATTTCTTTTCCTCTTGAGCACGAAGTCTCACAGGTTGTAGTTCTCTTTTTACTACTTTCTTGTTGTACCACTTGCTTGTTTCTTCTTGATATTTTCTCAAGTTGAGCACAGCTTGGTTTCTTTCTTCTTCGAGCAAATCCTTGCTTGTTTCTTGATCTTCTTCGTTTGTTATTTCCACATTTGTTCTTGGACCTTCGAACTGGATTTCTTCTGGAGTCATTGCCTCATCTCCATACAATAGCTTGAAAGGTGTGAATTTTGTTGATCTTGTGGTAGTTGTGTTGTGGCTCCAAACAATTCTTGGTAATTCTTCGACCCATTTTCCTTTTGGAAGTCCCACTAGATTTTTGATATTCCCACACATATTATGCCATTTGCTCTTTCGACGGCTCCATTTGATTGTGGATATCGACTGATCGAAGCAAAGTTGGATTCCCAAACTTTCACAATAATTTCTGAAGTCTTCGCTATCGAATTGAGTTCCATTGTCCAAAGTTATGTGTCTAGGGACTCCGAATCTGCAGATTATGTTTTGCCAAAGAAACTTCTTCATTGTTATTGATGACATGTTTGTGATTGGCTTCGCTTCTATCCATTTTGTGAAGTATTCAACTGCAACAATTGCGTATTGATGGTTGCCTTGAGCGGGAGGGAGCTTTCCAATTATGTCTATTCCCCATCTTGCAAGTGGCCAAGTGGGTTCTATGTGTTGAATTGGGTTTCTTTGGAGCATTTGACTTGCTTGCTGAAATTTGACAATTGTGGCAAGTCTTCACTATTTCCTTACTATCTTTTTGAGCCGTTGGCCAATAGAACCCTTGTCTGAACGCCTTTCCTGCTATGGCTCTTGGGCCTGCATGATTCCCACATACTCCGCTATGGATTTCTTGAAGTAGTTCCTTTCCTTCTTAAGCTTGAGATGCATTTGAGTAGTGGTTCACAAATGCCATGTTTGAAAAGTTGGTTGCCGATGATTTTGTAATTTCTTGTTTTGTGCTTCATTCTTATTTCTTCGGCTTCGCTTTACGGTTCATAGAATCCTCTTAGGAAGGCTATTATTGCTGATCTCGGTCTTCGCTTTCAATGATATGGATGTATTTTGGTTCTTCAATTTTTGCTTTTTATCGAAGACTACGAAAGTACTTGATAGAACACATCTGGTGGTAATTTGACTTTTTGAGCTGCTGCTTTTGCGATTTCATCTGCTTCTTCGTTATTTGTTCTTGAGATGCTTCGCACTGTGAATCCTTCGAAGTGTTTTTCTTGATCCACGATATTTTGCAAATATTTTGCTAGTTCGAGGGTCTTTTTGCCTTGTAGTTTTTCTCAACATGGCCTACTACAACTTGTGAATCGGTCTTGATCATTTTTTTGCACTCCCATTGCTCTTGCTTTGCGAAGCCCTAGCAATATTGCTTCATACTCCGCGATGTTGTTTGTGCATCGAAATTCTAATCTTCTTTGCATATTTCATCTTGACACCGGATGGCGAAGTGATTATTCTTTGCTACACCAGCCCCCATGAGCCCATGCTCCATCGCGAGTTCATTGTCCATTCTTGACAAGACAAAGTCCATTCTTGATGGTCTTTTTGATCTTCGTGACTTGTTCTTTGGTGTCAATACGAGATGAAATGCCAATACTTGTGATTTTATTGCTGTTCTTTTTTCGAATTCAATGAAGTATTGTGAGATTTTGGCTGCCCATTTGCCAAGTCTTCCTGAAGATTTGCAGCTTTGGAGGACATCTTTGAGGGGTTGATTTGTTGGTATTCTCACTTTGTGTGCCAAGTAGTGCTTCAATTTTCTTGTTGCCATGAGTACTGCGTACGCTATTTTTTCTATCTCTGAATAATAAATCTTTGACCCAGAAAGGGCTTCGGAAACAAAGTAGATAGGTTCTTGCTTCTTTGCGTGGTCTTTCTCTTTTTCTTGAACTAGGACTGCGCTTACGGCTTTCTCAGATGCTGAGATGTAAAGGAGTAGTTCTTGATCAACATTTGGTGTTGTCAATGTTGAAGGACTAGAGATACTTTTTTATTTCTTCAAAGGCTTTCATTTGTTCTTCTCCCCATGCGAAGTTTGTCTTCGCCCTTTTTAGTGCTTGAAATATTGGAAAGCTTTTTTTCTGCTGACTTCGATATGAATCTGTTCGTGAAGCCAATCTTCTGTTAGCTTTTGGATGTCTTTGATGTTCTTTGGAACTTCTGTTTCCATTCTTTGCTTTTATCTTCTCGGATTTGGGTCGATGCCTTTTCTTTGAAACTATGCATCCGAGGATTTTGCCTTTTGTACTCGAAGGTACATTTTTCGGGGTTGAGTTTGAGATTTGACTTTCTCAAGTTCTCAAATGTTTGCTTCAAGTCCTTTATATGGTCTTCGTGCTTCTTGCTTTTTACTATTATGTCATCAACATATGCTAATAGATTGTCTCCAATTTGATCTTTTAGTGCTACCGAAGTCATTCGATGAAACTTGACCCGGCATTGCGAAGCCCCTCTGCCATTCTTTGGAAGCAGTAAGTTCCAAATGGTGTGATGAAACTTGTCTTTTCTTCATCCTCCTTTTTCATGTAAATTTGATGATATCGAGAAGCAATCAAGGAAACTTAGCATTTCGCTTCCTGCTGCTTGATCGACTAGTGTGTCGATTCTTGGTACGGGGAAGTTGTCTTTTGGGCAAGCTTTATTGAGATCTGTGAAATCTATGCACATCCTCCATTTTCCATTGCTCTTCTTCACCATCACAATGTTGGCTAGCCAAGTTGTGAATTGTACTTCTCCTATGACCTTCGCATCAAGCAATCTCGGTACCTCAGCTTTTGCGGCTATTGTTCTATCTTCGGAAATTTTCCGTAACTTTTGTTTCTTTGGCTTGTAACTTGGATCAATGTTTAGGCGATGTTCGATAATGTCTCTGCTGACTCCTTCTAGGTCTTTTGCTGACCATGCGAAGACATCTTGGTTGCTTCTTAAAAACTTATCAATTGTTCTCTTCCTCTTCTTTTTGCTAGATTTGCTCCTATGATAACTTTTTTTGTCTTTACCATTGGATCTAGCAATACTTCTTTGGTTTCTGCCTTTGAGCATGTCTTTGCTTTCTTCTGAGACTTCGCATTTTCTGTTTCTTTTTCTTCTTCTTCGATCTCTTCGATGGCCAAAACATTTCTTTGTGCCGGGGTTGAATCTTTCTCAATGTTTCTTGCTTCTGTCTGGTTCCCGTGGATTGATATTGGCCCATTGAGTGCTGGAACTTTCATGCACAAGTAAGAGTAATTGATTACGGCTTCGAAGATGTTTAAGCTCCCTCTTCCGAATATGGCATTGTATTGGCTATGCATTTCAACAACATCAAATGCTACTTGTTCTGTTCTAGCATTGTTTTGTGTTTTGAAAGATACTGGCAACACAATTCTTCCAATTGAGTTTATCCTTCTGCCGCCGAAGCCAACTAGTGGGTATTCTGCCCTTCCCAAGTTTTGCCTTTTGATTTGCATTGCATCTAAAGTTGATGCGAAGAGAATGTCTGCGGAGCTTCCACCATCCACTAGAATTTTTGTAACATCCCAGCCATCAATGTTTGCTTCGATGACCATGGCATCCATATGTGGATAGTCTTTGAGTTTCATGTCTTGTTCTGTGAAGATAATTGGTTGATGTGACCATCTTGTTTTCTTGTAAGGGCCTTCCATTGTAATTGCATTGACTCTTCGGAAATAATTTCTTCTCTCGTTGTTTGTTGAATGTTCTATGCTGTTTCCCCCGCAGATTGTCATTATTCTGCCTCTACTTGCTGTTGACACGGCTGGTGAACCGTTGTTTTGGACATTTTGGATGTTGTTTGCCATTGAAGCTTCGGGCTGTGTACTTTGCATTGGTCCCCATTGTGGCGGAGCTATTGCCAAAGGTTGGCAATTGTATATTGGTGGTGGTCCTGGTAACACTTGCTGGTTGTAACTTGGATCATAATATGCTTGATTGTGCGAAGTGCTTGCTTGAGACAAGAAGTTTATTGATCTTTGATTCTCCATTAATTTGCTCTCTTGTTGTACTTGCTCTATGCTCTTCTTTACCATAGGACACATCTTGGAAGTATGACCAGCCCCTTTGCCATGAATGATGCAATACATCTCTTCGGGCTTTAACATTCTTCTTTCTCCGAATCTTGCTTGATTGAAACCCCCTCTTTGGCTATTGTTGAAGTTTCTGTTGTGGTATTGACTTCGCTGGTTGTTTTGAGCCTGAATGTTGTCTCCGCTTTGCTCATTGTTGATTTGATTGATGCGAAGTGGTGGTAGGTATTGGTATTGTCTTTGCTCAAAATTTTGGGGTTTAAACTGACTGTTTGACTTTGCTTGATTTCTTTGTGCATTCTCTTCTTCAGTCTTCTTTCTGAAATCATCGTCTGATCTTGCATATTTCTGAAATTCCTCATATAATTGAGCAACAGTTGTTGGTCTTTCTCTTTTGAGGTGCGAAGACAATTGTCCGGCTCTGAGTCCTCTTATTGCAGCAATGATTACGACTTCGTCTGATACGTCTGGGATTTGGGTCTTCATTTGGATGAACCTTTTATAATATTGAATTATTGGCTCTTTTGGATATTGCTTGATGTCAAACAGATCATCACTTGTTAGTCTGTGTCTTTGGAATCCTTGGAAATCGACTAACAAGGTTGTTCTGAGTTGTTCCCAATTTTTGAGTGATCTTGGTTTGAGCGAAGCATACCATTTCTGAGCTGGTCCTTTCATTGCCATGATAAGTGCCTTCGCCAGTGTTTTATCATCTCCTCCTCCTGATTCAACAGCTGCTTCGAAGCTCATCAAAAATTGTCTTGGATCTGTTAAGCCTTCATATGTTGGTATGACATTGAACTTGAAGCCTTTTGGCCATTTTGCCATTTGTAAGTCTACTGATAATGGAGAATCTGGGTCGATTGTGACTATTGCCTTTTCCTTGTCTTGATTTGTCTTGTGTTCATCTGTGATGATGACTTCGCTTTCTTGGCTATTCAGTTCTTCATTCAGTCTTCTTATTTTTGCTTCGGCTTCTTCTATTCTTTGCTTCAATGTTTTCTCTCTGGTTCTTGCCTTGCAAGCCTCAAGTTCTTTTTGTTTTTTGATCAACTCTTCTTCTAGCTCTTGTAGCTTTCTTGCCTCTTCACTTTGATTATACTGGGGGATGACTTCCTTGGATACATTGTCTTCGCTTGTTCTTGGTACTTCATCTTCTGTTGTTGTTTCTTCGGCAGCGCTTGCCGACTTGTTCTTGGGAGGTCTTCCCATGATTTCTTGATGGTCGTGGGATAGATCGTTGCTCACAGAAACGGTGGGCGCCAAGATGTTGGGTGATTGCTCAACACAACACTTTATTGATGATGATATGGTTTACAAGGTTGCCATTCAACATGGCGATTACAAAGGATGTCGGGGGGGTATTTATAGTCCCCCGGGCCGTAGTGGTGCAAAAATGTAAGAACTTTGAAACGAATCTCTCTGACCTATCTTTTCCCTTGAAGTCATATTCTTTGTCTTCGCGATGCCATTTTTGACCAATCTTCGCCATTGCATTGTCTTTTTCTGGCGCGGCCGTTATCACCATCTTTCGCTTGAGACCTGAACCCATGCTCCTTTACTTCAGGTTTTATTATTTCCCTGCAAAGTTAAGTCTTGCGAAGTCACCGCACACACTTATATTCCTCTTCTGTCCGAATGTCCTGCAATCTTCAAAGCTTGGGACGAAAGATTTTAAGGGAATCAAAGTTAGAACCCAACACCATGGTACTCTCTTCAGCACTGATCGTGAATCCATTGTTGGTGGAGTTAAGACAAGAAGTCAATTTTACAAAGTGTCCATTGATCATCATATATAAGAAAAGATGAGCCATTAAACCCATGCCTAGATGCAACAATATTGGTGCCCATGCCAAAGGAATCTCAATTGCTTGGCCTTTCATATTATAACTTATATTTTCTTTGCAGGTTCAAATGATTAATGGTTGAATTTCACAGCGATATGTACAAAGAATGGAAGACAAAGTGTTGGCCTTTATGCATCCTAGCTAGTTATTGAGTTTTTATTTCTAGTATGGACTATATGTGTTTGCTCTATAGAGCCATACATCATTATGTACATATAAATTGATTTGATCTGAATAAGCACGATGTTTGAAATCAATTCTACAATATGTGGATCATGTGTGATTATGGAAATGTGTGGTTTATGTGATTTTTGCAATGTGTCATATTTGTGTGATTTTATATAATAATCTGTGTGCCACATGTATAGGCGAAATAAATATTTGTATCATAATCCAAATATGTTACAATAGATATAAAAAAGTGTTACAAACCATGTGTTCCTTTGTTTCCACCGCGCTCTTCCATAACGCAGATGTGTTACTAGAACTAAAAAAGGTGTTACAATCGACATCCTTGTAACACTAGGCAAATGTTCCAATAAATATACAAATGTGTTGTAAACTATGCATTCTACCATATTGTGAAGTGTTACTAGAGCCAAAAAAAAAAGTGTTACAGGAAAAATCTTTGTAACACTAGACAAATGTTCCTATAGACAAATAGATGTGTTACAATAAACCAGTCTATAGTAACATAGGCAATTGGAACACAAAAGAAAATGTGTTACTAAGAGAGCTAGTAACACTTTTTCCAACATATAGTAACACAAGTTGGTGTTACTATATCCCTGCGCGCTGTATAGTAGTGTGCAGTGCGACCTCTGGGGGCACCGGCGGTATGAACCTCCGGCGTGGCGGGGTGCCCTGCAGCCTATACACGCCCAACAAAGCAAAATTTGTGTGCAGGACACTCAATAAGCTTGGTTTGGTCCGTAACAATTCTTATTCGTCCATTTATCTCAATGGAGTTTGTTTTGTCTGCAGGGACATTACACAGCATCACTCACTGTATACGAAAACAACCCAAATTGCAACCGCGTGAGAGTGTAATATAGTCTGCGGAGCTTGAGAATGTGCAGACCACACAAGAACGTACTACATACAAGTAATAATGCATTGACAGGCAACGACTTGACCGAAGACTTGTAAGTCATTGCAAGCTTTTTAGAATGTGCACTAGCGCAGCTGCCTACCTCCAGCTCTTGCTCATTGGTGAACTTGTGGTTGCAGAGGCTTGTAGCAACCTACCACGGCCGGCAGAGAGGCAGACACCAGGCAGTACATCATGCGCAGACACCGCATGCAAGTGCTTGCAGATTGTAAAGCAGTGTCCTTGATCATTATTTGTTGCGGCATTTCCTTGAACGTTGCAGCGACTCCATGCAAGTCATTGGCTGGACAGCTGAGTCAGCCCAACAGTGAAAAGACAGAAGCAAACATGCATGACTTGTGTATGCATTGCATTGTTGGTTGCCACCAACCAGAACATTGTAATAAAGCAAAATAATGCTGAGGCATGTTGGTGATTATCTTAAAGTGAGATGGTAAGGCCATCATCAGAACCAGCATTCTTAGCACTAAATCCAACAGCGACGACTGAGGCCGACCATGGTCATACAAATTTTCGAGTCGTCGCAATCGCGTTCTGATACTTCCGTGTCCTAGGCCATGATTGAACGAAGTTGCTAAGAAACATCCTCCGCCCTTCCTTGACTTTTCCAGCCGGACATGTTTCTACAGCTTCGCTCTAGTGTACATTTTGCTTCTCGTCTCCTCCCTCTCTATATATAGAGACAGTTACAGCTCGTCGACTCAGCAATACTAGGAAACAAATACAGCAGCAGTGTGTGCACCACTTGTTTCATCTGTTCCTGAGATATCCATCTCTGATCCCCTTCAGTCCATCTGTTGGTGCAAACTAGGCAGGATCTAGAGGATCAGACCTAAGGTAAGGATTAACATTATGCAAGTATATTCCAGGCATGCATCAGGAATAACCCAAGTATTTCTTACACTTGCAGTACATTTATCTAGCATTTGCATTGCGTGATATTATTGTTTCTCACATGTGGCTTCCTCTTCGCTTTTCTGAACAAAAGGACGGCGACGGCTCCAGCGGCGACTCAGCAATACTAAAACACACTAGAGCAGCAGTGTGTGCAGTGCTGCTCTTGTTTGATCTGTTGCTGATATATCTATCCGTGTCCGATCCCCTTCATTCCATCTGTTGGATCTTGAGGAGCAGCGCTAAGGTGACGATTAACATTAACCATTTATATTCCACGCATGCATCGGTAATAACCCAATCATCGGTTATAGATTTGCAGTACATGTATCTAACCCACGATGCATGTATCCATTATCAGGTTGGTGGAATTCGCACAGCGATTTATTCATGGCGGAGATGGTATGTTCAGCCCTTGTTCAGGAGACCGTGAGCAGAGGCGTCTCCTTTGCGCTGGGCATGCGCGAGGAGAAGGCATCGCAAGGCCACCTGACGGAGAGGCTTGAGATGGCAGTCAGCCATCTGGAGTTTGCGCTTGAGAGGGCCCAAGAGCTTCAAATCAGGCACCTCTCTTTGATTATGCGCTTGAAGCAGATCAAGTGTGCCTACGTCGAGGCCATGGAACTGCTGGACAAGCACAGGCAGCAGCAAGCGGTGCCTCCAGGACAGGAACTGCAGGATGCTCACAGGGTGAAGAAGCGCAAGCTGCTATGGGTTATCAGTGCTAAGAACATGCTCACCACATCTTCTTTTGCTGGCTTGAGCACGGATGATGTTCGAAGATTTGAATTGTATGCAGACTATGCCGCCAGGTTTGTGAGGGATGTGGAGTCTGGATGTTCACTTCGTCACTACACCTTTTGCAACCCTATTGTCAGGCGTCTCCTTGAAGGTAAATATCTCCATTATTACTTGAAGCAAGGAAACCTGGTACGAGATTTATTTATATTGCCCACGTACTCTGACGAGCGTGGAGTAGAGGCTGAGCTGTCATACAATTATAAGGATAGCACAATGGCTGAGAAATGTTTCAGTCTGCTGTTGTCCCTACGACTATCGGAAAGCACAGACATAGTTGGGCTTGCTATTAAAGGCTTGCAATTCTTGACTTGTGGGTTCAAACAACCTGCTGAATGTGCAATGGCAGAACTTACTCTAGTGCCTAATTTACAATTACAAGAAATTGCCCCTTTGGCTGGGCCTCGGTTGGTGCACCTTCAAGAGCAGGCACAATTTTCTCGCCCAGACCCAGCATGTTGCAAAGGAAGTAGGCACGGACTTTGTGCTAAAGACATCGTCTCATCAGGGTTAGCAGACATTTTCCCAGAGCAAGTCATTTATTGTTGTTTTCGCTGCTACTATGTACCAGCACTGGAGTCCAGCACGCGTATGCCAATTGATGAGGTGGGCAGAGGTTGCAAGCCACCTCTGAAAGTGACCATGAGATTCAGGCCCCATTTTGAGTCTCTTCATTATTTTTTGACCAGGTATCTTCTTAATTTATTGAAAAGGAAGAGAGTTAAAATCAATAAGTACATTTATGCAGAAGAAACGATCGGACACGATGTTGAGAAGTACTCCCTCCGTCCCTATATGTTTGTCTCTAGAAAACCGTGTTTCCTTCCTAGAAAACCGTATTTCCTTCACAAACACGTTTTCCGGGCGACACACATAGAGGAACGGAGGGAGTATATAGATGATGTCAGCGTACAGGAAGTGGTCGAGACAGTAAAATCAAACACAATAAGCAGTTTCTCACGCCAGCCAGAGCTGAGGGAGTACAGAATAGATTGGTCCTCTAGACATGGTACTGCATGCTTTGTTGTGGAAAACGCAAGGGTGGAAACAGCACGTGTGCCCAGAACCAGTAAAAGGTATAATACCCGATCGAGCAAGAACAAGGACAAGTAGCAGGAGATAACTAGGTAGCTAGGTCGCGTTGTGCTTGCATTGCCCTGCAACTGGTGTATGTTTAAGCTACTGTGGTGTCTAGTATTTGGATCTTTTGTAATATGGTACTACTCCATCATATGTAATATGTATTTGTCTTCTGGTTGAGTAACAAAACTAGTACATATATATGCAAATCCATATCCTAGATAATCTTAGTACTAGAGCCCAGCACGCGCGTATGGTAGCTCATTTTTTTCATGATGTGACCGAAGCAAGAGCAGAGGCGGTGGGAAGCCACATCTGCTGCTGAGCGCTGATTTCTGGCCTCATGCTGCGACTGAGACGCAAGATAGTTATGCACTCGAAAAGATGGGAGACGTCCAAGAGTATATAGAGATATGCGCATAGAGCGCAACTCGCCCAAGCACTAAAACCAGACGTAATATCGATTGTTTCTTACGTTTCACCTAGAGCTGACGGAGTATGTCAGGATACTGCCATGTGGGACCAGGCCAGGGCAAGTTGAGCAGGCGCCAGGCTCTCATCGTGGTGGGCATCGGCTACTTAAAGAACGGAGGAGGTCATGTGGAGGCATCAACCAAATTATCAATCACCATTTACCTTTTATCTTAGTTACTATTCATCTTCTTCCTTAGGATTGTACTGTAGCTTGTTCCTTGCTACTTGTATCTGAAGTTGCTTTAGCAATCCAGGTTGGGGTTGCTAACAGTGGTATCAGCTCCTCTTCGATCCTCACTATGGATCCCTCCATCATGCTTGCCTAGATCGATCCTCCGCAAGCTCGACGAGATCAAGTCCTGTTGGGAGCAGCGCTGCTCGGCGCCCGGCGACAAGCGGCTCAGCGCGACGCAGGCCGTCGTGGCCGATAACTGGGGAGGGCTGTTCGAGCCCGTCTCCCTCCTAGAGGAGCGCGTCTGCGACCCGATGAAGGACCCGCTCGCCGTCGTCACTCACATCGTGGTGACAACTGGCGCGGTCTCTTCAACGACGCCCCCGACGAGCCCGTCCCAGCGCTCGACTCCACCTCTTCCGCCCTCGGCCTTTCACGACCACCGAGGACATCGAGCCCGAGGAGATTCCGCTCCGGATCCGGGGCGCGAGGAGCTGGAGGTGACCGAGAAAGTCCACCCATCCACCGGCAATGAGGTGCTCAAGGCCATCGTCCCCGCGCTCGACCGCAACTCCCTTGCGCAAAGGCGGCCTCTCCGCTCCGCGACAACGAGCTCCCTGCGTCGGCTTCGGTTTCACCGGCCGCGGAGGGCTCCTTTGCTCTGCGTCCGCGGCGCCTCCCTCAGCGTCTGCGTCGGCCTCGCCGACCGCTGCGCCCGCGGTAACTTTGCCCGAGCATGGCTTGTTCCTCGACTCCGCCGACCGCGGTGAGCCCCACCGCTTTTCGCCTCGACCGCCAACCATGGCGAGTTCCTGCCGCTCTTCACCCGAGCGGCGCCCATGCCATGGCCACCGATGCAGCTCTGGACGCGCGCGGCAATGGCGGCGCGTTCGGCCGCCAAGCAATCCGACTCGGCTTCCCTACGCGCATCGCCCACAAGGTGCTCAACCCTGGGTCGCAACCACGCCGCGCGTTGCCTCCCACCTCGTCTTCCACCGCTACGACGGGCACAAGTGCCGGCGTGAGCTCTCTGTCACCGAGGGTTGTCATGTTGTAGTTCTTCGTCGACCAGCTCCTCAACGGGCTCTCCTACGCCTCCACGCTTGTCTGTGAGTCGCTCGTCCACGCGGAGCAGTTCCTAGTGGCCAACGCCACCGCGGCGGGAAATCAAGCCTCGTTTCAACCGGGCTGTCATGTCCGCGCGGCCACCGATCCAGTTCCTCTACGCCGATCTTCCGACTCACGCTTCACCAGCCTTATGCCCCAGCCTCGCCGTGCTCACCACCGCCCCGGCGGCGACAACTAGTGCCCAGGCGTCGTGGTGTTCCTGTATCTCCGGGACGCTCGTCCTCGTCGGCGTCGTCTTAACCACCGGGGAAGAGCCGAGCTTCCACCTCTTCCACCTTACCGTCTGTTGCTGGAGTTCGTCACCTGGTGGCGCGGCGTGGACTCCACCAGGCCTGCCATGGAGCAGCCGCTGGTGACCTGTGCCATGTTCATGCTGTGCGACACCATGGGGTACCACATGCTAATCGACATCACCGTCACCGACGCCGCCGCCGGCGTTGGACGCGCGCAGCAGCCACAACGCCACGTCGTGACAGCCTTCATCATCCACTCTGTCACGCTGGACGTGTCTGCGTTCATCTGCGCGCACCACGTCCGCGGACGCGCGCTTCGAGACCGTGCTGCCGGCGGCCATTCTGCTGCTCATGCCGGCGTCGTTGGCCATGGAGTGCAACACGTTCAGGCTCAGCTTCCTCGGCATCTTGCTCTGCAACTCCTGCCTCACCGACTGGACGCCCACCAAGTGTTCCATGCAAAGCACCAACCACTTCTCTGTTGAGTCCGCCTTCAGGGCTGTGGCCGCTGTGGCTGTCGTGCGGGATCGACCAGGACGTGCTCGTCTCCGTCGATATTGCCAACCACTTCGCGCTCGTGTTCGACCACGGCATGCTCGTCTCCATCGGCGTCACCGTGCCTCGGAGCATCGTGCCCCCAAGCTCCATGGTTGAGCTATGGCCGCTCAATCGTCTCTACAGTCGTGCTTCCCAAGCCACCGAGCAAAGTGTACACGACACTCATCATCAAGCTGGTGATGACTGCTGACAGTCAAGCGCGTCGAAGATCAATGATGCGGCTTGAGGGCAAGCCGCAATTTAAGGAGGGTGGAATGGCAGGATACTGCCATGTGGAACCAGGCCAGGGCAAGCTGAGCAGGCGCCAGGCTGTCATCGTGCTGGGCATCGGCTACTTAAAGAACGGAGGAGGTCACGTGGAGGCATCAACCAAATTATCAATCACCATTTACCTTTTATCTTAGTTACTGTTCATCTTCTTCCTTAGGATTGTACTGTAGCTTGTTCCTTGTTACTTGTACCTGAAGTTGCTTTAGCAATCCAGTTGGGGTTGCTAACAGAGTATGAATTATATTGGATCTCGGACATGGTGGTGCAGGGTTCGTTGCGAAAAAAGGCAAGCATGGAAAGAACAGGGTGCGCCTAAAACCAGAGGAGGAGGTACGTACTTGAGAAAGCACAAAGCAGAAGTGGCAGCAGGTAGCTAGGTTGCCAGTTGCCATCCAACCAACACTAGCCCATGCCACAAGCCCATGCTTGCTAGTCAGTGTGGTACAGTGGTGTCCACTATTTGGTTGGATCATAATCCTTGATTATTTGTAACATGCACATGCCTACTGCATGAGAAATAAAACTACCTTTTCCTGCCGCCAACTGTACCAAAATTTCCCTAGTACTACATGACTAGCCATTCGATACAATATAATACTAGTCCTTATATTTGATTGAAAACATAAATAATCGCATAATTACTCTCTGCAGGTCTTTGGCCACCTCGATCCCCATCCTCGCCGCCCTTGCACCGGCACGGCGGCACCCACGCACCCTCCCCTCCCGTACCCTTCCTCCACCTCCCTCACACGCCCCCGTCTCCTCTGCTGCGCGCGGACGCCCGAGAGATCTGGTGTAACGCCCAAAAGAAAAAAAAAAGTGAAGAAGGGGATTAGAAGGGCAAAGGCCCACTTGTACCGATGTCATTACAGATGGAAGGTTTCTCCAACCTCCAATAATCATCGCCAGTCGCCAGACGCCATTCAGATCTCGCTGCAACAGCGGCTGCTCATGCAAAGCTGCGATTCACATCCCTAGTTTGACAATTCATATCGGAGGTAAAAACTGTCGCAGATAGTGAAAGCCTACAGCGACTGCCAAGTGGCCCACCACCACCACATGGTTTGCAGGTCATGTTTCTCGGAAATTACACTGCAGCTTTCTCCTCGTGCCATTCTCCTAGAGAAACAGAAGCAAAGCATCCTCTCTCCACTATGGAAAATATTAGGCTGTCTCCAACAGCATACGGTGACCCATCGATGTTTTGGAGCGTGCACAGTAAAAAAGCAGCGATGAAAACAACGCCTACTCCAACAGCGAACGCAAAGAGAATACTCATCGATGTGTCTCTCTCCTGTATCTCTTCCTCCCGTATCCATCACCGGCTCGAGGTCCTGCCTCCCGGTCCATGGCGGCTCTCCTCCCTCAAGGTGCCGACCCACCTCGAGCTCAGGCCATGGAGGTCTCGGCAGCCACGGCGGAGATCCAGGCCCGCGGAGTCCTCGTTGAGCCGTCGCCGTCCACTCTGGCCGCTCGCCGTCGTCGAGCCCACCTCCTTCCTCGTCGTCGTAGCCGGGCCCTTGGGCGGGTCGGGAGCAGCGCTTGCCTCCTCGGCCGGCCGCGGCCGCGGCGGCGGCGACCCGACACCACCGGCGGGGCGGCCATTGAGAGGCGGCATCGCCGCTGCGGGACTGGAGGTGGGAGAATCTGAGAGGGAAGTGGACCCGCGCGGCGATGCAAAACGAGCGAGAGCGGACGCACATATGCCTTCTCCATGGCCTCGTAGACATTTTGCATCGGACGGTTGCCTACCTTGTTGGAGGCTGTTTTTTCCCCAAATCCACTGTACAGTTGGCATTTTGCATATATGCATACGCTCTTGGAGACGGCCTTACCTCCACTTTTTCTGTGCTACTGTAAACCGTTGTATAGTTGGATAATACTACAGTACTCCCTTTACTTACTACCAGGAGGTAATTCAATACCTCAAATAAAAAAATCTAAACTATTGACTTTTTAAGATTTTTTTGAAATAATTAATAATTTTTTTAAAAGAAACTAGAGGGGCCGGGGCCCCTACAGAGAATTATTATTAAAAAAAAGAGCAGAATAGTCTTAGAGTTACACCATTCAGAAAACAAAAAAAAGAAACAAAGAAAATGAAAGAAAAGCAAAGAACTAAGCCAACTCTAGGGATTGCATCCATTGATCAAAAATAATTGAGGAACTGGGCTTGACTCTCAGCCTTAAAAGTTCAGCTCAGAGTCTTCTGCAATCTTGAAGGCTAAGTCGATTAGCATTAAAGATTATCTCATTTCTGGCGATCCAAATTGTCCAGGACATCAAAATGATTGCCTCCATATAGAACTGGGTCTGCAAGTGGAGTCTGAAGGAGTTGAAGTTTGACAAAATTCCTTCGTCAGATACCCCAAGGTTGATCAATCCCCAACATTGCTGAGCAAAGTTGCAGTGGAGGAAGAAGTGGGAGACTGTCTCCTCATCGAAATAATTAATAATGGAAATATTATCAAATTCCCTCGATAGACCGAACGAGTGCGTAGGCTTACTTCCATCTTTTCCTTGCCCCTTTCTTCTTTTCCGTGTGCACCTTCCTATTTCCTTTTTTAAATTTTAGTTTGCCTTGATAAGTATTATAGAAATTGAAATATTTATCTATAGTTTTATTTATATTTGACGTAGACAACAGCTAAAGTTGAATTTGTACACTGTAACACTAGGGTACATACTAGAAAAAAAGTTTTGACGCTTTGACCATGTCTGTGTTAGGCTGTTGTTGGGCAAGGGCGTTCGGCTGCTGACAACCTGCTATCACTACCGGAATCTGTTGCTTTCCGTGGGGGGATCATTTCCGTCAGCCCCTCACGAGAAAGACGCCTCTTTCCCATGAGCTCGGCGTGAAGCTCACGGGAAAGGAAAACCGCACGGGAAATCTCCTTTCCCGTGAGTATAACTCACGGGGAAAGCCCCCTTTTCGGGAGGACCCGGCTCACGGGGAAAGGGAACCGCTCAGTGCGCCGTTACCCCTCCACCCCCCTCCGTCCCCCTTTCCCATGACACCGCCGTGTAGCTCATGGGAAAGGATTTCCGTGGAGCAGGCTTTCTGTGAGCTAGACGGAGGCCTCGGCAAAGGGACCCCTTTCCGTGAGTGGGGATCCTGCTCACGGGGAAAGGCCCTCACGGAATTTTTTTTTTTTTGGTTTTCATCTTCAAACTTTTTCTACACTTCTTGCACATCATATGGAACTCCATGTTAAATTTTGGTGAATTATTGACTTTATTTGATATATTTAGGTAATTATTCTATTTTATTGGAATTTTTGAAATGAGGCCAAATTTGAACTACAAGTGCTTGAAATTTTTGAAAAAAATTACTAGAAAATTTATATTCCTCATACTCAACACAAAGTAAGGCCTTGCATTTAAAAAAAAAACCAAATATGGAACATCTTAATACGAAATCATGAATGCTAATCCTGTTCGAGTGGTTTAAAAATTCTAGAAAAATAAACCGATGTGCAAAAAATCATGAAATTTGATAATATGTCATGATATCTTATGCCGAGGCTATGATAAAAAATTGGGAACGTTTCGCACAAGTTGGCACATACGATGTTCACAAGCTCCAACATCTACGTAGAAGTTTCGGGATTGTTGAGAATGATCCGGTGTGATTTCATGTGGATGTGGCGGTCAAGTTATGGTTTGGCTATGAAACTTTTTCTATATGCAACAGACATCGAGATTGTGTCATGTCTATTTTCGGAATTTTTGGATTATTTTGGTAATTATTATAATTTTATGTTGTAATTAAGTAAATACAAATAGAGATAAAACCACATGAAATAATGGCCAATTTTTCGCGCAAGGATCAATTATGTATGGGTGAGTGTATGTGACAAGGTATTCTTGAAGTAATCTTGATCAAAATTTAAAAATATATATGCTAGAAAAAGAAAAGAGAGCAATAAATATTATTTTCGAAAAAGCCCTTTCCGTGAGCTTAGGGTTAGCTCACGGGAAAGGGTGTCTATTTCCGTGAGCAGCTCACGGGAAAGGCGGCGAGACCCGCCTCGGTGGGTGCGCCGTGGGGATTTTGTTTTTTATTCTTTCCGTGAGCTATCCCCGTCTCACGGGAAGGGGAATGGCCCACCTCTGCGCGCGGTGTCGGGGAGAGTATTGATTTTTAACCTTTCCCATGAGCCGGATCCGGGCGGCTCACGAAAAGGGCCTCTTTCCGTGAGCGCCCGGATCGGCTCACGGGAAAGGAGTTTATTTTTTTTTAAATTAAGTCAACGGCTCACACTCGACTCCACTCTAACACACACACACACACACACAACACACGAGACATATCCACGAGTCCCGACGCCCGCTGCCGCCCGACGCCCGCCAGCGGCCCCGCCCCGCCCGTTCCGCCGGCCGCCCCTCTCCCGCCGTCCGCCGCCCGGTCCGCGCGGCAGCGCCGCGCCCGCCGCGCCGCCGCCCGTCCGGCGTCCGCCGCCCGGGGCGCCGCGGCGCGCCGGCCAGCGTCCCGGCCTCGCCGTCGCCGCGGCGTCCGCCCGCCACACCGCGCCGCGCCTCCCGGGGCCGCCGACCCGGCCACGCCCGCACCTCCCCGGGGCCGCCTCGGGAAGGAGGAAGGGGGGAGAAGGAGGGCGGTGGAGGGGAGGAGGAGGGGAGGAAGGAAGGAGGAGAGGGGGGAAGGAAGGGGAAGGAAGGAGGAGGGAGGGGGGAAGAAAGGAAGGAGGAGGGGAGGGAGGAGGAGTGGGAGGGGAGGAAGGATAGGGGGAAGAGGAGGCCCCGGCAGCCGTCGTCCGGCGTGCCCGACACCGTCGCCCGGTGTGCCCGGCCGCCGCGTCGGCGACACGCCTTGTAACCTCGCACCACCGCCGTCCGCCCGACGAGTAGGGGGGAGGAGGACCGCCCGCCGTCGTCCGCCCGCCCACCAGGTCGTCTTCGCAGCCGCGGGTTGTTGGCCATCATGCCCTTGATGTGAATGTGATTGTCGGCCATCGTGCCGTGTGCTTTGTTTGGGGTATTGGAAACCTCCCCGTCCGGGGAGGTTCTCATCGAAATTTTCAAGCGAGCCCGTGTGTTTCTTTTTATGCAGAGAGGAGCCCTCGGGAGCGGAGTTGAGTGCCTTGCCGGCGGGAGTCCTTTGGCGGCCCTAATCTTCTTCCTCGCCGGGTAGCGACTCCACCGCGACCCTAGGTATAACCCCTCTTTCCGTATCATGGTCGTAGCTAGATCGCGCAGCTCAGTTAGGCGTCTCCCATTCGAAAGAGATACGGTTGGAAGTATGCAGATCCCTGCATACCTATAACCGTATCTATTTCGAATTGTCCACGTTTTTGGACAGCCCGAGGATGCATAGATGAGGTTCATTCCATTCTCCACTCCTGTCGATTCGGAGTTTCGGCGGCATCTCCCTGTTGTTCTTCGAATACACAATCTCACTCTCGGGGAGGACGTGTATTTGGAGAAACGGGAGGTGCCGCCAAAACTCGTGTCTCGTATAGGAGTGGAGCATGGAACTGACCTCATCTACGCATCCTTGGGTGGGATTAGGACCTATCTTCACCTATTAGATGGTAGGATCCTTGTGTAGATGCACTGCATTCTTATATTCTCGCGCATATGATAGAGAATGGATGACCGTGCGTGGATATACAATGGCTGGAGGAGTTTTTGAGATTATGACCTTGAATGGATTAGGAAGAGCAGTGCTTTCATGGACAAAGCTTTTCAGAATGCTCGAGGTGCGAGTAAGGTTTGGTGTCCATGCAAGAAATGTGAGAATAAAAAAAGGCAAAGTAAGGATGACATGTCTAAACATCTTCCCATGTATGGATGGACGGAGGGCTATAAGCGGTGGATCTTCCATGGTGAAAGCGGCGTATGAGAGACGAGGTGGTGAGGCAACGCATCGATGATCTTGCTTCGATGCGGGGTAGGAGACATGATAGATGACTTTCATGCCGAAAACTTTGGTCAAGGGCGTGAGGATGAGGGGGAGGAGGAGCCAGAAGAAACCGCAAAGGCCTATTATAACATGTTGGAGGAAGCATAGAAACCCCTTCACGAGTATTGTGAGGTCTCGACTAGATGCCATTTCACGCCTTATGGACTTGAAGGCCCGATGCAAGATTAGTCGAGACGGCTTTGACGACATGTTGACGGTCTTTGGGGGCTTGCTTCCGCGAGGTCACGACCGCCAAAGAACATGTACGAGTCAGAGAAACTCCTCAAGGTACTCAAGATGCCATAAGAGCAGATACATGCTTGTGAGAACGGGTGCGTCTTATTTAGGAAAGACTACAAAGATGATACGCACTGTCCAAAGTGTAAATCCTCAGGGTACTTAGAGGTAGACCCTGGTGACGGTGAGAAGAGGTAGCTTAAGATCCCCGTGAAAATCCTACGGTACCTTCCCTTCGTGCCGAGGTTACAACGGATGTACATGACCGAGGAGTCTGCGAAACGGATGACATGGCACAAACATGGGCGTCGCTACAATCCGGATAAGATGGTACACCCATCCGATGCGAGAAGCATGGACCCATTTTGACAATATGCATCGACAAAGCTATGGAGGCTCGTAATGTGCGTGTTGCGGCAACAAATGGGTTCAATCCTTATGTAATGATGGCTGCCCCATAGACTTGTTGGCCTGTATTCGTTATCCCGCTCAATCTCCCCCCGGCGTGCGCTTTCAACGAGAAGAACATCCTTTTGTCTTTGATAATTCCTGGCCACCCGGGAAATAAAATGGGTGTGTTCTTAGAGCACGTGATTGATGAATTGATCAAAGCTTGGAATGAAGGGTTTTGGACGTACGATCGAGCTTTGAAGAGAAATTTCAGGATATACGTGTGGTACCACTACTCCCTGCATGATTTCTTGGCGTATGGGATATACGTGGTCGGGTGTGTGCACGGCAAGTTCCCTTGCCCTAGTATGCAAGGCGGCTCGAGGTTCACTGGTTGAAGAAGGGTGGCAAGTATTACGCGTTCGACAAGCATCGACAGTTCCTCCCTCCCGACCATGCATTCAGGCTAGACAAGAAGAACTTTACAAAAAGGTCTCCAAGTTCTGAGACCCAAAGCCGGAGATGATGACAATTTGCCGAGGTACGTGCTCAAGTGGATTCTCTTGTGGCTGATGAAAAAGGTGTCTTTGTGGGTTATGGCGAGGATCATGCATGGACTCACAAGTCAGGCTTAGAGAGGCTCCCGTATCACGATGACCTTCTTCTTCCACATAACCTTGATTTAATGCATCTTGAAAAGAACATCGCCGAGCATTTTCTTGGAACATTCATGAAAACTAGCAAGTCAAAGGACAACGTAAAGGCTAGAATTGATCGGGCAGAGTTGTGTGACATACCAAAGCAAGAAATGAAGCCTCCTAGCAATGGCAAGAGATGGAAAAAACCTAAGGCCGATTACGTGTTGAGCAGGCCCCTGTTGGCCGGTAACCAACGACTAATTAAATACCGTCAACACAACACCAAAACAATCTAGAAATAGGATTTTCAACTAACATATTCCAAAGTTTTGGTGTTTATTTGGACTTGCAGGTACAAACTCATGGATGATCACTTTGGGCCAAAAAAGACAAAGAAAAGAAATAAAATCAATAAATAGAAAAAGGCCCAAAGGAGCAAATGGCAAGCCCAAACAAGAATCGCGGAAAACGTCAAAACCAGGCCGGGCGCAGTCCACCCTACAACTTTTCGGGACGAATGACGACACCTCACCAAAGCCCGGGGCGAACCAGCCCGAGACGAGGGTGCTTGGCGCACCCTTGGTGCGGCCGCACCTCGGCCGAGCGGTTCGCGCGCCCTTCCGTGAGGCGGTTTTGTTACCTTCCAAAACCGGTGAAACCGGCGTGCGCTAGTCGGTTTGCGCAAAGAAGGAAGGTGTCCAATGACGGTTTTGGCTCTTTCCATGTGGGGAGAAGAATTTTCCAAAGAGCCCCTCTCCTCTACCTATAAAAAAGGAGGCCCTCTCCCCCTCATTCAACATAGATTAAATAGATCAATTCAATACAACACAAGGAGGAACCACAATGTAATAGAGAGGGGAGAGTTCTATTCTTCTTCTTCTTCTTCTTCCCCCTCTAATTTCTAATGGAGAGTGAGAGGAAAGGCTAGAGAGATCTTGGTTCTCTCTACCTGGAGTCTGCCGGATCGCCCTCGGTGTTCCGCGGTTCCTAGGAGGACGGAGTGCCGGACTTGTCGGTACCCGCTTCGCTTGTACCTCTGTAAGCTACTTACACTTTGGTAAGAAAAGCTTGTGATTATCTTTTGGCTTATTGTTCTTCAAGTATATTTTCTTAGTTATTTATAGACTTGCGGGATTGGTAGTCGTACCTTCGGGTCGTAACTCTTGGAGAAGGAACTCTTTGACCGGGGAACCTCGATCGACCCAAGAGTTGTGGATGGTAGTGCAAACGTGGTGTTTGGGCTAGCGTTCTCCTACCTTTTGCGGTGCATCCCACGGTTGAGGGGGTAGGCGGCTTGGTCGTGACAAGCCTTGTCCGTCCCCTTGAAATCCCCCACGTTAATTTTGCGTCGTAGAGCTAATTGCCGGACACTTTGTTCTTTGAGCGTGGGCGGTGCCGAAGCAACTTCTTAACGGACTTTAGAAATCCCACACTGAAACCTAAGCCATTAAAGATACCTCACTATCCATAAGTTATCCTAGGGTAGCCCCGCTCAAAGATTAGAGCGCAACCGTTCCTCGTGGAAAATACGATACCTTGAATACTTAGGGTGAAAGCTACAATGACAATTCCGTGCGCTTGCGGATTTATCGTGTGCGTTAAGAAACGTCAACAAGCTTTAAAGGCGCCGTTCTCGGGAACGGTAGTCGTAATTCTCTCTCGAGCCTAGAGCACCCGTGTGTTGTATCCAAAAAAACAAAAATAGTTATTTATTTTTCTTTTTCAAAATGAAGCCTACTCCAATTCAAAAACCTTACGCTTCAATGGGGGAGTTCACAAGAGCCACAATCTATGTCAAAACCAAAAAATTTTTTATCCGGCTATGAACTCACCCTAATTTAAAAAAAAAAAAAACTTTTGGTTCGGGCACTCCATCTCACGGTGACCATTTTGAAAATCTATGTTGCCACCTACGAGATTTCGAGGAATTATGATCATGCCTCGGCATTCCTAGCATGATCAAGAAATTCACATGTGGAATTTGTTTACGCTCTCCCTCATAGGGAAAGCAAAACAATAGTACACTATTGTCGTAGGAAATTTGAATGGGGACCGAGAAGAACTCAAAGACAATTTTTGTCTAGCATTCTTCCCCATCAATGCCTACCAAGGACAATCCTCGATCTCAAGTAGGATGAGAAGGAGTCCGTAGGTGCAGCCTAGGTCGGATTTATAATGTTTACACATGTTGGCCTAGACTTGTCATTACCCGATAGTGTGCTTTTTGCATATCTTTTGTTTGGGTATTGACATTAATGCTGCCCTATGCCTTGACGTGACCATTGGAGGGTCGTTTGCTCGTAAACCTACAACGGAACTTACGAAAACCCTTGAACACATCCTAGAGAAGCTTGCTTCTCTCGTTGTAGAACCTATTCCCTTCCATATTAAGGGCATGTCAAGCATTGAGGAGCCCTCATCAGTCGAGCCATTCCTCGTACCGCCATTGGAACCGATTGTTGAGCCCTCTCGAACCACGAACACCTTGAAGGAAGGAATGCTTAGTCCTTTAGGTTCGCAATTGAATTCAAGGATTACGATGGAACCTCGTAAGGCGAGGTGCGCTTAGATTTTCATATCTATCACATCCTTGATTTCAATCTTCTCATAGGCTACCCTAAAAAAAAAAAAAGCTTTTGACGAAAAACCTATAGAGGGGAGCCATGATGAGAAGTTGGGAAAGATTGCTTTTAAGCCTCACACCTAGACATCCCAAAGGTGAAGCATCTTCCCAACCAAAACCCGTTCGAGGAGGCGAAGATCATAACTCTATTCACTTCACCCAAGATGTTTCCACATCTTAGTGAAACGAAACACACACTGTCGCCCTCACACGAACACAAGTCATGTCCCTCGGCCGATAAAACATTGTTTTTTTGACAATGGTCAAGATTCAATGTTAGTCCTTCATGTCACATCTTTGAGGATAAAGCCTCATGTGCCATGGACATGCGAAGCAACAACTCTTAAGACCAAAGCGAGAAATTTGTTTTTGAGCATAACAAGTTGTCACTTGAGACTTCCTACATGCTCACCCTTGGGTCTTCTCGAGTTTGTTTTGCTTCTAGCCGAAGTGCTTCGACGAAAATTACAACCACCTTTTGGTTCTCTTTGTAAACCTTTTTAAGAGAATGGTTGCAAACCTCGTAGTAGCATGATGGACGCTAACCTTGCGGCTTGAGCGTAATGCTAAATTCTTATTGGTGGCGGGAACTTCACCATCATCATTTGCAGGATGTTTTCCCACGGTCAAGCTTACGACCATAATGAAAGCCTTTGCCGGGAGATACCACTGGACTATCAAAAAAAATTTAGAAAAGGCGCAAAAAGTCTTTCTCTCTTCTTATTAATAAAAGAAAGAACATGTTATCAAGTTAGTATGCACCTTCGGGTATTCTTGTCGCTAACCATTTCAGGTGGAGATCGATTGAGAAGAACAAAGAGGCATGCGACACTTTCGAAAAACATGAGGGCTACATCACAAAAAAAATAATAATAATAATTATGATGCCCATGGATGATGGAAGATGCTCAAGAGGAGACCGGACTTGCACACTTAACTTTTTCACAAAAGTCTAAGTATGGGGGAAGATGGTGACAATCCCAAGTTCCATCCACCAAGGGATCATACGAAAAAAAAAAAATGATGAGTGAATAAAAGATGATGTCAGCCCTGCCTTGAAAAAAAAAAAAAAAAAAAAAAAGAAATAGAGATGGAGAGAAAAGAGTAAAAAAAGGGAGAAGAAGAGAGAAAAAAAAAAAAAAAAAAAAAAAAAAATGAGAGAAAAAAAAAAAAAAAATGATGTAAAAAAAAAAAAAAAAAAGAAGAAGAAAAGAATAATAATAAGAGAGAGAGAGGAGTAGGTTGGCCCCACATGGAACGATAAATACCAATGTCTTGCCTGCTCCACCCTTCATGGCTTCAACAAGCAAGAAGGCCCTCCTCTCATCCTTTGCTACTACCATCAAGGCCCATGACCCGCACACATGTCGTGTGTGTATGGCCTAGCCCCGAGATGCACTTTGGCTGAGCTATCAAGCAAAACCGCGGCAACAACTTCAACACTTCATCCATAATTGTTGTCGGTACTTATACTCGGGTATGCAAAGGTAACATTCACCAACTCTCATACTCATAATTCATCTCCATAAGGTCCTCTAAAGTCATGCTTCCTTAGTTTTGACATATGCTTGAGTTTGGGTGTGTCTACATGTGCACGTGTAATGCATCCACAAATCTTTTTAAATTGAGCATGGTGCTTAGGTTAAAAAGATCTCCTTTAATCAAAAATTTGACATGGCGTTGGATCTTGGTTAATGAACTTAGGCGTTGTTGTCATGATCAGTGGAAGTATCTTATGTTGGAGATGAACCAAGGCTTTGCTTACACTTGCTTCTTTATGTTAGCCTTGCTGGAGTAATGTTGAGGTGAATAAAATAAAATAAAATAAAATAAAATAAAATAAAGTTTTCTCATAATAAAGGCTCCACGGTGTTTAAGCCGGTAGAACCATGTGTGTGTTTTCTTTTTGTTTTGTTTTGTTTGAATAAAACAGTACAAGAATAAGTGTGGGGAGACCTCTCAAGCATTCAATTACACCCATCCGAGATCTCCCAAAGACAAATGCACGAGCGCCGAGAAATTCACGATGGAGAAGGACAAGACGAACAACTACCATTAACTCCTTCCTCTTCAAACGGTGGTTTGTGCTACTCCCTCTCTCACATCCTCCATAAAGTTTTGAGGTCCGAAATTGAACAAATAAAAAAGACAAAACTTCTTGAAAAAAAAAAAATCCATCTACGGTCTACCAATTGAGAAATGGCATGCATACTCTTTATTCCTCGCCAAAAACCATACTTTGATGAGCAACTACCTATTAGGGACCCCATGTTCATCTAAATGATTGAGCTTTGAGATATGGTAGAATGACTTGATGCTTGCTCTCTTACGCAATGAGACTTGGTTTTATCTTCGAAAATTTAAAATAAAGCATGCTCATGGTTTGACTTAGCCAAATCCTACCAAAGCCCGAATAACGACATGAATATCCACTATAGCTACTTCCTCTTTGTATTGAGTTTTGTCGGGCTCCGTTGATCTGCGTTGAGAGAGGCTCATACCCCCAAGATCAGAAAACACGTACACCCACATATACACGCCGATTCTCACAAAGAGAATTGCGCACAACATGCACCCCTACCATCCACCAAATAAATACTCCATTTATTATACCATGATCATCTCCGATATTCAAGAAAAATGCGAGAGAGAAAGATACAGAAAAAGAAAAAAAAAAAAAAAGGGAATAAGAGATGAAAAATGGACACGTGTCCGAGGGCGAGTAGAGCCCACATCTCCAAAAAAAAAAAAAAAAAAAAAGAGAGAAAAGAAGAAAAGAAAGACAAAAGGAAAAAAATAGCTCTCAATCTCTCCAAAAAAAAAAAAAAAAAAAAAAAGAAAGGAGAGATCATGAGTCAAGGAGTAACCACAAAAATACCAAAAATATTTTCCATACACTTTTGCACATTTCGATCTAGGAGTATGGCTCCCCTTTCCAACGATCGAGCTTGACCCGACAAAACATGCAGAGGTGCGTATGCATCACTCCACTCAAGGATCCACAAAACCCCGCAAAAAGATAGGATGAGTGAGAGCGAAGAGTGCTTTGGTAAGGAAACACAAAATGAGTGACTATGTGAGAATCAACTATGGAGCATTGCTATTTTATCTTAAAAAAAAAATCAACCAAGTCTTTGCACATAAGTAGTAGTAAGGAGATACGATTTCATGACCGTTCCATTGCTCAATCGTCCAAGAAAACATGGTAGCCACTCTTGAATGCTCATAAAGCGGTGAGGCCCGGAATAACTTGTATGCGGGTCTACATCTTGGAGATTGAACCACTTTAGTCCTCGTGCCTTCACTCGAGGGACGAGTAAAGGGCTAAGTGTGGGGGAGTTTGTTGACGGTAACCAACGACTAATTAATTAAATACCGTCAACACAACACCAAAACAATCTAGAAATAGGATTTTCAACTAACATATTCCAAAGTTTTGGTGTTTATTTGGACTTGCAGGTACAAACTCATGGATGATCACTTTGGGCCAAAAAGACAAAGAAAAAGAAATAAAATCAATAAATAGAAAAGGCCCAAAGGAGCAAATGGCAAGCCCAAACAAGAATCGCGAGGAAAACGTCAAAACCGGGTAGGGCGCAGCCACCCTACAACTTTTCGGGACGAATGGCGACACCTCACCAAAGCCCGGGCGGCGAGCCTGCCGGGAGGCAGTCTTGTAGCACCCCTTGGTGCGGCCGCACTCGGGCGAGGCGGTTCGCGCCCGCCCCGGTGAGGGCGGTTTGTTACCTTCAAAACCGGTGAAACCGACGTGCGCTAGTCGGTTTGCGCAAAGAAGGAAGGTGTCCAATGACGGTTTTGGCTCTTTCCATGTGGGGAGAAGAATTTTCCAAAGAGCCCCCTCTCCTCTACCTATAAAAGGAGGCCCTCTCCCCCTCATTCAACATAGATTAAATAGATCAATTCAATACAACACAAGGAGGAACCACAATGTAATAGAGAGGGGAGAGTTCTATTCTTCTTCTTTCTTCTTCTTCCCCTCTAATTTCTAATGGAGAGTGAGAGAGGAAAGGCTAGAGATCTTGGTTCTCTCTACGGAGTCCTAGGATCGCCCTCGGTGTTCCGCGGTTCCTAGGAGGACGGAGTCTTGGGACTTGTCGGTACTGCTTCGCTTGTACCTACCGTAAGCTACTTACACTTTGGTAAGAAAAGCTTGTGATTATCTTTTGGCTTATTGTTCTTCAAGTATATTTTCTTAGCTGTTATAGACTTGCGGGATTGGTAGTCGTACCTTCGGTCGTAACTCTTGGAGAAGGAACTCTTTGACCAGGGGAACCTCGATCGACCCAAGAGTTGTGGATGGTAGTGCAAACGTGGTGTTTGGGCTAGCGTTCTCCTACCTTTGCGGTGCATCCCACGGTTGAGGGGGGTAGGCGGCTTGGTCGTGACAAGCCTTGTCCGTCCCTTGAAATCCCCCCACGTTCGGCTGCGTCGTAGAGCTAATTGCCGGACAACGTTCTTGAGCGTGGGCGGTGCCGAAGCAACTTCTTAACGAGACTTTAGAAATCCCTACACGAAACCTAAGCCATTAAAGATACCTCACTATCCATAAGTTATCCTAGGGTAGCCCCTGCTCCAAAGATTAGAGCGCAACCGTTCCCTCGTGGAAAATACGATACCTCGAATACTTAGGGTGAAAGCTACAATGACAATTCCGTGCGCTTGCGGATTTATCGTGTGCGTTAAGAAACGTCAACGACCCCAAAGGAGGGAAGTACCGCAATGGTTTCAAAAGTTAATGTTCCACGATGGGTATGCAAGCAAATCGAGGAGGGGAGTGAACTTATCTACTATGCGAATCAATGGGCTCAAGAGTCATGACTACCACATATGGATGGAGCGGCTTCTTCCGGTGATGCTTCGAGGCTATGTCCCCGATCATGTCCGGCATGTGATGGCAGAGTTGAGCAATTTCTTTTGGCGACTTTTTGTGCTAAAGAGTTATCTCGGACCACACTAGAAGAAATGGAAAAAATGGCTTTGTGTTGGTCGTAAGTTGGAGAAGATATTTCCGCCCGAGGGCTTCTTTGTTCGATGGTGCATTTGATTTTGCACCTTCCATACGAGGCACGGCTGGGTGGCCCCGCACGATTTCGTTGGTGCTATGCTATTGAGAGAGTTCTGAAGCATGTTGGTCATTTGTAAAAATAAGTGTAAGATTGAGGGTTCCATCGTAGAAGCAAAGGTTCGGCAGGAGGTGTCGACTTCACATCAAAATACTATGGCGACAACCTTCCTAGCTCGCATTATCCACCCCCTCGTTACAATGCGATGTAAACGAATCAACCCTCGACCTTTTCCAAGGAGAACTAGGACGTGCAAGTGGTTCAAAAATAAAGACCTTGACAAATCCAGAGTGGCGTAGTATCATGAATTACATACTTTTCAACCTTGACGAAGTCTTTGCCTTACATCTGATGAAGTCACAACTCTAAGCATAGAACATACTTGCCTTCCAGTAGTTAATATTCTGCATCCAACCCATTTGTCTCTCGTTGGTATAGGAAATTTCAATGGCAATTTCAAGGCGTCAACGACGCCTTTGAACCGCATGAATTGGACATCTGCTTAGACGAGGTGCGGCAATGGAAAACCCGATTTCATTTGTTGGTTCAAACGCCAGGTACTGTCCAATTCATGCTAAATAACGTCTCGTTTCATATGCTAACGAACTGTCTCATTTCATATATCATGCTTGAGCTTGCAGGCACTGACCGATCCGGGTATGCACCCCGAGCTCATACAGGTTGCCGATGGCTGTTCCACTAGGGTTAGGTCATTTACCGGTTCTGACGTGAATGGATATCGCTACCACACAACGAGCCATGAGCAGAATCGACCAAACCGAAAAACCACAAATACCAGAGTTTTCACTAAAGGTGATGATGGAACTAGCACTAAAGGCTATTATGGGAGAATTGAAGAAATATACAAACTCCATTTCTCCGGTACTAAACGGCTTGCTCCTGTCGTGTTTAAGTGCCATTGGTTTGATCCTGAAATAACAAAATCGGACGATAAACTTGGGATTGTTGAGATTCGACAAGATTCCCAGATGGCCGGAGATGATGTCTACATTGTGGCTCAACATGCCACACAAGTTTATTATCTCCCATGGTGTTGCCAGGACGACGAGCGGCTTAAGGGTTGGGATGTTGTGCAGAAGGTATTGCCACACGGTAGACTACCTGTCCCAAACAGTGACGATTACCATTTTAATGCAAACACATATGAGGGAGAGTTCTTCCAAGAAGAAGGGCTACAAGGTAAATTTGTGATAGAAATAACCGGGCCCAACGAAATGGAAGTAGACAATGAAAGTGTTGTTGATGATGAGGAGGACGAGGAGGTTCGAGATGCGAAGGACTTACAGTTACTTGAGAAATTACTTAAGGACAATGAGAGTGTTGACGTCGTTCCTCCTCCCATGGATCCTGCCAATCTTCATATGTTGGAAGACGTAGACATGGATGATAGTGATCATGAGGATTATGATCCGACAGTGCGAAATCATGACAAAGATGAGGATTATTTCTAATACATGTAATACTATGCATCTCTTAATAATTATGTTACGTTTTATAGTTTGTTCATCTCTTAATAATTATGTTCTATTTAATTTTGCATTTTTACTACTTATCTACATCTAATTATAGGTGATTCAAAAAGATGCCTTCAACGAATGTCCTCAAGAAAATATCCAAGAAATTCAAAAAGGTTGCCGAGCTAGGGCAAGGGGAATCATCACAGCCACCACCACCGCCACCACAAGGTAGGGGCAGGGGCAGGCGTCGTGCACCCCGACCACCAACGCCACCACCAGAGGAGGAGGAGGAGGAGGAGGAGGAGGAGGAGGAGGAGGCGGAGGCGGAGGAGGACGTGGACCTCTCGGTGTCGCAAGACGCGGACCGCACTGCGTCGCAAAGACGCGGACCGCTCGGCGTTGCAAAGCACGCGGAGGAGGGGACTAGCCACAGTACGGGAGGGGGTTCCTCTTCCTCTACTCGGAGGCCTGTCTACTTGCGAGGTCCCTCTAGACTCCCGGATCGACTACCTGCTAAGGACAAGAAACCGACCATAAGACCAGTACAACCAAGGTAATTTACTTTATATTTTAGCACTACTTTCTTATTTTTCAGGTTGAAAATCATAATAGGAACTAATAATTATTCTTGATCATTTGGGCAGGTCTTTTGTTGTTACCGCGGTCGATTAAAGGTCGCCTTCCCAATGGCATTCTTGGTCTTTTGGTCGGGAAGCACTACCCCGGCCTTATTACCGTTGCGAGGGGAGAGGTGCATCTGTCACGTCGTTCCACCCGTACTTGGAGTTTGGCGACAACTATGATGACTTGATGGCATAAAATATAATAACAAGGCACGCAGTGTGTGATCAAAGAGCTGCGGGTAAGTCTATGTCGCACTTTAGTGTGCAAATACATTGCTTCAATTTCACATGTTTGAAATAATGACTCAATACATTGCTTCTATGTGCAGAATTACTTCAAGATCGAGAAGGCTTTCGATGGTGTGGCGGATGAAGTGGTACGCAAACACTGTTTCAAACTTGTGTCGGACATGTGGTGCGAGGCACGCTGCCGGAGGCCGTCGGGACATACTACGGGACATACGAGAAAAGGAGGCTCGATAAGGAGGAATGGAAAACGTTGAATCGACCAAAGAACAATACATCTTTGGTAAATATTGAATGGTCATACTAAGTTTAATTATGCTTAATGTGATTTTTAATATGTTTTATACTTGGTGTCCTGTAGGTGATTCCGCAGTGGTGCTTGGCTCATAGGCGGTGCTGGGAGCTTCAGGTGGACAAGTGGGTCGATACAGATTATGAGCAGGTCCACAATGACTACCGGGAACGGCGTGCCATGATGCCAGGTGTACCACACCATCAAGGCAACCTTAATCTCGTGGCCTACCAAGTTAGATATCTTTGAATACTTTCTAACCATCCTACTTTTTTTTTCTCACGGGGAGGAGACACATGGCGTGCCAATCGGACGCTTCGAGGCCTTTGCTTGCGCCCACATAGGCAAGTCATCGGATCCCGCGGTCGTCTACAACCCCGAGGCTCCGCGGCGTCTACTCCAACCCGACCGCCTACGACAAGATCGGTAAGTACACCGAAGTGGTGAGGGAGGTGTATGGAGAAATCTTCGATCCCCGCGGCCACGACATTGAGGGGAACATCGCCATGATCGCCGGAGGGAGGCAAGAAGCACGGGCGGTACTATTTGGGTGATAGCGTTATCAACCCGCACCACACAAAAAGCTATCGAGCTCAGGGACGCTCGGGGGCCCGGTGATCTGCGAGCGGCCAACCACTTACCGGGCTACGGTCTCCAGACTCTAGGTTTATTTTTTTTTGTTTAAGGTTCATTTATCTTTACATACTTTGTTTCTCTGTGTTCTAACTTTGTGTTGAAATAGGCCCGGATAGATGAAGAGAGGAAGCGAAGCGGGAGGAGGCGAGGGGAGAGGGGAGCGGTTAAGGGGCTCGGGCGGAGGCGAGAGGGGCTGAGCAAGCACCGGAAGAGCATGGAAGCTCTCCTAGGGTATCTCTAGTGTGTTGGAGGCAGGATTGGTGAAGAGTTGCCGCCGGAGATCGTCTTCCCTCCACCACCACCGCCCGTCTACGGTCCAGGGCCTTTCTACGGTCAACCGTCAATCTTCCCTCCACCAGATGGAGCCTCTCCTGTGAGTTTGTCTACCTTAACTCCAAATATGCATATATGAATGTGAATGGAAATGATCTGGAGTTTTGAATGCACCATGAGATGTGCACGTGGACATGTGCTTGTCGGTCATCGAGCCGTTGTTTTGTTGCAGGTTTTGGAAACCCCTCCGTGCGGGGAGGTCTTTGCCGAAATTTCTAACTATTTATCTTGCTTTTTTCAAGTCAATAGAATCTACCTTGAATTTTGTCTCACAAATGCAATATCTTTGCCTACGTGTAGCATCTATCTCACGCCTCGAACCAATCTCCGAACCAATCTCAACCGGACGCTTGGGAACGAGCTACGGAAGGTTGGTCGCTGTGGCCGTGAAGTTGTCATGATTTAGGTTCAGAACTTGTGTACTTGAACTTGTGGTTGCACTCATGGTTGAACTTGTGAACTTGGAATTTGTGAACTTGGTTGGATTTTATGTAATATATGTGGTATTATGGATTATTGAGCTATATATGTGATATGTGAGATATCGTGGGTGTATATATATATATATATATATATATATATATATATATATATATGTGTGTGTGTGTGTGTGTGTGTGTGTGTGTGTGTGTGTCAATTATGTGCTGGAATGAAAAAAAGAAAAAAAAAATTCTTTCCGTGAGCAGCTCACGGGGAAATCGACCAAACCTTTCCCGTGAGCACACCGCTCACGGGAAAGAGACCAAAACTTTCCCGTGAGCACGGGTTGGCTCACGGGAAAGGGACCTTCTTTCCGTGGCGGCGCCGTTACGGCTCACGGGAAAGAAGCCGTTGAAACGCCGTTCTCTACCTCGGCCACGTAGGCCATAACGGGGGTTCCACGGGTCCCCGTTGACGGCGCCCCCCGGTTAACTCTTTCCCGTGAGCTAGGGGTGCTCACGGGAAAGGATATCCCGTGAACATCGGCCCGCTCACGGGAAAGGCTTCTTTCCGGCCTTTTATTTCCCGTGACAAATATCCCGTGATTTACCCACGGAAAGGCTTTCTTGTGGGCATAAGGGCCTTTCCATGAGTAAACCACTCACGAGGGAAATCGCTGAATTCGGTAGTGCGGCTGTTCTGCGAGTGCGGTGGAGTCCACCTGCGGGTGTGCTCGGTTCGGTTTTGGGGCTGCTCGGTTTGGTTTTGACGATGAAATGGCAACCGATCTTCCTAATCATTAAAACCGAAGCCAAAACCGACAATGGAAAAACCAACATTTCCGTTCAGTTTGGTTCCGTTTTCGTTTAAAAAGTGCCTAGCGTGACTTTTTGCTCCCTCACAATTTTAGGCTGACTTCCATGCACACGACCGGTCATTTCTTCATTTGACAAAGTTTTAGTAACATTATTCGTAAATCTTATTAATCTTTCTTCTAGTTTCAGGAAAATATAAGAGGATATGAGAGAGATGAAGGTTTGGTGAACAACGATACTAACACTTTGTCAAATGAAGAAATGACCAAAATAAACTTTGTAAATCTCAAAAAGATATAAACCTTTTTAGTAGAAATTTTTGGTTTGAATTCATCTTATCATGCAAAACTAGGTCTGAATTTTTTTTAAATTTTAAATTTGAAGAAATTCAAATTTTTCAAACGACCTCGGATGAAAAACTTTCTAAATAAAAATTATAGATCTCGAAAAGTTATGAAACTTTGTAGTTGACAACTTTTTAATTTGAATTCATTTAGGATCTCAAAACTGATTTGAAAAACTGCTTTGCCCTCTTTACCGAGTGTCAAAAAAAAAGACACTCGACACTCGGCAAAGACCCTCTTTGCCGAAGTTTTTTTTGACACTTTCGACAAAAGTGTCTTTTACCGAGTGCCCATTTTTAGCACTCGGCAAAGCCATCTTTGCTTAAAGTGTTTGTCTTTGCCGTGTGTTTATTTGTACCCTTCCCTAAAAAAGTATATATTGCACCCTTCCCCAAAAAATATATATATTGCACCCAAGTTTATTTGCTTACTCATAGCACCAAATGATGAATCTAGCCACCAAATGAAAAAAATAAATTGATTTTGTATTTGCCGGGCAAGAGCAAGCCCCCGATTTACATACTTGTAGCAAAAAATGATGAATCAATCCAACCACAAAATGGAAAAAAAAAAAATCTATCTAGTAGCAAAAAATGATTTACATACTTGTAGCAAAAAATGATGAATCAATCTTGATTTACATAGTTGTAAGCACAATTCGTACACTAGATAGATTGAGCAGATTGAACATGATAAACAGTAAGACTTGATCACGTAAATAATACCCGCTATTCGTAGATGACAGCGTGATGGAGAGGTTTCCGAAGGCGAAGCCGAGGTCCTCCGTGTCGCCGTCGGCGCCGCCGATCATCAGCGAAGACTTCAAGACGTTGACGATGAAGACGACGCCGAGACGGTCGGCCGCGTGTCCTTTCGGAAGACGAGCCGTGATGAAGCTTGGGAGCAGATCGCCAAGAGCGCTTCCCAAAAACCTTATTCGCCTTCTCCGCTGCGGGATCGCAAAGACGAGGATTCCGGAGACACCCGCTCTCCCGAGCCCGCAGCCAGGTGCGACGACGGTCGGGATGGAGAGACTACGGGCGCAACGCGAGTAGCGAGAAGAGGAAAATACTATTTTACTACTTTAGGGATTTTCTAATTGAAACTCCCAATTGTAGTTTTATTGTGTATCTTTTCCTAGGAGGATTGGCGCAAATATATAGGAAGGAAAACTCTCCACCTCCATATCAACTAGCAATATGGTACTAATTGATATTGCACCTCCCACCTCTACTCATGGGTTTAAATATTAAAGCCCATTAGAGAACACGATTATTGGACCTTTGAGATTTATTAGAATTTATTCATATGAATTTGGCAATTATCCATATAAATTCTAACAATCCCCCACCAGATCTCAATTGCCCAATATAGACATTTTCTTTCTCTCACTACTGTTTATATACTAGTGTTTCAGCAGAGGCGGTTAAGTTGAACATCCGCTTAGAACATCAAGTTACACCCATCCACAACTTGAACAATAGACTACGCCTTGAATTGCAAGTTTTGTGCGAATGAATTTAACTTAAAGTCAAACTAGTACTTGCCTGCCAGTAGCCTTCCCCGCGGGTGGAGCACATACGTCATACTCCTTGGTCTCTTCATGAGCTTACTAGAGATCACCCAAGTCTCATAGACTGCGACGTTTAACAGTCAAACTCATATAGGTATGCTCTTTCAAGAATTCTATGTAAGACAACATCTTTACTTGTTAAAGTCAATAGAACATATTAAGGCATTCTTGCTGACCTACCATACGTAGCCTCCTCGCTCCTCGAGAGTATTACATCTTCACATAGAGAGGGTTATCATTTTACTCTCCTCGTTTACCAATAGCTTGTTCTTCCTAGATCCTTAGTCATGGGATCTCCGATCAAAAAGGTTGGGTTACTACTACTGTAAACTTCACATGGGTCTCATACCCATCTCTCTAGATGCAATTTCTATCACATTCCATGATAGCCCTTTGGTAAAGGGATCTGCCAGGTTTTTATCAGTTTGTATATAAGATACAGTTATTACTCTGGAGTTTCTCAACTTCCTTACAGTCTTCAAACGTCTTTTAACGTGTCTGGTTGACTTCGCATTATCCTTAGCACTATTCACTTTAGTGATTACTGTTTGATTATCATAGTTCATAAGGATAGCCGGTCTAGGGGGTAAAAATAAAATGTTTTGAGAGCTCCATGGTCGGGTAGTGCCCTGTAGACTTGTGTATGGGTACACAGGTGTGCCGGGTGTAAAATGTGCTTTTCCGCAAGGTATGCGATGCCGTCGGGTGGACCTGACGAAGCAGGTATATGCAATTTAAATTCATGCATTGCATAAATATATATTGTGGGGGCTGAAATGAAACTGTGCAGGTACACTAACCACGCCAAACGTGTAGATCGACTAGTTGCGATTTATTTTCTTTTGAGAGAACGTTGGATGTGCCACCATTTATAACGAGTAGTATCTTATCTTTCCTATTCGCGGAGGGCGTAAGATACGCTCATGCATCATGTCATTCATGCATCCGCATCAATAAAATGAAATAAAAGTATTTCTTTTCGATCCTTATTTCCCGTCTCCCCCTTAGTGAGTACTTGTCCCTTTTGTTGAAACCGACCCATCTCGTTCTCAATCTCACACAATCTTCTAAATCTGTTACAATTGGCTCTTTCATCCCTAGATTAGTAATAGTACCATTAGAGACAAGTTGCTTCGCATTCCCAGTGTCTTCGCAGGTGGTTAAGCAGATGGACAATACAAAGACCCATCCACACATAGGTGACCGCACCTAGGAAGATCAGATCCTCCTTAGACTTCGGTTTTCCATACCTGCCTTACCTTATAGCTCTATTTGGATAAGTTGGAATATCACCAAATACGAGCCATCACCTGAAGAACTTGCCAACAGTGCTACAGTCCGTACCCTAATAAGTTTGGATATTGGAACAACCAAGGCTTTGCTAGAGACAGCGACTTTCTGTTTTCTAGAATGGACCCAAAAGTAGAAGAGAGCTGATCTTTTTAAGAGAGGATTTCTATCAATTCGATCTATCATGATTACCACCATTCCTACACACGGATGTAAAAAGAAGATTAAGATGGAGTAGTGTCTCCAATCTTCTAGAAGTTTCATAGCTACCGCCGTCTCCTTAGATAACGATAGTTGCTAACTACTAGGCCCTATCGCAGAAATAGGACTTTATCATAAATGTCCGTTATCATCGTTATCCTTAGGGTTCCCATCATATCAAGAGACTATCGACACCGAAGACCTTGAAGTAACGGACTTTTACTGGATGTCAATTGAGCTTTTGATGAGTTTAATGGAAGAAGTTCCACTTTGTGAAGCAATGTGCGTGATTTTTGATATTATAGTCATCATGACTATATCGAACCTTGGACTATGCGTACATTGGACAGAGAAGTTGATTTGCTACATAATCCTTATTGATCATAATTATTGCGATGATGGGTGTGATGCTATTGGAATTATGGTTACCTGTATTGTTGATTGAATTTATTATCGCAATAAATTCTGCATAACTTTAAATTCGATGCATTTACACTACGTCAACATCATCTGAGAATTATTATTGGTTGGATTATGTAGATGGTTAAAACACGTCAGTCTTTGGAGGGAGCAACCAACCGCCACCACCACCTCCTATCAACCAGGAACAATTCTTTAACGAGTTTCTGGGTGAGTTGCGCAACATTTCACGCAACACTGCACGGGGTGGACGAAATCGAAACAATAATGCAGAAGATAGGCTCCAGTCATACAAAGAGTTCAAGGGAACTGATCCACCTAAGTTCACACATTCTAGTGAACCAACCGAAGCTGAAGAATGGATGGTTTCAGTGGAGGAAAAGTTCAGGTTGTTGGACTTTACTGAGGTGCAGAAGGCAAAGTATGCTGCTCATTTGCTTGAAGGACCCGCAGGAATTTGGTGGAAAAATCATCGTGCCACCTACCCAGCCAATACTTCTATTACCTGGGATATGTTCACGGCAACTTTCCGTGACGCTTATATTCATCCAAGTGTGATTGCTATGAAGTTGGGTGAATTTATCAAACTTAATCAAGATGACAAGACCATAACAGAATACCTTGAAGATTTCAATCGTTTGTCCCGATATGCACCAGATATGGTGGACACAGAAGAGAAGAAAATAGCAAGTTTTAGAAGAGGGCTTAATCCTAAGATGCAGAAGACTATTGGAGCCCCGTTCAGTAAAGAGCTTCAATGAGTTCGTCGGTGGATCGCTTGTTACGGGGAGGAGAGCAACAATGCATATGCTGCTACCAAGAACAAGAAGAGGCCAATTGAATCCAGCTCGAGTCAGAACAAGGTTCTACTCATTAGTCATCCAAGCTACCACCAATCAGATGCACCACTGCAAGAGGAGCCGTAGTGTGAGAATCCTCACTTGGGGACGGCTTATATTACACCTGCTCCAAGAGCAAAGACAGATGGTATTGATAATGCTTCTACCCGTAACAAGTGCTATAATTGTGAGACGCTAGGACATTTTTCTAGGTTTTGCCCACAACCCAAGAGTAACCGACCCTACAGGCAGAAGATTGGACAAGTTCACTCCACCAACCTTGAAGAGAGTCCGTATGAGAGTCTCAGAATCGCTAGTACTTGCCTAGTCAACCATCACAATGCAGTTGTATTGTTTGACTTTGCATCGTCTCATTCTTTTATGAGCGAAGCTTTTGCCCAAGAACATAATGAGAATATATCTGATTTGGGTTATGGTTATCGTATTAGCTCAGCAGGAGCTGATCAACTTACCAGGAAGGTTGTCAGAAATGTACAGATTAAAGTTGTAAATTTAGAGATTTTCACCTCCCTAATAGTATTACCCGGGCTGAGTTTGGATGTTATCTTGGGGATGAATTGGATGAAGACATGGGGAGTAATTATAGACACCCTGAATAGGGTAATCCTTTTGAAGGATCCCCATGATGGAAAGGAACATCAGATAATTCTTCCCAAAACACCCAATCTAAATCGTGTTTCTGCTGCTCTACAAGTCACTCGTATCTCAGATATACCAGTGGTATGTGAGTTTCCTGACGTTTTCCCAGAAGACTTACCAGGATTACCACCGGATAAAGACGTAGAGTTTGCCATAGAGCTTTTACCGGGAACAGCACCAATCTCCAGAAGGCCCCATAGGATGCCGCCCAATGAGTTAGCTGAGTTGAAAGTTCAAATTCAAGAATTGCTAGATAAAGGTTTAATTAGACCAAGCTCTTCACCATGGGGATGTCCTGCTCTCTTTGTGAAGAAGAAGGACCAATCTTTGAGGATTTGTGTGGATTACCGACCCCTCAATGCGGTGACAGTTAAAAACAAGTATCCCTTGCCCCGCATTGACATTCTCTTTGATCAGTTGTCCAATGCCAAGGTTTTCTCCAAGATTGATCTTCGTTTAGGCTATCATCAAATCAAGATCAGACCACAAGATATCGAAGACTGCTTTTCGACTAAATATGGGTTGTATGAGTATCTTGTCATGTCCTTTGGCTTGACAAATGCTCCAAAACTCATTTTATGTGCCTAATGAATTCGGTATTCATGCCCGAGTTAAACAAATTTGTGGTTGTGTTTATCGATGATATTTTGGTATATTCAGAGAATGAAGAAGACCATGCAGCGCATCTCAGAATTGTGTTAGCCAGGCTCAGAGAGCACAAGCTTTATGCTAAGTTTAGCAAATGTGAGTTTTGGTTAAAGAAGGTGCAATTTCTTGGACATGTTTTATCGAAGATGGAATTTCAGTGGATCCAAGCAAAGTTCAAGAAGTCATGGATTGAAAGGCATCGACCTCTGTTACAGAGATTCAGAGTTTTCTTGGTTTAGCCGGGTACTATCGTCGATTTATACCCGACTTTTCTAAGATCGCCAAGCCGATGACAAGATTGTTGCAAAAGGATGAGAAGTTTGTGTGGACACAAGAGTGTGAGACAGCTTTTCGTACATTAGGAGAGTTGTTAACAACCGCTCCAGTGCTTGCACAGCCAGATATTGAGAAACCTTTTGATGTGTTTTGCGATGCATGTGGTACAGGTCTAGGATGTGTACTCATGCAAGAAGGAAGAGTGATTGCCTATGCATCACGACAATTACGCAAACACGAAGTGAATTACCCCACACATGATTTGGAATTAGCAAACCGTCGTACATGCTTTGAAGATTTGGCGTCACTATTTGCTTGGAAATGTGCGCCATATTTACACGGATGATAAGAGTCTGAAATATATCTTCACTCAAGATCAGTTGAACATGAGACAAAGAAGATGGTTGGAGTTAATCAAGGATTACAATTTGGAGGTACATAACCATCCGGGCAAGGCGAATGTCGTTGCAGACGCCTTGAGCCGGAAGGCACATTGTACTATTGAGCAACCATTGCCAGAAGAAAAAATTAGTTTAATGCACCCCGCGGTCTTGCATAACATACAAGTGCAAAGCTCTCTGGAGGAGAGGGTAATTACAGGGCAGAAATCAGACAGAGGTATCTCCTTCATCAAGAAGAAACTTGAGAAAGAACCAAGTGGACATTTTAGGATTGATGGGAATGATGTTCTATGGTATGATAACCGTCTTGTTGTACCCAAGGATAAGGAACTTAGAGATCAAATCTTGACAGAAGCGCATTCCTCTACCTTCTCAAACCATCCCGGCAGCAACAAGATGTACAAAGATTTGAGGTCACGTTTTTGGTGGACCAAGATGAGGAAAGAGATTGCTGCTCATGTAGCCAAGTGCGACAATTGTTGTAGAGTCAAGGCCATTCACATGAAACCTGCGGATTGCTACAACCTTTGCCCACTTCTGATTGGAAATGGGATAACATCACTATGGATCTCATTGTTGGACTTCCACGTACCCGCAAGGATTTGATTCAATTTGGGTAATTGTGGATAGACTAACCAAAGTAGCACATTTCATTCCTCGTGAACGTTAGGTATGAACCACATCGATGACTTGAGAGATCTACATTTCTCGGGTAGTTCGTCTACATGGATTACCCAAAAACATAGTGTCTGACCAAGGATCTAAATGGACCGATAGATTTTGGGAGTGTTTACAACAAGCCTTAAACACAAAGCTAATTCGTAGCTCGAGCATACCACCCGCAACCAACTGGACAAAGCGAGCGGGTGAATCAGATCCTAGAAGACATGCTGAGAGCCTGTGTTTTATCTGCTAAAGGCCCCTAGGATAAATGGTTACCATTTGCAGAATTCTCCTACAACAATAGTTATCAAACAAGCATCAAGATGGCACCATTCGAAGCTTTATATAGTAGAAAGTGCGTAACGCCTTTGAATTGGGTTGAAACAGGAGACAAAACCTATTATGGTATTGACCTAGTTGATGAAGCGAAACGTAAGGTTAGGGACAAGTGCAACAACATATAGCCGCAGCCCAAGCCCGTCCGAAAAGCTATGCCGATAAGCGTAGTAAACCTTTGATATTGAGTTGGTGATTTTGTATATCCGAAGGTGTCACCAATGAAGAGAGTGCAACGCTTTGGAGTTAAAAGGAAGTTAGCACCTAGATTCGTAGGTCCTTATCATATTGTTGCAAGAAAAGGAAAAGTTGCTTATCAACTACAATTACCTCAAGAGTTTGAGATCGAGTCTTTAATGTCTTCCATGTGTCTCAATTGAAGAAATGTTTGAGGGTCTTGGGAAGAACACATTCCGGAAAAATTTGAAGTAGATTCGACCCGACCTACTTTGAGAGGCCAATTCAAATATTGGATACTAAAGAGCGAACAATTCATAACAAGGCGGTGAAGCTATACAAGATTCTATGGAGTAATCTTGGAGAGAATGATGCTATGTGGGAAACAGAGGAGTATCTTCGAGAAGTTTATCCCGTATTCTCTAATGAATGGTTAGTAATCGACAAATCTCGGGGACGAGATTTTCTTAAGGGGGGGTAGATTTGTAACACCCTAGTTTTAAGCATGTCATCAACATCCGCATTTCATGAGCATAATCATCATTTAGTCATATGCAATCATGTACATGAAATGATGCATGTCATTTTCTTGATTAAATGTGTTTAATTTTTACGCTATATGCTCTGTCTTGTCATTTCATGTATGAAATGCTTGCATAGATTGTTGTTTAGCCTTTAATCATTCTTAGTTATGTTTATAGAAGGTGTTAGAGCATAAGTGATGTTGGTCATGTTCTCTAATTACGTTTGGTTTGAATAGTTTGACTTCATTTGACCTTGTTTGACCTAGGAAGTGAATTGTTTTGTTTTGTTCAAAAGTCCTAGCTAACGTGCTTGCATGTGTGGGCACCCAAAAGGAGAAGTGTGGCAAATTTGTTGTAGAAGATATGTTGTGTGGAGCTCAGTCCATGAAAATGGCTGGAGCTTGGTCAAAAAGTCGAAAACAGTTTGAAATTCATTTGAATTTGGGGTTTGGTTTGACTTTTGAGTGATGATGTTTTGATTCGCTCATAGTTTCTAAACCAAACCGAATTAGGAAAAAGTTTGTATAGGTGTTTTGCTCAGAATTTTATGAGGAACATTTCGTTCAATTGGGTTGTTCTGATTCGCACGAATCTCGATGCGATGAGTCAATTTAGCGGTTAGGGTTTGGGATAGGGTCATTAGTGACGCCGCCGTCCCTGGCCGTCTCTGTTTTCCCGGCCGCCACACCGCCACCGTAACCCTGCCCCGTGGCGCGCGTGTCGCGGCCGCCCCGACACCGCCGCCGCGTCTTGCCGTGAAGAGGAGGGAAACCGCGTCCCTTGCACGCCAAGCTCACTCCTTGCCTCCCTTTTCCCCTTTCGCGAGCCGAGCAAGCGGCCAGAGCCGCACAACGCCGCTTCCGCCATCACCATTGCCCGGCGCTGCCGTTGCTCACCATCGTCCCCTCACCGCATCCCTGCCCCATCTAGCGCCACAGCAGCCTCGCGACAGTGCAGACATCTTCCCGACCCGGTGGAAACCCGAGTCGAGCAAAGGTAGGCCCATCTGAATCCCGTCCGCCGAAAAAAACCAAGACGCCGCCACCATGGCGAGATTACGTCGCCGTCATCGCCGTCCTTGTTTTCTCGAACTAATCCGTGTTTTGTGCTCTCGTAGCGTGTAGTAGCTTGTGCCACTGGCGACCGGACTCGTGCCTTCGATTCGCCGGACAAGCCATAGCCGCCGCGTGATCGCGCTTTCGCCGCCGACGCGTCGGCCGTCGCTAACCACGCCAACTCCGCCACCTCCGCGCCGCTTTTCCAAGATCGGTCCGCCTCGCCTGCTTTGGAGTTCGGCGCCCATCGACGAGCGATCCACGCCGCGGCTTCGCCGAACGCCGCCGCACCGCCGCATCCGCCGCGCCATGCGCGCCGTTCGCGCCGCCGGCCATGCTAGGGGCCCATCTTAGCCCGCACCAAGACCACCATCGAGTAGATCTCGCCGAAATACGTTCGATTGGTGTACTTGGTTGGCCGGAAAGCCTCACCGCCGGCGAAGATCCGCCACCGATTCGCTGCTCCCCTGTTTTTCTCTCACTAACGCGGACCCCATCTTTGTCGTCTTTTATTTATTCGGTTATTCATTTTCCGGCATGTTTATTTACCTTGCAAAATTCATATCTTACTCGTTTTAGCTTAGTTTTGCAAGGGACAAATTTTTTCTGTGATCCTTGTGAGTAGATCTCTGAGAAAAATATTGCATGTCACTTTTATGGTGTTTTTGTATTTATTTACAATTATTGCAATAAATGCCATGTTTCTAGGTAAATGCATATCTAATTTTTGGTGCATGATAAAATAGTGGTCCCTGTACAAAATGTTCATGTTTTTGTATTTAGAGTGTAGGAAAAATAACATGCATGATATGTTCTGTTGTAGAAATGTGATTTTTGATTTATGTGCTCTTTACCATGCTTTCTTAGGAAATTCCTAGAAAAATAATTACTAGGGTTTTTGCCATTATACTTTTTGTACATGCATTTGTTACTGTTATGAAGCTTTTTCATGTTCATGGTTAGGCAGTTTCACACATTTCATAGTACAAAGTATTTTTATGCCTAGTTGTATTGCTAGCTTGCTATTTTTGTGTAGGACAGTATATGCATTAGTTTGCCATGAAATTTTTATGGTAGGCATGTTAGACCAGTAGAATGCCCCTGTAATTTTTGTAGATTTTTCTAAGGTGTTTGCATATTTATCATATTTATGTTGCTAGGAAAATGCCTTGGAAATGCATGTAAATGTTAGGATAATATGTTTTGGTTGGTTTACCATTTGTTCCTAGAATGACTAGGACCTGTTGATGTGCTTAGTTTGTTAGCCTTGTGCTTTTGGTCAATTAATTAATCCTAGCTTTTATATATTTAAAGTGTGCATGTGTAGTGGGTATTTAGGGAATATCATTTCATGTGCTTTAGTTTATCTTTTGGGTTGATCAGTAGGTTATTTTGATGCCTTATGGTCTTATTTGCTTGCTGGTCAAGTTTGATAAGAGTTGCATGCTTGGTTAGAGAGTTATAGGAGTTGCATGTTGTTTGTTAGGTTAGAAGCAGAGTCTCGGTTTTTCTGATTTTCGAGGCTGTAGATGTTAGAATCTGGTTGAGAGTGTACTGAATGATTTGTAGATAATTTTGTTAGCTTTCCAATGAGTATTCATTTCTTTGCATTTGGAGTTATAGAACTCCCTGTGTGACTGTTTTAGTAAAAGCATGTCTAGAGGCCATTTTTAGTGTTTAGTGAATTAGGATGCTTGCTTGATGTAGATTACTAGGGTTTTTTGTGCGAGTTATATTTATGTTTCTACAAGAGAGATATCCACTTACTAGTATCATTCATCGAGAATGCATTCATCCATCATTCTACTTTATTCATATACCAGCATGTTTCTATGCATTCGTAATTTTCACTCGTGTATGTGCATGCATCATATCAGGATCGGAGGAGTTAGTTCGGGAGGAGATAAAGGAGCAGGAGGTCAACCTTCATCATCTCGGAGTGCAGCCAAAAGACCTCACAGGAGAAGGAGGACAGTGACTCAAGCTTCCAGAGGACTCTAACTTCTTCCTACTACTTTTTTCAAGGCAAGCCCCGGTGCATCTTTGAACTTTCCTATGCTTTCTCGAATTAACTTGTTGAGTCCTTTTAATGGTTGCTGCATTAAGTATAGGAAGCGGTTGAAACCGTTGATGCACAGATATCCTTGCTGAAGTTATTGCCCTATCCTATGTAGGAGTCTAGGTTAAATAAATGCTCGATTATGATGATTGCAATGAGCGGTGATTTCCGGTCACTTGTGAGGATTGTTGTTGGGTTAATCACGTTGGTGGTTAACAAGCTACTGCTGAGAACTGGTTAATAAAACATGTTTAGATTGGATGGATATTGTGGTCTTCCATCTCATCGATTAAGGACTAATCCCTTTGTCGGAAGCTTCAGTCGAAAGTTGAACGTACCTGTTCATATAGTAGGCTCCGCCGGGTCGTGAGCCACGAAGCTTGTGGGAATGTTAGGGGCCGGTACTTGTACGCTTAACGTCCCTCCTAGGCGTGGTAGGTTGGGTTTGATCGGGCGCAAGCGCAGGCATACGAAGCGTCGTCTTCGTTGCCTGCTCACTTGGTGGCTCGAGAGGAGAGGGTTGCCGACAGGTCCGAGACATACGTCCCCTAACATCTTGGAAGTGATTAGGTTTACTCTGATCCAGTAGACCTAATGTATGATAGGGTATTCGCCCGGCTGGTCGATGTCGATTCGAATCGCCATCTCTCCCGGGACGGTGAGAACCCATCCGTCTCCCCGGCATCGTAGTCTAATATCACAATAATGGTTATTCTTATTCATCCGCTGATGTTAATATGTTGATCAAGTTACTTATCGTTATTTATATATCGCCGAGCATATGTTTTAATCTTGACTATACAGGGACTTATGGTTATGCATATAATAATAACCTTTTAACTTGGAAGAACCTGAGTAGTATGTGTAGGAGCATTAATCAACTTTATTTACGAAAATAAATGTGAGTCGGCCCGACTCCAGATAAAGCCAAGCATAATCCTTGGAGTCTTTTTCCTTATTTTACGGTTTAAGGCGGGTAAGTCTTGCGGAGTACAATTGAGTACTCACGGGTTAACTCCCATTCGCGGGTGACTCCGTCTAGCATGATTCTAGCCGGTTGTGATGTTTGTGGTTGAAGAATAATGCCTAGGGCATGGCAGTCTCCATATTTCCCCTGTCTCATGCTATTACGGGGGTGACATTAAGTTGGCACTATCTATTTTATTTTGATTTCATTTGTACAACTATTTTGTTTTCGAAAGCTATTGCTTCCGCACTCGATCTACTTTGAAATAAATGTGTACATCGCACTCTGATTATAATATATTCGAATTTGGTTTAAGATACCTGCGGATTGGAACTACTGAGCTCAACGGTCTTGGTTGTATTGTTGATGAGTTTGAAATCACTCACGAGATTTCCGAATACCGGGTTTATATGGACTCAAGTGTAGGCTGCGATTGCTTCGGTAATTGCGAATTATACTTGATTTCTTATAAATTGGTCGGCTCTGTCACAGCGTAGATTTGATCAATATCAAAAATCCAGTTCACATCACTATATCCCTCTAGCACGGTGGGTGCCCGAGAATAGTGAATCGCATAACTCATTGTACCTTTAAGATAACACAAAACCCTTTCTAGTGCATGCCAATGATCATCACCCGAGTTGGACATGTACCTACTCAACTTGCTCACAGCAAATGAGATATCTGGTCTAGTTACGCTAGCTAAATACATGAGTGAACCAATAATCTGAGAGTACTTCAATTGATCTCTAGTACTCTTCTTATTTTTTTCGTAATGTCACACTAGGATCATAAGGTGTTGGAGAAGGCTTGCTATCCATAAGGACAAATTGGCTCAAGACCTTCTAAACATAGTGAGATTGCGATAAAGTAATCCCACTCTTTTCCTTAATCAGCTTAATGTTTAGAATTACATCAGCTTCTCCTAGATCTTTCATATAAAAACTCTTTGACAAGAAAGACTTGACCTCATTAATAATATCCATGTTTGTTCCAAAGATTAGAATATCATCAACATATAAACATAGCATAACAGATTGACCACCACCATGTCGATAATACACACACCTATCGGCTTTATTAACAACATAGCCGACACTAGTTAATGTAGTGTCAAACTTCTCATGCCATTGTTTAGGTGCTTGTTTCAAGCCATACAAAGATTTCAATAATTTGCACACCTTCTACTCTTCACCCTTTACTACAAACCCATCAGGCTGATCCATGTAAATCTCCTCATCCAACTCTCCATTTAGAAAAGTTATCTTCATGTCCATTTGATGAACGATAAGACCATATGAGGTAGCCAAGGATAGTAGTACTCGAATAGTGGTCATTCTAACAACGGGTGAATAAGTATCAAAGAAATCCTCGCCTTCCTTTTGAGTATAGCCCTTAGCCACAAGTCGAGCCTTGTACTTTTCAATAGTACCATCAGGTCTAAGCTTCTTCTTGAACACCCATTTACAACCAATTGGTTTACAACCGAATTGTAGTTCGAGAGCTCCCAAGTTCCATTGGAAAGAATCGAGTCCCCGAGTCCATCTCACTCTGAACGGCTTCTTTCCAATCATCGCATCACGGAGATGCATATGCCTCTGTAATAGAGGTGGGAGTATCATCCACAAGGTACACAATGAAATCATCACCAAAAAAATTTTGCAATCCTTTGTCTCTTGTTCCTCACAAGAACTTCATTGTCATCCTCATCAAGTGGTTGCTCAAAGCGACTCAACGGGGAGACTCGATAGGTATAGTAATATCAGGAGCTATTTTAGTAGAAAATCTAACATTGCTACGCATATCTTTCATAGGAAATATGTTCTCAAAAAATGTAGCATCACGAGATTCAGAAATTGTGTCAACATGCATATCGAAACTTCAGATTTTACTACTAAAAATCGATAGGCAATGCTATTGTGAGCATATCCTAGAAAGACACGATCTACCGTCTTTGGTCCAAGCTTACGCTTCTTATTAATTGAAACATTAAGTTTCGCCAAGCATCCCCATGTGCGCAAGTATGAAAGTGATGGTTTCCTTTCAACCCAATTCTCATATGGTGTTGTCTCTTTATTTCTGTTTGAAAATCTATTCAGGACACGACTCGCAGTCAACATAGCTTTCCCCCACCATGCCTTAGATAGACCAGCAGTGTCTAACATGGCGTTCACCAAGTCAGTTAGTGTGCGGTTATTTTCTCTCGGCAACCCCGTTTGATTCGAGCAAATAGAGAGGTGTCCTCTCATTAAAAATACCATGTTTCGCATAGAACTCATCAAATATTATAGAAAAATATTCACCACCACGCTCGACCTTAGGCGTTTAATTTTTCTTTCTAGTTGATTTTCAGCTTCGGCCTTAAAGATTTTAAAGTAGTCTAATGCCTCATCTTTAGTTTTCAGCAAGTAAATATAGCAATATCTAGAAGCATCATCAATTAACGTCATGAAATATCTCTTTCCACCTTTAGTCAACACACCATTCATCTCGCGAGAGATCGGAATGTATGAGTTCTAGAGGTGCCAAGTGTCTCTCCTCCGCTTTCGAGGTTGCTTAGATTGCACACAACTATGGCACTTAGAACCTTTGGCAATGGTGAAATCTAGAATTAACCGCAAGCTAGATAGATGTGACATCAAACCAAAATTCACATGACGTAAATGAAAATGCCAAATACTCGAATTATCATTAATTGTGCCACAAATATGATTCACTGACTTATTACAAAAATCTGCCAAACTTAGGCGGAACAAGCCTCATAATCATAGCCTTTACCAATAAATTGTCCATGCTTAGACATTACTACTTTATTGGACTATAACACTATCTTAGAACCATCTCTCAATAGAAGAGAAGCACTAACATGGTTCTTGCGAATAGTAGGGACATGCTGCACGTTCCTCAGTTGCACGATCTTCCCGAAGTAAACTTCGGATCTACCGTGCCAACACCACGAGCGAAGCATGTGATCCATTCCCCATTAGGGACGGAGGAACCTTGGAGCTCATGATAAGAAAAAAACAAAGAGATGTCAGCACACACATAAATATTGGCACCTGTATCAACCCACCAACTTGGTTATTGAAACATTGATAGTATGGTAGGAACATTCTTGTACTCCTCATCGGCATTGCTAATAGTCACGAGGTTGACATTCTTATTTTTCCCATTGGAAAAGTGACCAAGCTCTCCACAAGTGAAGCAAGGCTCCTCATCATTGTTTTTCTTCTTCTCGGAGGTAGTTGTTAACTTGGCATTGGAAGATTTATTCTTTCCTTTGTTCTTGCCATGTGGGTTTTGTGCACCAAATTCGTACTAGAATGGCCCTTATTCCCCTTCTCAATAGTGTTCTTTGTCCGAATCTTTTCCTTAACATTAAGAGATGCTATCAGGTTTTCAACTATTATTTTCTGTCTCTTGTGTTTGAGAATTGTGCCGAAGCTCTTCCATGAAGAAGGCAATTTAGCAATGATGCATCCGGCTACAAACTCGTCGGGTATGACACACTTCAGGAGTTTAAGTTCTTTTGCCATGTCTTTGAACCTCATGAGCTTGCTTGACTATAGATCGGTTAGCAACCATCTTATAGTCATGAAAGCTCTCCATAATGTACAACTCAGAATATATGTCTGATGTACCAATGGTTACATTCAGTTGATCCCACAATATCTTCTCATCTTGGAAGTGTAAGTTTGCATCTACCAGATGACCAGCAAGACTATTTAGGATTGTTCCTCTAAAGATAGTGTTGTCCCCCTAGAATCTTCTCCGATCTTCTCTAGAGATATTTCCCTCGGGCGAGCCAACGGCAATCGGAACATTTTAGCCTCTAGCCGAGCATGGCCTTAACTCGCCACCTCTTAAAATGTGCACTAGAAAACATTTCTAGCCTCAAAGACGTCGGTGAAAACAGCCATAGTTAAATCAAGAAAAAACCTATAATAAGGTTTTTAGATTGTAGAAATATTAGGCAATTTCCAGATTAAATCCATAACATAAATCATGATTAATTGAGCAACTAGATTAAACATGTTTAGCATACTAGCATGATACACAATCATAATGCAGATCATAGCATGATTCAATAGCATATAACATAGCATGATCATAGCAACTAGTGTAGCATGATACACAATCATAATGTAGATCATAGCATGATTCAACAGCATATAACATAGCATGATCATACCAACTAGTGTAAGCACAATTCGTACACTAGATAGATTGAGCGTATTGAACATGATAAACGGTAAGACTTGATCACGAAATTATACATTTGTTCGTAGATGACAGCGTGATGGAGAGGTTTCGAAGCGAAGCCGAGGTCCTCCAGGTCGCCGATCAGCGGCGGAAGACTTCAAATACGTTGGCGATGAAGACGACGCTGAGACGGTCCACCGCGTGTCCTTTCCGGAAGACAAGCCGTGATGAAGCTTGGGAGCGGTCGTGCGAAGAGCGCTTCCCAAAAACCTTATTCGCCTTCTCCCGCTGCAGGATCGCAAAGGCGAGGGTTCGAAGACCTGCTCTCCCGAGCGCCCGGTGCACGCTGATGGTCGGGGATGGAGAGACTACGGCGGCAGCACAGTAGCGAAGAGGAAAATACTATTTTACTACTTTAGGGATTTTCTAATTGAAACTCCCAATTGTAGTTTTATTGTGTATCTTTTCCTAGGAGGATTGGCGCAAATATATAGAGAGGAAAACTCCCCACCTCCACATCAACTAGCAATATGCTACTAATTGATATTGCACCTCCCACCTCTACTCATGGGTTTAAATATTAAAGCCCATTAGGGAACACAATTATTGGGCCTTTGAGATTTATTAGAATTTATTCATATGAATTTGACAATTATCCATATAAATTCTAACAATTTACACTTCCTAGAATCTATCCTCTACATTTCCTTGAGCTTTCCACCTGTGGTTACGGCCTACACAATAGTGCGCCGAGACAGAATTACAGATCGACTCAGATCCACATCTGGTGTGTTTCGATCTGCTTCTCTCTGTAAAAACATTTGTACCGTGTCTCTAGTTGGGGGCGTGTGCCATCATGTTGGGGGCGTGTGCCGTCTCCGTATTTGGATAATCATCATCAAAAGAATAATACGGAGATCATCCAAACCTTTTTCAAGCACAGGCAAATGTCCATAGCAAAAAGATGAAAACAGTCCATAATTAACTACGTCCGCGTAGAGTGTCCAAAAGGTGGCAATCGGGAAGACTGACCAAAGAATTTGCAGTGCCGGAGAATGTGATGGGCTAAATCCAACCAACCGCTAAGTGTCCAACAACCATAAACAAGCTTTACGGGTCATAGCATTCAGAACATACACAGCAGATTCCTAGATACAGAACCAACTTCTGCACTGCATTTCCTTGACTTTTCCAGCTCTGTTCCCGATCACACATTAGAGCCGCGCCGCCCATTTCAACTTGTCCACACATTGAGCTCAAAATGATGGACCATAGCAACCTCCATATTTTTGAATACCTCTCAGTGCTCTGTTATTGATCTCACCTTGTCCGTGCCCCTTCATTCCTTCTATATATATACTAGGAAGGATGTCATCGGCATGCACTACTTGATGCTACAAGCGGGTGGCTGCAGCAATCTAGAGGAGAATTAAGGTAAGGACTACCCTTTCATGCCACATATATCACTGCAAGTCTAGATCATTTATTCATCAAACTAAAGTTGCTCGTTTTATTTGTCTCCTACATGTCCTGTCGGATCTCATTCTCAGCAGGCGGAGAGGACTGTACTGAACACCATGGCGGAAATGTTATGTTCATCCCTTGTTCAGCAGGCCGTGAGCAGAGGCTTCTCCTTTGGGTTCAGCAGGCGCGACAACTACTGCTCCAAAGCTCCAGTAAGAGCCTTCGAGTTCTTGTTAACCACATCAAGCGCATCGAACGGATGGTTCGTGAGGTTCGCAAGGTGGGATCTTGTTCTCCTTGCATTTGATTATATACTGTATTTGCACATATTTTACATATACAGTGTATTTGCACTTTGTATACCTCTGTCTCTCTCCACTCGCTCACTCTCCCTCTCCCTCTCTCTTTGGCTTTCGGAGTTTCATCCCATGTATTAAGCAAAACAAAAAAGATACATGCATGAACACAACCATTTATGGCGTTATAAGGCCATCTCAGTAGACTCAGACACTTCCAGACCAATAACACGATCGATCAGTAGTTAATCACATACAATTCCAGTCCAGCCCAATAACATGTTCAAGTTAGAGCACCACACAACTCAATCAGCATTTACACCTAATCTACCATATCACCACTGAAACAAACTAAGGGCCTATTTGGATATCAGCTCGACATTATAATCCAGATTATGCAGAGGATTATTTTAATTAGTATTGTAGATTATAACAATCAGCTTGTTTGGGTCCCTACATTGTGGTGATTAGTTATGATTGGTTGAAGTGAGAAATTCCTATCTTTTTCTCTAGTTTGGCAAGTTGGACAATCAATTGGGGGCCAAGTGAGACTTTCAGTATCCATAATCCCCTAAAACCTGGTCTCACTTCGATTACGGAATTATGGTAATCACGGGATGTGATTATAATAATCCATCCTATAATAATCCTATTTGGATCAAAATTTGATTATTTAAAATTGATTATTATAAACATAGGGTGTCCAAACAACTCCTAGATATGGCCGAGCAGAAACCATCTTCCCTGTTCTCCATCTTCTCTTTCGTAAGCAATATCTCCAGGCCAATCAATTTGCCAGATTTGATGTACAACATCGTCAAACCTACTATCCTTCTTCTCCTCTTCGTATCTCTTCTGGCAATGTTGCAACTCCCAGTCCAATATATGTTTGTCCAAGGACAACAACATTTGTGACACACACTCCTCTATCCAGCAATCCTTTCAAAAATGTTTGCAATTCTGTCCTTGGCTCCAACACGTTTGCTTGCCAGATGTTTCTTGTCCATTTGACATAGAGTTAGCCAATTTCTCACAAGCTCATCAGTAGTCTTTAATTTGTAATGAAGTTGCCTATTGATATGGCCAATTGGCAACCATTTTGAAAGCCTAAGCATTTTACAGATAAATAGCAAAAAAAGTCTTTTATTAATTCCCAAAGCCCCTATAGGGCTGCAGAACTACAAAGATTTGTACCGAATGTTGAGATTAAAATACTGACCACATACGACATGCATATATATAGCTGATCCTTTATTTTGTGGAATAATAAGCAGGCCATCGTCATCCACTGCACACCAGCCGATCGGATAGTGGAGCAGCAGGAGCGTTGCACCAAATACTCGCAGCAAGCAATCGTGTTCGCCATTTCCACATTCAGCGGGTTCCTTTTTTCTTCAGAATCATACTCCACGGGAGACACTGTTGTCAAGATCGCCACCTCAGCTGCCTTCTTCGTGGCCATCATTGCTGACTTGGTTTTGTGGAGGATGAAACCAAGGTGGGGAAGGGCTTTGGTATATATATCATCGTTCCATTTGTTGCTGATGACATTTGTCATATTCGTCTCATTCGACAAGGACTATGGATACCCTATTCTCTTGGTCTTGTTAATAACGATTGTAGCCATGCTGCTTCAACGCAACATATGGCCTGCAGGACAGTGGCAACAAAGCATGGACGACGACACAGCGATCAGTCAAGATCTTGACTTCATGTTCGACTTGTCGTCCCTTATCCTCAACTTGGACAGCATGATCACCATGTTCATTACCATCAGCGGGCACTTCCCTTTGGGGCTAAACAAATACGAAGCCGCAAAAGACCGTGGGGTTCTTGTTCTTCTCCACCATCATCCTCAGCTTGTATCTGATGATGGTGGCAACGGTGAGAACTGTGGCGCTCACTGTCAGTTCCAAGTACCTCGATGTCTTGCTGATGGTTCTCCTAGTGAGCGCACTTATTGCGACGTCGATCACATTTATTTATTTTTTTTCTGACCATACATTGTTAGCAGAGGGGAAAGTGCCCACATGAGATGAGAGTTGTAATCCTAACTACTTGTATTCGCTCCGTTCCAAATTATAAGTCACTTTAGCTTTTCTAGTACATAAATTTGTTATGCATCTCAATATATATTATATTTAGATATATTAAAAAAACTACAAATCTAGAAAAGGCAAAACTAATTATGATTTGAAATGTAGGAAGTCTTAAACACTCAAGCCTTTTAGGCTTAGAGCCAGGGGCTGAGCCCACTTGAGGCAAAAGTGGGCTCCCGCACCTCTGTGTCTAAGAGAATTTTGTAGTAGTATATGCTTGATTGATGGTGAGGCTGCTCATGGGACTTCAAGACTGATAACTGCAAAGGTGTTGCACTTCTGCACCTAAAACTGCATGAAACCTGGACTGCAAGTGCAGCGGACAGCGACTGCTCACTACTCAATGCTCATGTTGATGCTTAGTAGAAAAAAAAAAAAAACCCAGACATGCCATGATTGCACGATATGTTGGATCGTCTGATGAATTTTCTAATCCTTTCTATTAGTCTATTACTTTCTCACTAATCTAGTACTTTTGTTTCTCTTAATTACAGCTTTTTGAGGAATCTGGAGGGGCCGAAGCCCCTACAGAAAGCATGTATTGAAAAACAAAAAGACCAATGGTTAAAAAAAGGGAATGCCTACACAACGCTGGGGTGCTTTAGGTGGATGTGACACCCGGGCATTGGAGGGTAGCAAAACACTCGACTGGATGTTACGAAAGTAATAAAGTCCAAATCATGATCACCATTATGCATTTTATATTTGCATTTCATAAGCATGGCATAAGCCTCACTAATGCATTTTTATCACAAGCATATGATATTGTTTTTAGTAGATATAAATATAATAATGGTTGCTTTATGTGGTGCTTTGTTTTCAAGTGTGATTTCATAAATTCAAGATGACAATGCAAATGTTTGATGTTTGATGACCTAAGTAACTTAGATTAAAATTGGAGCACAAATGAGTTGGGGTTTGTGTGTATCTTTTAGTTAAAATTTGGGCTCCAAATTTGAATTCAGCAATTGATTTCATACTTAGCCAAATATCTAAGTCAATAATTTTAAAGTTAATGAATTTGATTTTTAATGGATTAATAAATGAATTTTCATAAATAAAAATTTGTCAAACTTTGATTTTATGAATTGGTATGAAATTTGTACTTTGAAATGGTACTAATGGTTGTGGTGTTTGAAAGCTAATTAACCACTAATTAATTGCCTAACCATGCTTAACCAAAACTAATTTCAAATTCTGAAATAAAAATTCAGGTTTTAGTTTTGAACACATGTCTTCAAAATTCAAAAGCTCTTCAATTAGTTCGAATCAGGGGTTGAGCCTCAAAGGAAAGTTGTAGATCTCCTCAAAATAAACAACTTTTATTTTTTATTTTTCCAAGTTGTTACATGATTTTGGGACTAATTTGAAAAAGAAAGAAGGAGTCGCTGCTAGAGTAATGACGGCAGCAGCTTTCCTGTCTGCTAGGGGTGGTTGTGAATATGGGTGAAACTGAAACTGGTTGGGGTAAGGAGGTTTCAGAGCGAATTGCTGCGGAATCGGATGAACAGATGGCCTGACATGATCGAAGTGCAACGCGGAAGGAACATGGGTGGGTAGTGGTGGTGCCATACCAAATGCCGGGACATGGGTCCACGTCGTGACGACGCCGGACCCAACATGCATCCCGTGGAATCGTGTCGACGCAGTGCCCGTTGGGCGAGTGGTGGCCGAACGGCGCCGAGGCAGAGGCCGATGTGGCGCTCACCGATGCCCGTAGCCGGTGAAGTGAAGATGCCCGTAGCTCGGTCCCAGTGATTGGTGAGCTTGGAGGCCTTGAGGCGCAGGTCATCGACGATCCCCCTCCGACTCCAGACGCCCGGCGGCCCAAATCTGCGACGCCGTGCTCGAGCGGCGATGCGGGCGTCACGTTGCGCCGCAGATCTGGTCGACGCTGGTCGCCTCGGAGTTCCCGGAGGCGCCGCTGAGCGTGAGTCGACCGGTGCTTGCGGGGATGGATTCGAGGCAAAGGCCTTCGAGCTCAGCAAGGCGGCGCTCGTACTCGGGGTTGGTGACGGCGACGGTCGCCGAATCCAGAGAAACGAGGCGCCGGTTGGTGGAGAGCCGCGAAGCTTCCAGATCGGCAAAACGGCGCTCCCACTTGGCGTCGTGCTCGTCGAAGCGGCGGCGTAGACTCTTCGCGCGACTTCTGGATCTCCTCCAGCACGAGCTTCATCGTCGGCTCCATTGCGCCCACGGGAGGCTTGAGGCGCGTGTAGTGCTCGTGGACCCGACGCCGACGACGAGGCGACGGCCATGACTTCGCCTAGTCCGATACCAAATGTAAGCAGCAAGCAGTTGGGGTAGAGAGGAATCGGAGCAGAGACAAGAGAGCAAGGGGAAATAGTTCTAACACTATTTGATCGACAGAATGATAAAAGAGTTTGTTACATAATTTGTTCATCCCTTTCTCTCTCTACTCTGATCTTACTCCCTCCGTTTCAAAAAACATGCAATTCTAGCACAGTGATATGATTTAGTTTCTCAAGTTTGATTAATTATAGATAAAAAACTATCAATATTTATGTTATCAAATAAATATCATTAGATTCGAGATGTATTTTTTTAATAAATTATTTTGAAGTCATAAATGTGAATAATATTTAGTAGAAATTTGGTCAAACATACGCCACTTTTGTGGACACGGAGGGAGTAGTTATATTAGCACTAGTTCTTCCAGGCTGGACCAGTCATAGATGGGTTGAGCCGGCGGACTCTCCTGGGCCTTGCTGAGGTAGGCGAGCCCACGGGCGAGCCTGGAGTCGCAGAAGCAGCCTCAGGTGGACGGGTGCTGACACGGTAGCAGCTTTCCTGTCTGCTCGCCGCCGTCCAGCACCTTCGAGCCGTCTCGCGCGCGTGGCCAAGCAGCCGTCCGCGTGAAGGTGCTGGCGTGCCTGGAGGCGTCGCCCGCGCTCTTTTCAATGCCTGACGCCGGCGCCGTCTTCTTTTTTTCTTTCTCTCCTTCACTGCCGGCATGCCGCAATGGCCGGCCGAGCATGCTGCTCCCGTTGGCGCTGCTCGTTCCTCCTCCGGCCCAACCAGTTACTCCTATGTCTCCCTCTCTTCCTCCCATGTCGGACATATATGCTGCCTCTCCAGCCGCAGCAGCCACCACAGCACGGCCAGCAGCAGCCGCCGCTGCTGCTTGCCGCCGGTGCACGTGGCTGGCCGGCCTCGGGGCCGCCGTTGAGCGAGCCGATGGCACTCACGAGTGCGCCACGGGCCTCTAGGTGCTTCACCACCACTCCATGACCGTCGGCTTGGCCTCCTTCCACTGGAGTCGGGCGAGCTCCAGTACGTCCTCTGCCTCGACTCGTGGCCAAGGATCTCGCGCAAGAATAGAAACTCTTCTAGGGGCCTAACTGCACAACTCGTCACCTAGGTGAATAGTCGCTGCCAAGGACCTCATGCAGAATAGAAACTCTTCCAGGGGCCTAACTGCACAAATCGTGACTCAGGTGAATAGTGTGCTACAGGTATTTCTTTTTTCTTTTTCTAATTTCTATTTTCAACTGAAATTTGTTAATTTTATAACTAATTATAGAGACATGATAAAAATATGAAATTTGTTTTGTAGCCTCTCCAAGATGTGCGCTACCTAGAAAAAATATAAAATGATGAAAATCAATAATTTTTGTATGTTCAAAAATTATGTCTTTTAATTAGTAAATGGAATTTCCATGATTTTTATGGTGTGGAACATTAATCCTGTGATGCTGAAACTTTTTAAGTATCCTTAATATGCTAATATCTACATTCACAAAATTTTTGGTATTGTTTCGATAATTTTTAGTTTAATCAATTGTTTACATGCTTTAATTATTAATTAATACCAAAATGAATTAGATAAATGCTTAAATAACTTTGGTGTGTTTTGGGCATTGTTTGTAAACCTTGGGGCACTAACACCTCTAATGTTCCTTGTCAACTCAATTACTTGGTTGTTGTATCCATAATCAATTTTTTGGTTAGACATTAACATTGTGTAATTAAATATCAAATTAGTGAATGCATGTATATAAATCTTGATTTTCTTTTCTTGTATGCAATGATTTGATTAAGTGATTAAGCTATTTAGGTGCTTACCATATCAAAACTTTGATGGTCCATGTTAGTGTAATTCTTTTAAGATAAATAACTAATCAACTTGTATGTTGTTAACTTGGGTGCTTGTTAGTAAGTATTAACCCTAGCTCTTAGTAAAGGAAACTTGTACTCAAGTTTGTTTAACTATGTTTGAGTTCATACATGCACTTATGTGTTCCATCATGCATCATGTCATGCATTCCATCATGTTAAGCATGCATCATTTATTACGTGTAGTAAACGAGAGTGAAAAGATTTATGTCGATTGAGCTCGAGAGAAGGTTCATCTACCAACGATGTTGATGTCAAGTTCACCTTCGGTGATTCTCTTGCGGTTTTGACCTTCCCTGCAACACAAGCAAGCCTCGGAGCATACAACCCCTTCCTTGTTATTTATAAAAGCTTTTATCATTTGAGTCCTATAATATATGCATTAAGTTATAGGAGATTCAGATATCTTCCTTTTACCCCACTAGTGTGTAGGTCGTTATCTCGATGCTTAGTAATGCTTAGACTTCAGTAGAAGTCGAATGATGATTTCATCGTTCGTGAGAAGTAGGTTTACCTTTTATCATCTCTTCTTTGATTATGGGTCGTAAGAATACAAGGATGATGACAAAGCTAAAAGTTGAGACCGGGCGTGCATTGAGAAGGAGTCTTGATGTAGTGCACTTTGTGTTGATTAAGGATCGTTCGTGTAGACCGTCGATCAAGATTGAAAGTACTTAACAACATGCCCTCGGTAAGCCTGAGTACCTCGGCTATTCCATTATGCGAAAGGACAACACGCACCGAGTGGAGAGATGGCGAGAGTAGCGTGTACCCACCCTACTTGAATAGGGTAGGGCGTGGAGTACCGTGCTCTCGGGTGGTGCGAACCCGTTCATATTTTGGAGGATCCAGGGAGTGGTTGATATATGTAGGTCCAGGACACGCATATGTTGTCTTGATTAAGGTTGACTCGGCTAGATGTACATCAATTCAAATCGCGTCTCTCTCGGGATAGTGAGAAACTTGATTCTTGATCTACATTGTAGTTAATCAATAGAACATGGTTACTTATGGATATGAGAAGAAATGAAATGAGATGTTTAAACAAGTGTTTGATTTAGATTAGGTGCAAACTGGATACTGATCATGACCTAATATATAGCTAAAATGTTGAAAGTAAGGATCTACTTTAGTAAGCTTTCCCGCAAATATTAATCTTGATTCTTGCTAATACTTCACCTTCATTCCCTTTAAGCCTGCATGCTCTTGGAGGCTTGTCTTTTAGTCGGGTAAGTCTTGTTGAGTACCCTCAAGTACTCAGGGTTTATCAACCCCTGTTGCAGCTTCTGACTTGTGCTGCTAATCGAGGTCATGTCAGTGGGCTCGACATGATCCGATTTTCTCTTCTATCTTAGGTACTTCATCTAAATTGCTTCCGCTGATCTATTCACCTTTTGGAACTCAAGTTAAGTTTTACTTAAACATGTTTTGTATCCTAATGCTATAATTCTTCCGCACTCCGATGTAAGTTATTTTTGTATCAAATGTTGTAATGTTGTGGCTACTCCATGTTTGATCCTATAAGAGTTGTAATACGTGGATGTTTTGAGGGGTTCTCTCGAGGACACCGACGGACTCTTGGATTATGTGGCTCTCGTATCAGTGGCGGTGAGGTTTTTGGACAATGATGGGTGCACGTGGGCCATATAATTTGGGTGCTTACGCCATTGGGAAGGAGTTCAACTAGGGGTCTTTTGGTCTTTGTTCGGCAACTTTAATGGCCTTTAAACTAGTCTCTAGATTGAAACAGGGTTGGGACTAAAGTTTAGGCTTAGTCCTCAGACTAATGAAACCACACAGGCCTTGAGAGTCTGATGTATTGATTATGTTAAATGGGAAATCAACTGGACAAGCGGTTGCCGGGGAAATTCCAGCGACGTCACAGGTTGGCGAGGGGCTTACCGATCTTACGTGGTCAGTGGCGGAGGACTCGGTAGGGCGAGGTAGGGCGCTCGCCCTACCTTGACTCCGCCGCGGATCCTTACCCCTAAGCGCTTCCCGCTGCTAGTCCGTAGCCATGGGTGGTTTGGAAGTTCGAACGTCTGAGGCTGAACCTGAATACGAACGCAGCCGCAGGAGTAGAAGATGAGCGAGGAGCAGAGAGACAAACGTTATTTGTCTGTGTGGGCTGGGCTTGCATTGGTCTAGGGCGTTATTGGCGCAGCGGTCGCTCGCCCCAACTTTGATTCTAGTCCGGATTTGTTTTTTTTTTTTTGAAAGATCCGCAAGCCGGCTTTGGTTAATAATAAGAAGGGAGTAGCAAACAACAAAGGCAAGACGATAGCGCCGGGGCCCCCAACCCACCTAGGTGACTCGAGGGCTTAGGTACAAAGTTGATTACTCACCGCGATAATGACAACACGCGAAGCGACCTAGGAGCCTAAACTCCCGGCTGCCACCGCAACGGCTACAAGTAACCTGTAAAGCTCATGGTCCTCCATACGTGCTTTGCCTTCTAGATGGCCTCGACCGCCCGCTCGGAAGGCCGAGTCCGATACATATCAATGCAGGAAGTGATCGCTTCATCCGGAGCTAGTGTGCGGCTTTTCGGTCGAGGAAGGCGAGCTCACGCCTAAGCTTGTGTTGGGCACGCTCGCGACCGGAACAGGTGGATGGTCGGCTGCCTGTCGTGCACTCGGCGGGTGGGCGCAGTAGGCACTCTCCTCCCCACGTTCCTGGCCGGTAGAAGGGGGTGACGCGGGTCTCCGGAGGATTGGGCGAGGGATGGGCTCCTCCTCCTCCTCCACCGCCTCCTCCTCCTCCTCCTCCTCCTCCTCCACTTTGCCTCCTCCTCCTCCTCCAGCTGCGGTTGTGGGGGCTGCGGCTATGGAAGGAACAAGCGTGAGTGACGCATCAACCTCCATGGAGGCAGTGCGGGAGGTGGGCACACAAAGGCCAAGCGAGTGACAAGCTCCTCCAACATGGGGTCAACCCATATGGGAGGATCCATCTCCATGCGAAGCATCGACATGAAGGATTTGGCGCAACGGGGAAGGTGTGCGGCGGCCGGCGTCGTCGGTGGAGCTAGGTGGCGGACGTCGTCATTGGAGCTAGGGTGGCGGCGTATCCACCGCGGGTGCCAGACTTGCGTCGCCGGTGTTGTCGTCGAGCTCCACCGCGTCAAACCCCCCCAGGGCACTCCCGGACCGGGCGGCTGGTAGGCGGGAGGGTCGACGACGTGAGCCGGTACGCCACCCTCGCCACCAGAAGGCCGGATCGAGGTGGTGGGGAGGCGAGTCGGGGAGGAGCTTGGCTGAGATGGGTTGTCGCCCGACTGGACGTGGTGGCGGGAGATGTGCGAAGCCCATGCACACGAGGCAACGAATAGGGTCCCGGCATTGTGCGACGCGGTGGTCGGTCTTGGGGACAACGGAAGTCTGCGACCGTCGGGCCGGCGACGTGGTCTTCCGTGGGCCCGTGCCTTGTCCCTCGGTGCTCACCCCATGCGGCCGCGGCGGCCGTGGGTACGGCGCCCGGCTGCTCGAGTCTTTGGGGGGAGTATGCGCCGCCAACCATCGATGTCGGTCGAGGCGGTCGCCCTTCGCCGAGGCCTGACGGCGGTGGATGGGGATTCGCCGGAACACGGCAATGGGATCCGCCGGCTTGCATCCGGCGTCATCGCTGGCTGGCGGCTGCGGCTGCCAAGCAACCGCAGCGGCCCTCACCCTCCGGCGACGGCGGCGGCGGCGGTGGCGGTGGCGGTGGCGCCTTGCTGGGGTCTGTAGCCTCGACACCAGCGGCGCTCATGTCGGCAACAACTCCCCGCCAACTCGACGCCCTCGGCGGAGTCAACGGCGGAGCGCCAACAGGGTGCACCGTGCATTGCTACCGTGGTGAGGGCCCAACGAGCTGCGCTGAGGTAGGGAGGTCTTCCTCCACGTCCCCATCGTCATCCTCATCGCTGCCGCTGCTCCGGTCTTCGCGGCGACGTCATTCCATCGCATTAACTTCGATCCGCCCTTGAAGGGAAGAAGGGCACGGCATCGCGCGAGAGGCGAACCCCGGTCAGCCGCATCACCATCCACGCCCGCGGTTTCCCATCGCCAGAGGAGACGGGGGCTGTTGCGAGGCCGTCATCCCGGCAGCAGAGGCGGCGGTGGCGGGGATGAGGGGCGACGTCGGTGTGGAGGGGTGGAGGGCGTCGCCACCCCGGCAAAGACATGCGGCGGTGGACGGGGTGAGGGCAGCGCGGGCTGGTCCAAGGAGTCACAACCGGGCGGCGGCGGCGTCGGCCTCCCGGTGCCTCGAAGTCAACCGGGGCGCCCCATCCCTCCACGCACGCCGGGCAGGGGCGGGGAGGCGGATCTTGGTGGTGGCCATGTGGATCCGGGCGAGGTGGGAGCAGGGCGGTCACCGGCGCTGGGTTGGCAGCCGGCTCCGGCGGGCGGCGGCGGCGAGGTGGAGCTCAAGCTGCGGCGGCGGCGCCCCGCGCAGGGGAGCGGGGGAGCGGGGGGAGGAGGGCTGGGAGCGCGTGGGGAGCAGGGGATGAGGAGGGGGCCGCCGGTGCCATGGTGGCTGCCGGCGGCGGCGGGGCGGGCGGCGCCGGGGTGGGGGCGCGGCCAGGGCACCCCTAGAATTCCATCGGGGTTAAACCAAACAACACAGCGCCTCTAAGTGACCAATGTCCCCAGTCCGATGATTTGTGATGTCGCCCTTTTCGTCTTCTCCATCATCAACACGTCAGGGCAACGGCGGCAGGCGATGTGGTGATGTTGTGAGGGCACCGGTCACTAGGGAGGCTTTCAGGTGTTAATGGCGACAGACCAATAGTTGAACACTTCGTGGTTCATGCACTTTATGCTCCTTCCTGCTCCTACAGCAAGGTTTTCTAAGCGGGCCAACAGTATTAGATTGGAACGGTTCCTGCACTTCCTGTATCACGGCCACAAGGTAAGGCCACTCTTCTTTCAGTTGTTTACTTGTGTCTTCAAAGAATCAATTTGTTGTTTATCAATTAATTTGGTTGCGAAGTGCACATTAACTTTGGTTGCTGAATTTTTATATATTTTGTGTTCGATGGTTATAACATCTTGTGTACAGACCTCTGTATATTATTGATTTGGCCCTACCTTAATTTTTTTGCGTCCTCCGCCACTGTACGTGGTCCAGGTGTAGACACGATTTAGAAATGCCGAAAGCAAGCAATTATGAACTAATGTTGAAAGAAAATGAAGTGGCTGACAACTGAGCCCAGAAAATAAAGTTGATGAGGACTTTTATATATTTATTAGACAAAAAAACTAGGCCAAGAAGATTCTCCACGAACATACAGATCCGTCTAGGATCCGTGTGACACTGACACACAGAGACTCTCCTATGATGCTTAGAGAAACTATTGATCTATATTTTTCCTTGACAGTCGATGGTCGATGGTCCACCATTATATATAGTATTACTACCTTCGTCCAAAAAAGATTGACACTATAATCTATAGGATACAACAGCTGGTCAAACTTTTTTAATTTTGACTAGTTTTATAGAAGATAATAGCAATATTTGTATCATTTAAAAAAATATTATGACAATATGTTCTTTTTTTTTTCTAAGCATACTAATTATGCATTATAAATATTAATATTTTTTTATATATAACTGATAAAGTTAAAAATATTTGACTTTTCGAAAATGAGAATGATATTCTTTGTGGGACAGAGAGGCATGACCCATCATGTTTTCACTTTTTGCTTTTTTTGCTTTATTTGTACAATAAAACTGAGTAAATCTATCGCGACCTCATTTTTTACGAGCAAATAATTAGTACCGGTAGGACCGAACAGAGTTATTTTGTCAAATTTGCATTCAGAACTAAATTAATGGTTCAACACGTTATCTAGAACGGAATGATTCGTCAAACCAACGTACCAAACACATCACTAGTGTAGCGTATGCGCCCTTCTGGACTTTTCTGAGACGTGTCGCTGGTTTGGTTGTATCATTGCGTCCGATTGGCTACGCAGCAGCCAGCAGAACCAGATAGTCAAGTCTTGATGATGACGAGCGAGTTGAACCAGTAAACCTGTCGATTGGGTACGTAATTAATTAAGCCTTTTGAGTTTTGATTTTGACCCTGCTGGCACCGCGTGCTGCAGACTGCAGACCAGCCAAGCATGACCACGCAACCAATTTTAAAAGAAGCAACTCTGCAGCTGTGTGTGAGAGAGAGTTAGCTAGAGAATAGGCACTGCACGGGCCCATTGCTTGTTTGTCTTCCACAGCCATGGCGGAAGTGGTGGGCTCAGTTCTTGTCCAGGAGTGTGTGTGTAAAGCCGTCTCCTTTGTGTTAGGCAGGCGCGAGGAGAAAGCCTCTCAAGGGGTCATCGCCGAGCGGCTCGAGATGGCGGTTTCCCGGCTGGAGTTCGCTCTGGAGAGGACGGCGAAGCTGCCGGTCACGGAGCTCTCCTGCTCCACCGTAGGAAGATGATCAAGCGTGCCTACCTCGAGGCCACGGAGCTGCTCAACAAGCACAAGCAGGTACAGGAACTCCAAACAGGCCACCAGGAAGAGGTCGCCCATGGCCAAGGGACGAAGAGTGGGCGATGGGCGGTCACCAATTGTGCCAAGAAGAATCTTTCCATCTCATCATCGTTTGCTGGTCTGAAGACAGATGATGTTCGAAGATTCGAATGGTTTGCAGATCATGCAGGCAAGTTCGTAATTAAGGGACGTGGAGTCAGGGTGTTCACTCCGGCACCACACCTTTTGCAACCCTCTCGTGAGGCTTCTTCTTGAAGGGAAAACCCTGAGGCATCAGGCTTTGCTGCACGGAAGCAGCCGGCTGCGACGCCGTCTGTACATGCAGCCAATATGCTTAGAAGGGCGTGGCGTGGAGACGGTGCTGATATATCAGTACAGGGAGTATTGTAAGACGTCGACGCCAGACAGATCGTTCAATCTGGTGTTGATCCTGCTCCGAAAGCACCGATATTGTCGGGACAGCTATAGTCTGCCTGCCTGCAGTGAATGGCATCTCAGTTCAAGGTTGGGACTGAAGCTGCAATGGGCGAACTCACCCCTGCTACCAGATGTTCAGTACACCTCCCATCCACATGCTGCTCGATGTCATGCTGAGATCCACATGCTGCTCGATGTCATGCACTAGACTGCAGCAGCAGCTTGCCGAGCTCGTCGTCGCCAGACAACCACCAAGCGTCTGGTAAAAGAAGAAGGGCACCATTAGACCTGACAATTGGCTGTTTGCCTCATCATGTGTACAAGCACAAGGAACAGCAGCTTCTGCAGGAGAGTTGTTACGCCTTGGAGATGAATGGTGACGACGACGACCAAGAACGTAGTGGAGGTGCTAGCGTTGCACATGGGGCAGAGACGCTGAGGTCCAAGGCATGCAGTTTTTTCTTGCGACAGCCGGAGCTGACGGACACTACTACAAAACAGGCACATTAGGGGCGGCTAAAGATGCACATTAGGGGTGGCTCCTCCAGCCGCCCCTAATAAAACACCCCTAATGTGCTTCCACATTAGGGGCGGCTCCTGTCAACCGCCCCTAATGTGAATACATTGGGCGGTTCCTCGTTTGAGCGCCCCTAATGTGAATCCTAGATTTCGCATTTTCAAAATTCAAAAAAAAAAAATAACAAAATTTTTTTTTAATCAGGGGTAAGACCCCACCGCCGACCATCCACATCCCCTACACATGGTGATTTTTTCAGGCTTTTTGCAAATGTTGCGGCCGCCAAGATTCGAACCCGCGACCTCGAGCTCACGCGACCCTTGCCTCCACTACGCTACACACTTGTATGTGTCGTATCCCATTCCGCGTCCTCATATATTATACAAATCCGAGTGTAAATTGACTATTTGAGGCCCTAAACGGATTCAAACTAAAAAGTGGTCAACTACAAAGTTTCATAACTTTTCGAGATCTACATTTCATATTTAGGAAGTTTTTTCCGTCCGAGGTCGTTTATTTAAATTTGAATTTCAAATTTGAGACATTTGAACACGACCTTTTGCATGATTAGATGATTTCGAACTAAAAAGTGGTCAACTACAAAGTTTCATAACTTTTCGAGATCTACATTTCATATTTTGGAAGTTTTTCCGTCCGAGGTCGTTTATAAAAATTTTAATTTTAGTGCCTCATTTTAAAAATTCGGCAACCCTTTGTAGGGCTGCTCAATATAGAGCCGCCCCTATTGTGGACCACATTAGGGCGCCTCATCACCACCCGCCCCTAATACGATGAGGGGCGGGCTGGTAGACGAGCCGCCCCTAATGTGTCCCTCATTAGGGCGGTTCGTCTCGCCGGGATTTTTAAGATATACATTAGGGCGGCTCAAAGTATGAGCCACCCCTAAAAAAAAAAACGTAGGCACTCTCTTTAGTGGCCTTTTGTAGTAGTGCGGAGTACAGGATGCTATGGATCTACAGACATGGTGTCGCTGGATTTTTCTTGGAAAAGGCAGGCATCAAAAGAACCCAAACCAGTGGCAGGTCAATGTCAAGCCGGCTGGCAGCGGCGTGCCACCGGTCAATGAGCGTGCAGCGGCGGAGGAGCCTCAAGCGGGAACGAGAGGACCAGTGCCATGATGGCCACGCCTGTCCATTTGGCCCATGGGCCGTGTAATAAGCCTACGTCAAGATTGGCCGGCAAGGAGGGTATGACTTTTTTTTTTTTTTTTGGTTTGCTTATAAAATAATTGTTTGAATGATGAGTTGTCACTACTACATATATATTTTTATTTTGTATTTCCCTTCCATGTCCACTGTTACATGAATCTTTAGCCGGACAGGCGACCTGGCCTGCGAGCAGTACGTGATGGGTGAGGCCCGCCTGACCAGTCTATGTTCGCTGTTGGGTCTTAAATTTTTTATTGGGTATGTAGCGTTACTAGGCCAACGATTAGGGCCTGGCCCCTAGAGGCCTTTGGCGTCCCTGCTTTTACCCAAAGCCATTGGCCGCCATTACCTCAGGTTATAAGTCGGTTGAGACGAAAGAGCATGCAGGCCGCGGGCGGTTCAGACCGAGTAGCGACAGATGTTAAAGCTAGACAATTCCTATTCGTCGATATAGCTCATTGGACATTACGTTTTTGGTGTTTCTTTGTCTGCAGGACATTGCACCGCATCACGAACATTGCCTCCCAAGATTTTTTTGGTTCTTGTGAGTGACCATTTCTATGCGGCGTTTTCTTTTGGTTAATGTACGCGACGACGCTGAAGAGGCCACTGCATACAAAAACAACCCAAATTGCAACCTGTTGTCTCAAAAAAAAAAAAAAAAGCCCAAATTGCAACCACGTGAGAGTGGAATATACAGGAACTAACGCGTTAACAGTACCAACGTACTGCAATCCGGCATGCATGTGCAGACCACACGCTCGTACTACATACATACAATTAATAATGCATATTGAGGCAACGACTTGACCGAAGACTTACAAGTCATTGCAAGCTTTGAGAATGTGCACTAGGAGCAGCTGCATGCAAGTCATGACGTCATCATTCGCATTTCCTTGAACGTTCCAGCGACTCCATGCAAGTCATGACTGGACACAGCTGAGTCAGCCCAACAGTGTAAAAGACAGAAGCTAACATGCATGACTTGTATGCATTGTTGGTTGCTGCGAAAACATTGTAAATAAATGCTGATGCATGTTGGTGATTAAGTTATCTTAGAGTGAGCTGGTAAGGCATTAAGGGACCCGGCAGGTCATCATCAGAACCAGCATTATTTACAATCCAACAGCAACGACCATGGTCATACAAGGTGTGGAGTCGTCACATTCAGAAATCGCATTCCGATCGATCCTTGTCCTAGGCCATGATTGATGATTGTTTGCCGGGAGGAAGTTGCTAAGAAGCATCCTCGAGTCGTCGCATTCAGAAATCGCTTCATTGACATGCAGCTTGTGCAGGAAAGCTATATGCGAGGGACGTGGCGTCAAACTGATGCTCGATCGATCACTTCTTCATCAGTTCACCTTTTGCATCCCTCTATATATTGCACGTCAAGCATCTTCTGCAAGGTAAAACTCTCGGCTATCACAGGAAAGATGCTACGAAGTTTGAACATATATGTGGCCCTTGTATATTCTGATTAGTGTGGCATGGAGGCTGTGCTATTTTACCGTTACCATTCTGTGCATGTTCCTACCACTATATATCAGAGAGCACAGGCATAGTTGGGGCTGCTTGCAATTATTGACATCTCAAATTTACTCTGCAGCTTCCTCGTAGGAACAGAGACGCATATCGAGAACTTGTGGTTGTAGTTGGCCCCGGCTTGAGCTGAGTGGCAGACACCAGACAGTAATGCGCAGACGTACAAGCATAGTATGCAGCAGGCACACGAATAATAATCATGTCGCAGTGGTAGTGCAAGTCATTGCTTTCAGATTGTCAAGTAGTAGTGTTTTCTCAAAACAAAAAACAAAAGATTGTCTAGTAGTGCAGCCAAGCCCTCGTGAACTTGTCCTTGATCACTTGCTGTGGCATCCTAGGTTAGGCAGGTGTCACGCACTGAGACTGGCTTCTACTACGTTTGTGTGATCGCTTTACGCTATCATGAGCTGGCCTGTAAGTCGGCATGTTGCCACCTGGTTGTACTGGGCCAGGCCCATTAGACTTGCACCTCGCTGTAAGGGTGGCAGGGTTGGTGGACAACGAACAATAAATCCAAAATTCCCCAAACCCTTCCTCCTCTCGACTGCTTCTGAGGCGCCGCCGCCGTGCTCTTCGCCCTACGCGCATGCCGGCACCCCCTTCCAGTTATCAGTCTCGTAGCAGCAGGGAAGCCGCCTCTGCATTTCGTTTGCCACTCCATCTCCGCGGACGACTTGACCGAAGGCTTGCAAGTCATTGCAAGCTTTCAGAATGTGTGCACTAGTGCAGCTGGCTACCTCCTGCTCTAGCTCCTTGGTGAACTTGTGGTTGTAGAGGCTTTGTAGCAACCTAGCGGGGAACCGGATCGTCTAACTTAGCGACCACTACGTCTCGGGACGTACTCGCGTCCGATGCCCTCCGTTTCTGATCAAGCGGCAGCCGAAACAAGCAGCAAGAGAGAGTGATCACCGGCCCATGCAGACGTTGTGGCCCATCAAGAAGCACTCTTATTTGAGAACAAAAAAAAAAAAAAAAAAAAAAAAACAAAGCGCGCTGGATCTCGCCGGCTCGCGCCGCGCACGCTCGCTCGGCGAAGATGGCCGCCGGCCGATTGTTTCTGCTCGCCACCTCCTCCGGCTAGGTGAGCAAGTGCGAACACATGGTTGATTTAGGTCACATGTGTTTAGTTTTGTGATTGAGTGATTGTCAACAATCCAACATTTTAATTCTATTTTCCTTTATTCTTTATGCTTCGGCTATGTTCACCGGCACACGTGGAGTGTGTCGAAGACGTATCTCTTGGTTCGTGTTGTGCAGGTGTGGAGCTCGGAGATGGTAGCCGACGGGCGCAGGTGAAGGGGCCAAGGAGGGACGTGCCGGGCCGACGGACCACGGAGGTGAAGGACGGACGTGAGGCTTGGACCGAGGGACCGGATCGCCGGGTGGCTAGCCATGGTGGCGACATATCCGGGACATCGACAAATGCAAGAGGGCGTGGGCGTGACCGTGTCGATCGGGTCAAGACGGGCGAGCGTCGCGGCAGAGCGGGGAGCTCGGATGACTTGGCGATTCGGGCGGTCAAGACGGGCGATGACACGTGTCGAGGAGGTTTGGTGGTTTGTCCTCAAAACCATCGGGCGGGGTTTCGTGGGTTTGGGCCTCAAAACCACGGGTGCGGGTTTGGTGGTTTTGCGCCTCAAAACCATCGGCGGGTTTCACGGGTTTGGGCCTCAAAACCCGGGCGTTCCGGTGGACGGAAGGGACGGCGCGTGGCGGCATCCGGGAGATCGCGTGGAGCAAGGCTGCAGATGAGGAGGCGCCGGCGGTCGCCGGATCAAATTATTCGAGTCGGACTAAATTAGCCTTAGGGTTATTAGTTCGGTCCATATGTATCTAGGGGTAGTTTGGGAAAGAGGGATTTCAGACTATATGTGGAGGATGACACCCTCCTCCCCTCTTTGCCTCTTCCATTTTCGTTTTTATTTTTCCCCAATTTTAGGGTTCTTGTTTAGAGGTCCAAGAACATCAATTTGGTGGTGATTTTCGTGGGGAAGGGAGCCCCAAATCTCCCCTGTCGTCTCCGTGCGTTTTTGGATCAAATTCCTTCTTCTTTGCTGTGATATTTGTTGAAGATTTTGAATCGTGTTTGTGGATTCTGGATTGGTATTTTTCGCTCCTCTGTTTTGTCTGCGCAGGGAAGCAGCATCTGCCTTGGCGCTCGTCGCTCTGGTCTGGGCAGTCACCTGGCAAGCTCCATCAGGCACGCTCGGGTGCAGCAGGTGGCCAAGGGCGCCGACCCTGCCTTGGGCCTCGAGCAGCTTCTCTGCTCGGTGGGAGCTGCTTGCCGTCAGCAGCTGCGCTCGGTCGGCAGCAGTAGCGCTCGGCTGCGTCAGGAGCCAAGGGCGGCTTCGCTTGGCACGAACAGGCAGCAGGCAGCTGCCGGCCTGTCTCTTTGGTGCTCACGGGACCAAGGCCACGCGCGGCAGGGGGCAAGGCGCCTGGCTTTGCCTGCCCTGTGTGCCAGCAGGAAGCGCAGGAGGGTGCCTGTGCACGATCTCAAGCATCTGCTCCTGCTCATCTCGGTCAAGGCAAAGGGGCTGGTTTCTGGAGCTTGTGCAAGGCAGCAGCAGCACCGAGTTCTTCTGTTCGCGTCAACAAATCAAAGGTTAATTCTTTCTTGTGCTGTGGGTTGGCCATCGAGCCAATCAATCTCCTTTTGTGCAGGATAGCTGATCGAGGTTTGCTTGTGTGAAAATCCTAGCTTTAATTCAACTCTTCTAGTTCTTGTTTTCCTGCGCCCTGTAGGTGTTCGATGAAATGTCTAAGTAGCTGTTTCTCCTATTTTTTTCTTCGTTCTTTCGCTAGAATTGTTCTAAGTACTAGTTTAGTTTCTTTTTTTTGTTCCTACAGCTTGTTTTAGTTGTAGATTTATAGTAGCGTAATTTTCTTATCCTAGTGTTTATTTTATTTCCTGCTAAATAGAAAATCCCAAAGATATCAAAGCTTAGTTTAGCTTTTATCTTTTTGCAACGATTTTGAATCAAGTCGAGGATTTTGTCTAGTTACTCTCATCACAAGTTGGTGTTGGTAATCTAGTTCGGGAACCCGCTTCTTTTTGATAGAAGTTGGGAATCTCACTTTTTGGTCTCTCCGTTGAGGTTGGGGGTTGAGCCGATGACCAATTTGAAGAAGAAAATCGAGGCTCCCATTCACCCCCTCCGTCGCCGTTCGGTCCTTCAATTGGTATCGAGCGGTTAGGATCACTTCCACCCTAATCGGTCCGTGATCCGAAGAAGGCGACATGAATCGTGGTTTTCGCCACTTTGGCAAACCTCCGCGAGTTCGATGGCACCAATTATCCCTATTGGAAGATTAAGATGCAAGCACACCTTATGGGGATGGATTGGAGAGTGTGGGAGATTGTTGAGGATGAGAACTACCAAGTGTTAGCCGCCGAGTGGGTGAGGAACAAATAGCCCAACACAATGCCAACAACCGAGCGAGGAGTGTTTTGTTCTCTAGCCTTAAAGACACCGAGTTTGAGAGAGTTGCCACTTGTGAGACCGCTGCGTGAGGTGTGGAGAACACTTGAGAGTTACCACGAGGGAACCCCACAAGTGAAGGCCCGCCTATATGAGACCTACAAGAGAGAGTACAATAACCTAATCCAGCTTGATGGCGAGTCCATCGATTCTCTCTTTGCTAGGTTTCGCACGATGTAACAAGCTTCGGGCGAACAAGCCGTCGGAGAGGCTTGGCGACCACGAGAAGGCGATGCGGCTCTTGTGCGCTCCGGATCGGAAGGTGTGGGATGTGAAGGTGTCCGCGATCATGGAGTCCGCCAACTATGACACCCTCACACGGCGAGCTTTACAAAGCAAGCTCAAGTCCTCCGAGATCGAGGCCCGGATCGGGCGGCTCAAGAACTCATTCGCGCCCAAGCGTTGCACTCGTCTCGGGTAAGGGTAGTTCAAGTTCTTACGCTAACCCTTCACGCGATTTCGTTCGCCTTGTCTTCTTTGGTGTCCGGTGACGGAGGAGCGAGATGGAGTGCCTTTGGGGACGACGAGCTGGGCTCGTCATCGATCGATTCTCGCGGTTCCACAACAACGCTTGAACCGTAGGCGTGGCGGTGGTCCCAAGAGAGGATGCTTTGAGTGCGGCGATCCGGACCACTTTGCCGCCGCGTGCCCCAAGAAGAGCAAGGACAAGAAACGACTCCGACAAGCGCAAGGACAAGCGCAAGTACATCTCCAACAAGTACAAGTCCAAGAAGGGTTTCGATAAGGAGGCGATCAAGAAGAAGTACCTCAAGCGTGCCAAGGAGAACAAGGGCGCCTTCTTCGCCTCCCCTCGGCGACCTCGACAACGGCGGGCAAGCTTCCTCCGGCGACGAGGAGCCCGGCGCAAGATCGAGGGCGACCTGAACGGACTTTGCTTCTTCGCCGACTCAAGCACGGGGCTTCGCACCATGGCCCTTGACGGAGCGGTGATCGAAAGTGTCGAGCCACACGGCGGCGACTCTTCCCCGAGGTATCTCCTACAATCGAATCTCTTACTTATGAGGTTGACTCCTTGGGTGATGCGCTTGTGTGTCGGGAGAAGTTGCTCAAGCGAGTAGCTAGAGAGAGGAAGGAGTTTAAGGAGAAGTGGGAAATGGCTATGGTTGAGATAGAGTTGCTTAGAAAGCCTGTGGATGTGTCTCGATGAGACGAGTGTGTGACGCTTTTGTGCTATGCATATGTCTAACATCATGTCTTTGCAATCCAAGTACTACGCCTTGCTAGATGAGCATGTTGAGCTGAAGGCCAAGCCTATGTTGTTGAGTGCGTGCAAGTCTTGTCCGGGCTTGCAATCCGAGTTGGCAGAGAAGGTTGCCAAGCTTGCTTTGTGCTTGAGAAGGCCAGCTCGAGATAGCACTTTGGCTTTGAAGTGTGCTAAGTGTGAAGCTTTGGAGATGGAGGTCATGTCTTGTAGGCATGACAAGGGGAGAGTCGAAGAGGAGAACAAGTACCTTCGCTCTATCCCGAAGTTGGGTGTCTAGTGGAGAGCCACGGCTTGGTATGATGATGAGTCGGGTTCAAGAGGGGAACCCGACACATCGGGATTAGGCTTTGCTATAGGTGGGAAGGGTGAAGTTATTTATGGCAAGGTTGGTCAAGGTAGTGGTTTGAGCTCGAGTGAGAAACCCACAAACACTCCCAAGTTGACCAAGATCACCCCACCTGAGCCTACCAAGCCCATTGTGCAAGATGGCATTCTCCAAGAGACTCCAAAGACTCCACCTCCCAAACAAGTGTGGCTTCCTAAACCTAACCATCTCAAGAACCCACTTGACACTTTGCCCAAGATCCCTGAGGAAACCCTTCCTAGAGCTAAGGCCACAACAAGAGTGAACCATCCACCCAAGAAAGTGAACCAACAACCACCCAAGAGAGAGGTGAGGTATCACTGTGAGTACTGCCAGAGAGATGGTCACTTGTTTGAGTTTTGCTTTAGGAGGAAGAGGGATGCTAGGCGTCAAGTTGAGTTTGAGAACCGTTACTTGTATCACCCACCACTTGGCATGTATGAGAGGGGTGTGCGGTCGGTTCGAGAGGCGTTTGCCGGGCCTAGAGGTAGGATGCCTCGGAGGGCTAGGCCACGTTTTGTGAGACCTCGTGGTGGTCGTGCTCGCGAAAGTGGATGTTGATCCTCGCTTTGGGAGTTTTGAGTTTGACGGGAGGAGTGCACCACGCTTTGTTGCGCGTGGTGAGCACTTTGGGAGGAAGGGCCATAGGATGTTTGTTTTGCCTAACGCCTATCTTGGGCAAGATGGTCAACACCGGTATTCTCCCAAGTTTACTTACCCCAGTGTTGTGCCATTTGCTCATCCCATGTTTTTCCAGTGATGCAAGTGACCAAGTCTTAGGTTCCCGAGTATATGCTTGTTAACCCTTTGGGATCCAAGACTTGGGATTCCTTGTCCTCTCATGTGTAGATATGAGGACGCGTGGCGTGTAGAACATGTGCTTGGTGGAACTTGATCCTTTGTATGGTGTGATCAAGACTTGATGGTTCTCTACACTCACTTTGATGGCCTCGAAGAGGCATGTGCCTAATTGTGACACCTACACACAGTCTGTGAGCTATCATATACACTCATGCCTTGTACATTCATGTTTTCTCTACTTGTGGTATGAGGTAGATGTTCATTTGCTCACTTGTATATTGCTTGCATGTATCATACTTGTATCATGCTTTTATATCCCCCTTTAGCATGCATTATCTTGTGTATTATATGCCATGCTAGTCTTTTTGTGCCCTTTTGTTTCCTAGTTCTCTTTTGCTAGGTGTCTTTGGTTGAGGGGAGTTGGTAGTTTGCTATCCTTTTTGAGGGGTAGTTTTGTACTTGATGTACACTTGTAGCTTTAGGTTTGTTTTGCTTTGTGCATCATCTTGTATCATATTGCATTCATCATGTACACTATTGCACCTTGAGCTTCTTGTTTATATTGATCACAATGAGACTATGCTCTGTTTAGTGTAACAATTACATGTTGGTGCTTATAGCTTGTGCTCTTTCGCTTAATTGATATATGTTATGAGCAAAGTTTTTTTTTCATGTGAACTTGCTTAACAACGATGAATCTTGCAAATTGTTCACCATTGAGATAGTTCCTAGCATGTTTAAGTTGTTGAGATCCTTTTGTGCTTATCATGTTTTGCTAGGTGACTATGTCTCATTCATCGAGTTATACACTTGCTTAGATAACCACATGCTTTTATCTCGCTAAAATATGAAATCTAAGCTAAGTGTATGGAAAAAGATCGAGATGGGTCCATACCGCCCCACATCCAAGTCTTGGGACCTGCCGCTCATTGCACTTGAGTTGAACCCGAGCTTGGTAGTGTTTGACCCGCACCATTGTCTTAAGCTTCCGATTGCTCACACGCATAGGCTTGACATGGTTGATTAGTAAAGGCCGACGGTTGTGGATAATCACTGCGCACTCATGCTTTGTCCAATGCTTGTAAATCACGCAACTCGATAACTTAAATTTTTGACAAGTGTTGGCTCTGTCTTCGCATGATGTATAAACCTTGGTTGGGGTAGTTCACTTGATATACATGTGTAGCACTTGGTAGATTTCCAGCTTACTTGTGCTATGTGCTATTCTTTGTGGTGGACACCTTTTCTGAAATGCTTAAAACTGAATCAAAATGCTTTCAAGTAATATTTCATATCTCTTAATCAGTTTGAGCACCGTGTTAAGCACTTGACCTTATTGCCATGACACTTTTTAGAGCATCTTTTCATTTGGATTGCTATAAACTTGAAGCTCTCTCTCATTGCATTTTCATGCATTTCATAGCTTGATTAGTGCATTTGCCAACAAGGGGGAGAAAGATATAAAGACAGTGACTGCATTTTTCCAGGGGGAGTAGCACTTTGAGCTAGATGTGTTGAGCCTTTGCCTCCTGTCTTGAGGGTCTAGCTTTTTGTGTGTGAAAGTAATTGGTTTGGAGCTAGCTAGTAGTGTTGAGCCTGTTCTACCTCTTCTTGAGGACTAGATGTTGGTTTAGCTTGGTTGTGTCGAGCCTCTTGCCCAAGTCTTTGGGAACCAAGTTTTTGCTCCATGTTTGCTATCCAAAGTGATTTTGTCTTAGCTTTTTGTCTAGCTTGTGTCACTTGGATGTGCTATCTTCTACCTTCTTACGTCTTTGTGTTGAATGTTGACAATGCACTCATCAAGGGGGAGATTGCGAACACATGGTTGATTTAGGTCACATGTGTTTAGTTTTGTGATTGAGTGATTGTCAGCAATCAACATTTTAATTCTATTTTCCTTTATTCTTTATGCTTCGGCTATGTTCACCGCACACGTGGAGTGTGTGAAGACGATCTCTTGGTTCGTGTTGTACAGGTGTGGAGCTCGGAGATGGTAGCCGACGGCGCAGGTGAAGGGGCCAAGGAGGACGTGCCGGGCCGACGGACCGCGGAGGTGAAGGACGGACGTGAGGCTTGGACCGAGGGACCGGATCGCCGGGTGGCTAGCCATGGTGGCTGACATCCGGGACATCGACGAATGCAAAGGGCGGGGGCGTGACCGTGTCGATCGGGTCAAGACGGCGAAGCGTGCAGGCAGAGCGGGAGCTCGGATGACTTGGCGATTCGGGCGGTCAAGACGGCGATGACACGCGTGTCGAGGAGGTTTGGTGGTTTGTCCTCAAAACCATCGGCGCGGGTTTCGTGGTTTGGGCCTCAAAACCACGGGTGCGGGTTTGGTGGTTTGGCGCCTCAAAACCATCGGCGGGGTTTCACGGGTTTGGGCCTCAAAACCCGGGCGTTCCGGTGGACGGAAGGACGGCGCGTGGTGGTATCCGGGAGATCGCGTGGAGCAAGGCTGCAGATGAGGAGGCGCGGGCGGTCGTCGGATCAAATTATTCGAAGTCGGACTAAATTAGCCTTAGGGTTATTAGTTCGGCCATATGTATCTAGGGGTAGTTTGGGAAAGAGGGATTTCAGACTATATGTGGAGGATGACACCCTCCTCCCCTCTTTGCCTCTTCCATTTTCGTTTTTATTTTTCCCCAATTTTAGGGTTCTTGTTTAGAGGTCCAAGAACATCAATTTGGTGGTGATTTTCGTTGGGGAAGGGGAGCCCCAAATCTCCCCCTGTCGTCTCCGGGCGTTTTGGATCAAATTCCTTCTTCTTTGCTGTGATATTTGTTGAAGATTTTGAATCGTGTTTGTGGATTCTGGATTGGTATTTTTCGTTCCTCTGTTTTGTCTGCGCAGGGAAGCAGCATCTGCCTTGGCGCTCGTCGCTCTGGTCTGGGCAGTCACCTGGCAAGCTCCATCAGGCACGCTCGGGTGCAGCAGGTGGCCAAGGGCGCCGACCCTGCCTTGGGCCTCGAGCAGCTTCTCTGCTCGGTGGGAGCTGCTTGCCGTCAGCAGCTGCGCTCGGTCGGCAGCAGTAGCGCTCGGCTGCGTCAGGAGCCAAGGGCGGCTTCGCTTGGCACGAACAGGCAGCAGGCAGCTGCCGGCCTGTCTCTTTGGTGCTCACGGGACCAAGGCCACGCGCGGCAGGGGGCAAGGCGCCTGGCTTTGCCTGCCCTGTGCGCCAGCAGGAAGCGCAGGAGGGTGCCTGTGCACGATCTCCAAGCATCTGCTCCTGCTCATCTCGGTCAAGGCAAAGGGGCTGGTTTCTGGAGCTTGTGCAAGGCAGCAGCAGCACCGAGTTCTTCTGTTCGCGTCAACAAATCAAAGGTTAATTCTTTCTTGTGCTGTGGGTTGGCCATCGAGCCAATCAATCTCCTTTTGTGCAGGATAGCTGATCGAGGTTTGCTTGTGTGAAAATCCTAGCTTTAATTCAACTCTTCTAGTTCTTGTTTTCCTGCGCCCTGTAGGTGTTCGATGAAATGTCTAAGTAGCTGTTTCTCCTATTTTTTTCTTCGTTCTTTTGCTAGAATTGTTCTAAGTACTAGTTTAGTTTCTTTTTTTGTTCCTACAGCTTGTTTTAGTTGTAGATTTATAGTAGCGTAATTTTCTTGTCCTAGTGTTTATTTTATTTCCTGCTAAATAGAAAATCCCAAAGATATCCAAAGCTTAGTTTAGCTTTTATCTTTTTGCAACGATTTTGAATCAAGTCGAGGATTTTGTCTAGTTACTCTCATCACAAGTTGGTGTTGGTAATCTAGTTCCGGGAACCCGCTTCTTTTTGATAGAAGTTGGGAATCTCACTTTTTGGTCTCTCCGTTGAGGTTGGGGGTTGAGCCGATGACCAATTTGAAGAAGAAAATCGAGGCTCCCATTCACCCCCTCCTGGTCGCCGTTTCGGTCCTTCAGCAAGCTTCCGTGGTCGCCCCTTCCCTCGCAGGGGCTCATCCCCGTCTCCGCAGCTGAGCGCCGCTGCTGCCATGGCCTCGCCCGGCGCTACGCCGCCGCCAACGCCTCCGTCGGCCGCCCGCCCGGCTGTGCTCCTTCTCCTTCAGCGCACCGGTTCTCGCCGGCGCCGGCGCACCTACTCATCCCGTGCGCATCCTCTTCTCACCCTCTCTTCGACTGTACACAAGGCCACACAGCAGGTATGGCTGGATATGAACATCGATTTTCTTTTTAGGAGCAGTTTGGGCACAGCCGGTCTATGGACAATTGGATCAAGTAGAAGAGCGCAGCTTAGGCCAGAAACGGCAGAAACCAATCGATGATGACAGATACGATGACATCGATGACTCTTCTTCATGTCAAGGTAGCACTGTGAGTATTAAACTTATAAGTCTTGTTCTTCATTTAGCAAACAGCTACGAGCAAATGGGCGTATTATTTGTTTTATCTGCATAACAGATTGTTTCTTACAGCCAAAAGGGCAGCGGAGAAAAAGAACAGGGCCTGATATTCAGAATGACATAGCAGAAAATATGGTGACTGGAGGATCAAATGTAAGAAGGATAGCCAGATGCTTACCAGCTAGAGAAGAGCTTATCAGCTGTCATTCTCAGCAGAGAACAGCTGGAGAAGATGCTTGCCAACAAAGATAAGGAGGCTGAGATGCTGAAAGAGAAGATAGCATGCTTAGAGCTGGCGCAGGAGGAGTCGAACAGCCTCTCGAACACGGTGCACGCTGATAATGTGCGCCTCGAGCGTGAAGTGGCGTTCCTGAAAGCCGTCACAGATGAAACCCAGAAGGCAAAGAAACTTAATGTTTACTAGTACTGTTTGGTTATCCTGATGTGCTCTGTGCTGAGTTGGTTTTGTTCTTGCAGGAGCTGCATTCCACTCGAAGAGTTTTAGCAGGAGAACAGTCGCGCGCGTTCCAGCTCCAGGTACTACATTTGAGACATATTTGACTCTACGCTAAATTAAAACTGTACCAAAATGTTTTTTGTCACGCAACTCGACAAATTTACCTACCAGTAAGTAGATCACCATGGCTTTTCCAGGTTGAAGTGTTCCATCTCAAGCAGAGGCTGCAAATACTGGAGGGAAGATCAGGAACACCCACCAAAACAACCTCTATAGTCTGTAGTAATTGTTGCAAGTTCCTGGACAGCAATTGTTGCAAGTTTCTAACACCCCCATGTAAATGATTCGTGGTGAGCGCTTGTGACAAAAAGGTTTTGATATGCTACCATATATGTGATTTTTGTGGGACATGATAAAACTATAAATAGCTGACAGATTGAACCGTGCTATATGTGTAGATATTTATCTGTAATTCGCAGATTTGAACAAGGTATGCATATGTATTTCACACTGAACTTCAGATAATATCATTGCATAGATGCATCTCTAAGCTTATATGATGATCCAGCAGGTTTGCTCAAGGTGAGTGCTACATTAGTCCTTCCAATGATCAGCTAAATAATAACTAGCATGGTCTAAAGCAAATGGCAAATAAACCTTGTTTGGCTCATATCTTTAAGGTTAAGGAGGTATTCAACTTATGTCAGGATGACCTGGCAACTGAAGGGACACTGATTTTGGACTACAATTAAGAAATATACGTTTGGGTTGGTCTACTGTAACACCCCAAATTTTGCTTCTTTTGAAAATAGAATAAAATGATTTATTTATGTATTTTTTTGTGCTCATAAAATATAGGAAAATAAATATTTTTATGAAATTAAAATTTATCATAAGGTTAGATACATGCTTGATGCATTCATGCTGCTGCATTAATATTTTTTTGTGATGCCTGGGTTTTGTTGAATTTGAAAAGAAGTTTAAATTCTTTTAGAAATTGCTAGTTTCAAATCTGTTTCAAATAAAAGAAAAGAATTTTAATTCTATTTCCTTTTCTCTTGCTATTTGGTGCGAGAAGTCCAGCAACTCAATGTGGCCCGCTGGCCAAACCTTCTCCTTGGCCCGTGGCACATTTCCTATTGGGCTGCAGCAAGACCCATGGCCAATTGGAGCAACCAGCAGCGTCGCCATATGCGAATTGGCTTGTAGTCAATGGTAGGGCGGTCGGTGGGACGCTACCCACCAGGGTTCAAATCCTGGTGCTCGCGACCTTTCTTGGGATTTTCCCAAGATTTTCGGTGTTATGCATTAAGTGGTAGCGGCGTTCCGTCGACGGCGAGGCACCTACGGTGACTTCGAGAATCTCAGATCTGCCGGCTGCCCAGTCCTTCGGAGGTGCTCATAGGGGTAGGGTTTGCGTGCGTGTATTCATAGGGGTGAGTGTGCGTGCGTGTTGTGAGTGTCTGCATTGTACTGTGTCATACTCAAAAAAAAAAAGCAGCGTCGCCATATTCTTCACGAAGGAATTAACGTGTTCGTTTTTCCTTCTTTGATTGAAGCAGCAGTATCTATCTCAAATTCTCAATGTTTTTCCTTTCCATATATCTAGAGCACTTCCGGCTATAAAAGCAGCGAGTCCCAAACCCTATCTGCTAGGCACAGCCTGCCTTGTCTCGAGCAACCATCGCCACAAACCCTAGACGAAGCCGTCGAGCTCGGGTTTCCAATTCGTGGCTCCAAGCTTCACCGTGAGTACCCGACGAGCGTCGCTATGCATTAGCAGACTCGGTCTTCTTGTTTTCTCTCTTTTCCTTGAATCCGTTTGGCTCATACGAACTTGCCGTAAATCACAGCTCGTTGACGTCTGCCGTATCAAGCTGCACGTCGTCTCTCTGTCCTTTGCACCGGCTAAACGTGACGTGAAGCACCATCTTCTTCCAGATCGAGCATATCGTTCTTTGCCGGCCGGCTAATGGTCTGACGATGGTGAGCAATACATCTACCGAACCTCATCTTGCTCTATATATCTTTCGTAGATCGATGCTTGTTATTTCCGTGAACTGTCCTTGCCAGCCAACACATTCAAGCAAATAGTTGCGTTTTTCTTTGATGAGGCCCAACATGCTAGCTGTAGGACCGAGATAGAAAGCACGGACGTGATGAAAGCCACCTACAGATTGAACTAACCATCCCGTCCATGCAAAGAACAGCCAAGCATGCAAGTGCCCTGTACAGAGCATACGTACATCCACTACGTACGTAGACATCATCATCAAGCAAGCCACTTAGCTAATGCTTTCTTTATTCCTCTTGTCATTCTAATGACTCTAAACGATCTTGAATTTTCCCTATACCATCTTCGGCCATGTAACAGTTCATCATCAAGCTGCTTAATTCCATGTTTGCTAGCATGAAGTATCTCGGCTGCAGCAAGCTAGCTGGTGCAGCATAAGGTCAGCGGCCAGATTAGTCCTTTTCCATTATTTTATTGATCAAATACCTTGCTGATGTCATGCACGCATCATCCATCATCACCCTGAGTCTATTTCTGAATCTATCCTATATATCATGTCCGGTTGTGCATAAATATAATTGTTTTATTTTGGTTTTCTTTTCAAAGTAAATCTTTCGGTAGTCTCTTTATCACCATAAAACTAGTTAGAGTGCTTTTCGCGTTTGTGATCATAGTGACGTGTAGATAGCTTTTTACAAACTTTTCAAACTGTTTTTCCACTGTTGGTGTACTGTTCTAATTGTAGCCTTGTTTTTCATGCATGATTGGATCCAAATGTTTGTCTGTTGCTGATTGGAATCGAGTAGATCGGTGAGCTTTTATGTTGTTGATCTCGAAGAAGACCGTGATCTATAAGAAGTTGATGAAGAGGGTGTTTTTGGGAAAGCATTGGACTTGAAGAAAGGATCTATATTTAAGGCAAGTATAGTTTTGGGATATGCTAGCTTTAAACCATGATCTTATGACTTGCTTAATGTTTATGCACTGAACGTTAAATGTGAATTGTTGATAACATGGTTCATAGGGCTTAAAGAGCTATGTTTTGTTTATGATGCTCTTAGCTCTCCATAAGGACTTATTCATTTGTGATCATCCGGGATATCTGATACAGCTATGGGGGTCACATGGCTCGGCTCTAGTCGTTCGGGGATAGTGTTTACTTGTGTCGGTGGTTACGAAAACGGAAGAGAATGGGTTGTAGCCCTATCGCTATCCGCATATTTAGATAACCCCTTTGAAAGCTTTTTTATATGAGTTTTCAGCCCACGAAACAAATAGCGCGCTATAGCGCCGCTATAGCGTGCCATTTGAAACACCGCGACGCTATTATCAATTTCCACGCTATTGACGCTATTGGCGCTATAGCACGATATTGCGCCGCTAAAGCGCGCTATTTCACGCTATATATGGCGCTATATGGCGCTATTTTCACGCTATTGGGCTATAGTGGCGCAGCAGCTGGTGCTACTGCGATAGTTGCCGCTATTGCGCCGCTATAGCGGCGCTATAGCGACGCAATAGCGGCGAAATAGCGGCGAAAAGTCCGACGCTATTTTCCATAGCCCGCGATCAAAAACATGGGTTTTCAGTGTTGTGGAGGTTCTAGAGCCCATGCAATGGAAATCCATGACCCGTAGTGAAAGTGTACACCTCTGCGCAGAGTTAAAAACTGTTATAACAGCCGTGTTCGCGGTCATGAACGGCCTTGGAGACATCTATGAATAGAATCACATGCTTATTATGTTGTTGATAATTAACTTGATGTTTATAACTGTTGGCTATACATGCTTATTGATTTGTTCATGATTTATCGTGTCATGCTATTCATTATTTATGTTATAATGATCATGGGTTTTGGGGTAGATATTGCCTAGCTATATTTGCGGAGTTCGACATGGACTCACTCTTGCTATTTCCCCACACCTCGAGAGAAGTTTAGGCTTGTGATCAACCAGTCGGTCCGTCCCCTCGTGGAGTCTACACGGTAAGATCGAAGTGTCTTTCCGCTGTCTCCGCTAGCTGAGGTTATATTTTATTTTATATTATGTTCGTTATATTTTTAAGCATTGTGAATTGATACTACCATTTATTTGTGGCTATATGTGAGATTTGACTTCCAGGGCTCACATATGGTGTTCATTCGGTTTTCTCCTTAAAACCGGGTGTTACATCTACACTCAGATATTACATCCAAGGAGCAAGCCCTCAATATTGGCAAAGGTCACTCATGATTCGAAATTATGATTTGTTGTTGATTCAGGAACGTTGTCTTTGAAACCCAACTTTTCTTTTTGTTTCTACATTCCTGCAGATGTTTTTTTAGGATGGCATTCTTCATGATGAAAGATCGATCCGAAACGACGGTGTTTGCAATCACAGAAGGGGATGAGCCTATATTTTTTCACAGCTATCACCGACGAGATCGGACTCAGAATTGCAGCAACCATCCCTGAGCGAACCGATGCGGTGACCGATGACCCCTTGCGCATCTCAGCCCACCTGGTGCCGTTGACGTAGATAGCTGCTTTGGTGCACATGTATTCTTTAGTTGCCATGTTCTCAAAGTCTGAATATGCAATGTAATGGCAATGCTGTTTGAAACGTGATTGTAATAACATTGTCCTATATATGTATTTTTCTTTGGAGTGCGGACAGAGTATGTAATGTTCTCCAAATACATGTCCGTTGAAATTCACATATTCTCTCTAAAATGAACGTGTTTTCTGAAATTCGATGACAGAAGTGCATCATTCAGAAAAGAGAGTGCTCATGCCCACTTCAGTTCTAGAACACATCAGTTAACATATATACTATACATTTAGATGTCATTGTGATTTGACTATATAAAAGAGTAATATAGTGCAGTGGCATATATACATCAGTTCCAGATAACATCATTTAACATATATACTATAATAAAGATAACTGAGTTGCATTGGAAATCCTCCATTAATCATATCCTACTCTGGTCATAGGGTTGCCTAAAAACTCAGAGCAATGGATGGAGACCTGAACCCTGCATATTTCTCCATGCTGAACCAACTTCAGTGCTCACAAAAATGTCTGCTTGCGTGTTGCTACCTGTCTTCCTTGCAAAATGTCCCAAATACAATTACTTCACCATAGTTGTTTCTTCCTTGCAGCATCTTGATTTGAGAGAAAATGACTAAGACGTGGCATATATACCCCGAAATATTACTACCTCTTCATAATATGAATAATTCACCAAAATCTAGTCATAAGATCGCTTGTTATTGGTCCCTGTAAATTAAATGAAGTAGTGTTTTTTAAAACAAAATTATCATCTCTGGATTTGTAAACTGACTTTATATGAATATATATTACCGTCAACATTTGAGTGAAGCTAAATTGGGCTTGTGCATTTCCACCTTGTGCTTGGACTTGTGCAGCACCTGAACTAGGGAGCTCAGGAAACAATGGGAGCAATGCAACTTGTCCTTCTGCTTGTGTACCACCTGAATTTGAGGCTTGAGGAAATAATGGACAGATTGCACCATCACTACTCACCTCCTGTGCATGTGCAGCATCCTTCTTAATCTCTTCTCCAAATTGTGGTGTAGCTTTCTGTTGTCTCTTTTTCTAGCCTTGTGCTTCTTATCAAGCCAAGTTCGTTTTCTTTTTGAACTTTTGGTTTGGACATCCTTTTCTTCAGACTAGCATTGATCAACAAATCATTTGGCAGACTAGCATTTGTGGAGACTGTACATAAATCCTCAAAAGTGCTCTCGTACTTGCATTTATTTTTTTCTCTAATTTGCTTACCAAGGATGTCAAGTGTGCTGTACACTAGCGATACATTCAGGAAAGTTGGCTGCTTCATGTGCTAAATTTAGAAATTTACGGGACATATCTCTAAAGTGAAGTATAGCATCTATCTTTGGATTTTCAATTATGTTTCTCCCTTGGTTGTCTTGTACAGTCCCAGTCCACGCTTCCCTTGTCCAACGCTTTAACACGTATTGTGTTGGCAAAGTGACTTGATATTCATCAAATCAAGAACCTTAAGGGCATGAGCACACAATATCCCAATTCTATCAAATTGTTTTGCAGCTGCATGAAACTGTTTGACTCAAAGGATCACCGACAACTTTATACTCCTCCTCATATGTACGTCTCCTACTAGATATCTGTTATCTTCTTCGATGCCTTGGTGCAAGCCGACAAGGATCTTTCAAACTCACCTTGAAAAGCTTCAAATATAATAGGTGTATACAACTTGCTAGCTTGCAACAACATAGGAGGTGGTCTTCTCATTCCTATTTTAGGTAACTTTTTTCCTCGAATTAAATTCAGAATTCAGTTCATTGTTCCTTTTTCCTTGCACAACCCTTTCAAAATGCTTAAAGAACCCGATGATATCGAAATCAGATTTGAAATGGATTTTCAAATCATTGTTCAAACTCTCACTCGGTTGTGTGCTTCTCATTCCTAATGTGAAGACATCCTTCATGTAACATGCAGCCCATTTTTCTTTCAACTTGTATATACTATCCAACCAAGTTTGCCGGGCGCACCTTTTTGCCTCATGAGGTCAAATTTTTGTTCAAATTCTGCTGTGTCTTCATACTCAAACATGCGTGCACTAAAATCCGATAGAATACTTAATCTTTCATTCTTCTCTTCATTCTTCTTCATTTTCTTCTTAGTTTGCTTTTTTTTTTTTCTTCTCCTTTTCCTTCTCTTCGCCCTTCTCTTCGTGTAGATGTTTGATAGCATTTTGCATGATGTGGAAGGTGCATAATCCATGCCATGCTTCGTAAACACTTCTGCTGCCTTTCCCATTGCTGCATCCCCGATCGGGTGTACAGAGTTTTAGGCTGTTGTCCATTATGAGCTTTTAGAAAAGTCTCAAATAGCCACTTGAAGGATTCAAATGTCTCATCATACATGAGAGCAGCACCAAAAACTACGGTTTCTCTAAAGTGATTGAATCCAACAAACACACCAAAAGGTTCGCTCTCCTTATTTGTTCCAAAAGTAGTGTCAAAACTAACAACATCACCAAAGTGTGCATAATCAATTAACATTTTAGCATCAGCCCAGAATATGTTTGCTATTTGTTCTTCACAATCCATTTGCGGTGCATATTGGAAGGATGGATTCTCGGCAATTTTGTCTTGAAAATACTTAAGCATACTACCGCCTCGTCCATATGCCATCTCTCGTTGGCGCTTGCTCGCAAATAATTCTTGTGATCACGGAGGGTGTAGCTAAGATTAAGTGGACCACCAACTTGGCAAGTAGCCAACTCATGTGCAGCTTTTGGCCGAATCCCTCGCGTCATCTCGTTGTTTCAATTTCAAAAGCTTGTAAATCTGAAATTTTCCTTTGTGACACCATTAAGTGTAAGGTTTCTGGCAGGTGTAGTGCATGGTTATGTTCCAAAACCAGCTCAGACACTTTTAGAATTCCCTCTCTCGATCCATTTTCAGATTCATGTGTGCTTGACAATCGGTTCTAGTTTCGCTCTAGGGCATTTTGTTAGATGATCTCTTTTGTCCGGCAATCGGTGACCCTCATTTGCACAAACAAATTTGCATGATGTAATCTTGCCATCAGATGGTCTTTTATTTGTATACCTTTTTCTAACTTCGAAGCCTTGCTGTCCACCGTAGCTAAGCCAAAATGCCCAAGCTTCATTTGAATTTCCAAATTCCATGCCAACATGAGGTACCAAACCAGGTAGCATTTCTCTATAAAAGGAAACATAACATGAGCAGGGGACTTTTGCAATGGCAATGAAAAATCTTTATATCATTCTGATCTCATGGCAAACAGAGCAGACGTGAGGTATCAAACCAGGTAGCATTTCTCTATAAAAAAACATAACAGGAGATGGGGACTTATGCAATTGCAAACAAAATTTTATTACTAGTTCTAGATCTCACGGCAAACAAAATATATAAGAAGGTTGCATGGGATTGAAACAAGAAGATCGATCGATTGATGTCGAATAACAAGTAATACAGAGGGATTTTTGATACTCACTTGTTAGGATCGCGATTCTGGTTAGCCTCTTTCCTGTTAGCGTCTTCTTCGATCTCCATAGAACAGAACAGAGAAGCAAGACAACTCTCACTAAAACACTTTAATCACCTAGAGAATCACTCCTTTGTTTCCGATCGGTGCAGTTCTCTCGCCATTGCCTTACTTTCACAGCAGCATGCTGATCTTTTTTTTTTTTTTCTGAAAGTCATGTACTACCGAGGCGAGGCTCGGGCGGTTCACATGTCGTAAGGCTTCAACGCTTAGTGAACCAAGGGAGGAAAGAGCCGTTGCTCCAACCCGCGCGCCATGGGCGCCGCCACCCCCAACCCGGCGCCGCCGCCCTCGACCGCAGCCTGCTGGCAAGCGCTCCGCACCCGGCAGCCACCACCCCAGGCTCAGGTAAGGGGGCCCTCTCGCTCTCTCTGACGCCCGAGCCGTTCCACCCCGGGAACAGATCTACCGGCAGAGCAAAATCCCTCCGCTGGGAGGTCGAGTCCTGCGCCCCGAGTCTGATGCGAGGAGATGGACTGCTTCTCGCCGGCCGGATCGGCCACCTCCTACCTCGACGCCGCCCGGGGGCTCCTTCACCGAGCCGGATCTTCAGCCCCGTCGGCCGGCGCAGCATGACAGCTTAGGCCTGGGTGAGTCCGCGCCGAAGCAAGTCACTGTAAGACCTCCAAGACGCAGCAGAGGCGCCTTCGCCGCCTTTCGAACAAAGCCCGCAAGCTCCAAGAGGCTACTGCAGCCGCCGCCGCTGCCAGCGCCTCCCACAGCAGCCGTGAGGACCTCCGCACACCACCGGCTCGGCAAGGATGGGTCAACCCGGGTGCCAGCTCACCAACGTCCGGGCCGCAGCGGCGAAGCTTCCTCCGGACGCCAACGGCTGGCAGAAGGTCCTCAGCCGGAGACGGAAGGCCCGCTGCCCGCCCGCGAGCCACAGTCTCCCCCACCCCGGCGGATCCCACCGAATACGACGGGCGCTGCCTCAATTGTCTCTCCTCAGGGCACCGCATCGCCACCTGCAGAAGACCGCGCTGCTGTGCACACTGCCGCAGCTCGACTCACCTGGCCAAGGACAGCAAGCAGCCCAGGGTGGACCGCCAAAGTTCTGGGGAGACGGGCAGGAGGCGGGTCATCCGCATCCACCGGGATACCCCCGACACACCTCGCGGTGGGCAGGCGGTCGACCCGACCATCCAGCCTCGAGGCCGCGGGAGACCGAGTGCTTCATACAACGAGATGCGGCAATCGACGCCGCGGAGGCGGCGCTAAGGCTGGCCCCTTGTGGCACAACCCAGTGGCACCACGGTCGCGGCGCCCGACCGCGGAGGCCCTGCTGGCCATCACCACCGCCACCGGTGTCGCACCGATGAGCTGCGGGTTAAGTTTTTCTACCCGAGCACTACATCATACTGTGCACCTCGCCAGCGTCCAGGACCAGGTTCTTGCCGCTCGCCTCTGCCCTTCGGGACAACAACACTCGTGCTGCGCCAATGGACGCGGGTGGCACATGAAAACCTCACCTCGCTGTGCTACAAGCTCACAATCGAGCTGAAAGGGATTCCACCACACGCCTGGAAAGAAGACACGGCGGCCAAGCTGCTTGCTCCTTATTGCTGGATTCAGAGTGTCGACCCTGCTTCAGCGGTGGGAGATGACCTGTCCTCCTATCAAGTCACGGCGTGGACGGCAAGGCCCAGCAAGCTGCCCCAGGTGGTGTGGCTTAACATCCCCGAGAACGAAATACTGCCAAAAGATGATGAACCATTCATCGCCCACGAACTGTTGTTCTCGAAGAAGGACACTAGAAGATACAAGGTCTTTGTTCATCTCAAGTGCGTCCGGGACTTCTCACAGCAGCCCAATCGTAGGACTGGGGAATGGTCGTCTGGTTCCATGGACTGCACCGGAGCCCAGGCCGGCTCTGGACGGGGATGTTGGCGCCGGTAGAGGCGGGGCTCAGGGTGCTCCAGGGTCCTCCAGAAGGGCCGGGCCACGCCAACGGACAACGGCGTTCCAACGCCTCGGGCCTCACGGGGCTCACAGGGTGCCGGCAAAGGAGCGACTCGGGCGGCCACATTCCGGCGGCCGACAACGACGCCAAACCAAGCGAACCCGTACAGAATGGAGGCCCAAGCAGCAGGGGCCGACCACAACGCAGAAGACGCCACAAGCAACACCTACCGCTGCCGAGCCGATCGTGGAGGTTCACATGGCAAACGACGGCAGCGCGGCCACGGACGAGGCCAGAGTTCTGGAGGCCATGCCGCCCGGGGTGGCCACCACTCAGGCTAGCGTGCTGGAGGCCACGCCGGAGACCGCCATCCCCCAGTCAGAAGCTGAGGCCAGGTCGCCTTCATCACAAACAGATCCCAACGAACTGGAGACTCCATCCTTTGTGGCTGAAACTCCAGGCACGGCAACACAGCTGAGCGAAGATGGTTGCAACCTCCAGACGAACGACGATATCCCAGCGCATGCTGAGGTGGCTCAGGGATGCCTCGTGGCTGACGAGGACACCCCAGTACGTCCTGAGGCAGTTCAGGGAGACCTCCGGGTCACCTCAACCGTTCAAGAGCACACCGTGGAAACGCCACCGGTCTCTGTCACGGCTCAGGGAGGCCTGCGCTCGGCGGCTCAGGACAGGGACTCCGAAGTACCGGTGGACGAGGAGGGCGACGACACCACGCTGACCATCGCCACTACCAGAACAGAGGAAAACGACCCGATGTTCTTCGAGGCATCCATATGGCTAAACCTTACCAACAGCCTGGGTGCCCACGTCGATGTCCAGGCTGCAGAGGAGAGTGAGCTCCTGGGCGGCGATGCGATTGAGGTACCGGACAAACGCCTTGGCACACCAAGCTTGGCAACGCCTGGCGAAGGCGCGGGTTGGACGGCAATGCACCAGAACAAAGTAAGAGGGTCGCCCGCCACGGCGCAGACTCGGCCTCGGCAGAACGGCGCTTCAACGACTTCGCGTTTCAGGTGCGGAAGCCCAGGGCCGCGGGCATCCTACCATTGCCCGATAACCTGCAAGCAACGCCTAAGTGCCCGATGCCCAAGAGGAGCCAGCGCATCGCTGCACAGACAACGTCGCGCGTTCCAGCATCCAAGCGCGGTGAGTTCCTCATCCTCGCGGATGGGCCAAGCAACCGAACCGGCCGAAACCGCTGATGCTGCCTACGACGACCTCTTCGAGGTCAGCCAGAAGACGCCCGATGCGCTCCGCGTCCTGTTCGTTGATGGATGCGACACAACAGGGCGCAGAAGGGCGCGCCGCCCGCTCACGGCAAGGCTTGATTGCCCGCCCAGTCCCCGCTCGGAGCAAGTGCAATGGATAATACAAATATAGTGTGCTGGAATGTCCGTGGCCTCAACTCAAGAGCGCGCCGGGACAACGTCAGAACGAAAATGGGTGATGCTCATGCCCAGATTGTTTGTTTAGTAGAAACCAAGCTGCAGTTTATAGACCAATGGCTTGTCGCATCCATGTTGGGTGCTAATTTCAGTGACTTCGCTTACCCCCCCTGCTGCCAACACGAGAGGCGGCATCCTAGTAGCTTCCAGCTCGCCGTCGGTCTCGCTTCACGACCCGCTCGTCGGTTGTTACTCGACCACTGTCCGAGTCATCGCCAGCAACCTAGAACCATGGTGGCTTACGGTGGTTTACGGGCCAGAGGGAGGAAGGTAGTAAGGCCCTCTTCATGGAGGAGCTTGAGGCTGTTAGAGACGCATGCCCAGGTCCTTGGTTGGTCATGGGAGACTTCAACCTGCTGCTTAACGAGGAGGACAAGAACAACAACCGCATCAACAGACGCACTATGCGGCTGTTCAGGGACGCGGTGGCGAACCTGCAACTACTTGACATCCACCTCCAAGGCCGACGCTATACCTGGAGCAACGCGCGCGAGCAGCCCACATTGGTCAGGCTAGATCGGGCACTCGCCACCATTGACTGGGAAGGACGCTTCCCGAACTGCCACCTCCAAGCCATGTCCTCGACGCGATCGGATCATTGTGCGATCATGCTTCAGACTAACGCAGCGCTACTAACGCCTAAACCAAGGTTCCACTTTGAAGTCTTCTGGCCGAAGCTAGAGGGCTACAACGACGCTGTACAACGTGGGTGGGTCTGCCCGCCTAGCATCTCCGACCGATCACACGGCTGGACTACATGTACAGGGCGCTGGGCCGAGAGCTTCGGAGCTGGGCAGCTCGTTCGATCGGATGCGTCCGTGAACAACTGCTGATGGCGGGGGCCATAGTGCTGAAGCTAGACCAGATCTCCGACAACCGTCAGCTGTCACCTTCGGACCGGGCACTCCTGGCAGAGATGAAGCTCAAGTGTCTAGGTCTCTCTCCGCTTGACCGAACCATGGCGCGACAGCGGCGCAAGATCCGGTTCCTAGCAGAGGGCGACGCTAATACTAAATACTTCCACCTCATGGCGAGGGGTCGGAAGAGGCGGAATGCAATAACACGGTTAATCGCGGAAGGGGGGGCCCACCTCCGATCACGACCTTAATGGCTAGGGCGCTACACGACCACTTCACCGAGTGTTGAGTCGACGGACAGCCTGACAGCTCAATTGATTTTGAGGCACTCGGCCTTAACCACAGTGACCTCTCCGACCTAGAGCGGCCGGTCACCGAGCAGGAGGCTTGGGCGGCGATTCGAGACATGCCAGCGGACAGGGCGCCCGGCCCGACGGCTTCGCGGGGGCATTCTACCGCGCATCTTGGGCCACCGTGAAGAAGCGACATCATGGCAGCAATGGGCGCATTGCTATTCAGGGATAGCAGAGGATTCAACCGTTTAAATGGAGCACTGATTGTGCTGCTGCCAAAGACCGCCGGACGCCGCAGGCCCCTCGGGATTACCGTCCCATCACAATGATACACGTTTGCCAAGTTGGTGTCTAAGATCCTAGCACTCAGGCTGGCACCAAGGCTGAAAGAACTGATCTCCCACAACCAGAATGCGTTCATCAGGGGCAGAACGATACACCGATAATTTCAAGTTCATTCAGAGGGCAGCAGTGCTTATAAGGAAGAAGAAAATCCCTAAAATCCTGTTAAAGCTTGACATTGCCAAGGCTTTTGATACGGTAGACTGGCCCTTCCTCCTAGATACTCTACAAGCTATGGGGTTCGGAGAACGTTGGCGCCATTGGATCGCCACCATTCTCACCTCGGCGACCTCGAAAATCATCCTAAACGGACAGCCAGGCAATGCAACCCGGCAGAGGCGAGGGGTGCGACAAGGTGACTCCCTTTCGCCCGATGCTCTTCATCATCGGCATGGAAGTCCTCTCCGCCCTCTTCAGCAAGGCCACAGAGCAAGGTGTGCTGCACGCCATGGATTGCGATGGAGTGCGTTTTCCAATGCAGTATCTATGCGGATGATGTCATCCTCTTCATCCACCCAGTACGCTGGAGGCTAGAGCAATCAAGGGGATATTGCAGATTTTCGAGGGACTGTGCCGCCTTCTCGCACGAACATGGCAAAGTGTTCTATCACGAACATCTACGGTGCTGAGGAGGTGCTGGAGCATGTTCAGCAGGTGCTGGGCTGCGCAATCACGCCATTCCCCATCCGCTACCTGGGCTTGCCACTGAGCAGGCACGCATCGAAGATCCCCAAAGCGCACGTCCGACGAACAGTCGACGCCGTGGCGACGACGACTGCCAGCAGGCCAGGGAGCACTAATGGCAAGAAGCGGGCGGCTGATTTGGATCCGCTCAGTGCTCACAGCCATCCCTACCTATGCTATGATAGCTGCCGGCATGCCTCCATGGGCAACAAAAGAAATCGACACCATATGCACGCGTTTTCTTTGGGCCGGAAAGGATGATGACGTCGAGGAAAATGCATGGTGGCATGGAGAACTTGCGCGAGGCCTCGGGAAATCGGCGGCCTCGGCATTCCAGACCTCAAGCTCGTTGCTCGCCTTCGAGGTCAAGTGGCTGTGGCTGCAGAAGGTCGACCTTCACAGGGCATGGGCGGCCCTGCCGTTAAAGACGACCGGCGAGGCAACGGGCGTTCTTCCGTGCATCCACGCACACGTCCTGGGGCAACGGCCGCTCCACGCTGTTCGGGACGGACCGGTGGATTGACAAGCTCGCCATCAACACCATGGCTCCTACGCCATGCAGTACGTGCCGCCATGGCAGCGCGATCCCTCACCGTAGCCGACGCCTTGCATGACGCGACCCGATGGGCGCGGCAAATCACAGGGGGCTCGGTTCAAGCAATGTCGGAGTACCTACAGATATGGCATGCAGTCAACGATGTACAGCTCACGACGAACCCGACCGCTGGTGTGGCGGTGGCAAGCCGGCGGCCAATTCTCGGTAAAGTTCGGGTACCCGGGCGCTGCACCTCGGATCACACCCCATCCCCGGCTGCCCTTTGGTGCGGGAGACCAAGGCCCCCCGCGCGTGAAGCTGTTCACGTGGCTCGCGATTGCGCTGGACGCGGTGGACGGCCGATCGTAGAAGAAGGCATGGCACGGAGGCGAATGACACTTGCTTGTTGTGCGACCAAGGCGCCAGAAACGATGGATCACATCGCGGGTCCACCGCTCATACTCCAGGCAGTTGTGGCACTTAGCTTCCTCAGCTCTGGGAGTGAACTCGCCATGGCCGCCGGTACTATGCTTGATTGGTGGCACGCCCGGGCGGTTGCAAAGTGGACAGGTGACCGGAGGAAGGGGGGCCGACTCTCTCTTCGCTTTGATTGCGTGGGGAGACCTGGAAGGAACGGAATGCGCGACACTTCAGAGGAGCAAGCACCGATGTGCACGGCTAGCGGCAACGATCCAGTACCAGGCCGACCACAGTGGGTATTGGCAGGAAATCGGAACCTCGGGCGTTTGTTCAGCGAGTAGTCCGCTAAGTGGTTCGGTATGGGTTAGTGTGCGTGCGGGCGGGCTCTCGTCGCGGGGCGGCGGCTTTTGTTGTTGTTGTTGTTGATGCTGTTGTTGTTGTTGAAGTTTTCGAGACTCACCTTCTTAATACAAAACGCGCAAGGCTCTTGCGTGATTAAGAAAAAATCTTTTTTTTTTTCTTTTGGACTCAGCAGCGCCGATCTGTGCGATCCGCCGGCGGCTCTTTTTCCTCTTCTCGCGCCTTCTCAGTTCAAATTGCCGTGCTTTCTCGATGGCTGGATGCTATCTGGGCCGCAATAGGATTATGGGCCGACCTTTCCTACGCTGTTAGCTCACTACCGATGGATCAACAATGAACGACATCAGGCGTCCTATGTCCCTGGACGTAGAAGTCGCTAAGTTAGACGATCCGGTTCCGGTCCTAGCTACCACGGCTGGCAGAGTGGCATACACCAGGCAGTACGTAATGCGCAGACACCACATGCAAGTAGAGTAATTGCTTGCAGATTGTGAAGCAGTGTCCTTGATCATTTGTTGCGGCATCCTAGGCTGGAACACGGCGGGGGAAGCTGCCTCTGCATTTCCTTGAACGTTCCAGCGACTCCATGCAAGTCATTGGCTGGACACAGCTGAGTCAGCCCAATAGTGAAAAAAGACAGAAGCTAACATGCATGTTGCATTGCTGATTGCGGCCAACTAAAACATTGTAATAAAGCAAAATAAATGCTGAGACATGTTGGTGATTACCTTAGAGTGAGATGGTAAGGCATTAAGAATCCGGCAGGCCATCATCAGCACCAGCATTCTTAGTAATAAATCCAACAGCGACGACTGAGGCCGACCATGGTCATACAAGTTTTCAAGTCGTCGCATCCAGAAATCGCGTTCTGATCCTTCCTGTCGTAGGCCATGATTGAACGAAGTTGCTAAGAAACGTCCTCCGCGCTTCCTTGACTTTTCCAGCCGGACATGTTTCTACAGCTTCGCTCTAGTGTACATTTCTTGCTTTTCATCTCTCACCCTCTCTCTATATATAGATGGGGATTGACAGTTACAGCTCGTCGACTCAGCAATACTAGGAAACAAATACAGCAGCAGTGTGTGCACCCTCTTGTTTCATCTGTTCCTGAGATATCCATCTCTGATCCCCTTCAGTCCATCTGTTGGTGCGAACTGTGCAGGATCCAGAGGATCAGACCTAAGGTAAGGATTAACATTATGCAAATATATTCCAGGCATGCATCAGGAATAACCCAAGTATTTGTTACAGACTTGCAGTACATTTATTTAGCATTTGCATTGCGTGATCTTATTGTTTCTCACATGTGGCTTCCTCTTCGTTTTATGAACAAAAGGACAACGACGGCTCCAGCGGCTACTTCGCTTTGATCTGTTGCTGATATATCCCTCTCCGTCCCATTCATTCCATCTGTTGGTGCGAACTGTAGGACCTTGAGGATCAGCACTAAGGTGACGATTAACATTAAACATACATATTCCACGCATGCATCGGTCATAACCAAATCATTTGTTATAGATCTCTAGTACATTTGTCAGGTTGTATCATGTGTGTGTCAAATTAAAAGTATCTCCCTTTGTCTCCTCAGAAGGCGGAGCGGAGACTGTGTACAGCTACCCTGCCATGGCGGAAATGTTAGGTTCAGCCCTTGTTCAGGAGACCGTGAGCAGAGGCGTCTCCTTTGTGTTGGGCAAGCGCGAGGAGAAGGCATCCCAAGGCCACTTGGCAGAGAGAGGCTTGAGATGGCAATCAGCCAGCTGGAGTTTGCGCTTGAGAGGGCCCAGCAGCTACGCATCAGGGACCTCTCATTGATTAGCCAGAGGAATATGATCAAGCGTGCCTACGTCGAAGCAATGGAACTGCTCGGCAGGCACAAGCAGCAGAATGCGGTGCCTCCAGGACAGGAACTGCAGGTTGCACAAGGGGTAAAGCGCAAGCGATGGTTGTTTTTCTGGGCTAAGGACGTGCCCATCACATCTTCTTTTGCTGGCTTGACCACTGATGTTGTTCGAAGATTTGAAATGTATGCAGACTATGCTCGTAAGTTTGTGAGAGGTGTGGTGGAGTCTGGGTGTTCACTTCATCACTACGACTCTTGCTACCCTATTGTCAGGCGTCTCCTTGAAGGTAAAAGTCTCTGGTATCACTTGAAGCAAGGAAACCTGGCACGAAAGTTACACATATGGCCCACGTACTCTGACGAGCGTGGAGTAGAGGCTGTGCTCTTATACTGTTATAAGGATAGCACAATGGCTGAGAAATATTTTACTCTGATGTTGTCCCTACGACTATCAGAAAGCACAGACATAGTTGGGCTTGTTATTAAAGTCTTGCAATTATTGAAAGCTGCATTCAAACATCCTGTTGAATGTGCAATGGCAGAACTTACTCTGGTGCCTAACTTACAATTACAAGACATGGCGCATTTGTCTGCGACTGATTTGGTGTGGCAGCAATTTGTGCGGACCCAATTTTCTCGCCCAGACCCAGCATGTTGCGGAGGAAGGAGGCACGGAATTTGTGCTAAAGACAACGTCTCATCAGGGTTAGCAGACATATTCCCAGAGCAAGTCATTTCCTGGGATTTTGAGTTCAACTGTGTACCAGCACTGGAGTCGAGCACGCGTAGCTCATTTGATGAGGTGGGTAGAGGTTGCAACCCACCTATGGAAGTGAGCATTGAATTCAGGCCCCATTCGCAGTCTATTATTTATATTCTGAACAAACTAGAGTACCTTCTTGATTTATCGGAAGGGGAGAGTGTTAAAGTACCATACAATTATGCAGTACAAAGGATCGGACACGATGTTGGGAAGTGTATACATGACGTCAGCATACAGGAAGTGGTCGAGACAGTAAAATCAAACGCAATAAGCTGTTTCTCACGCCAGCCAGAGCTGAGGGACTACAGAATGGATTGGTCCTCTGAACATGGTTCTGCATGGTTTTTTGTGAAAAACGCAAGCGTGGAAACTACAGCAGGTGTTCCCAGAACCAGAAAAAAGGTACAATACCCGGTCGAGCAAGAACAAGGGCGCAAGTAGCAGGAGGTAACTAGGTCGCTAGTTCGCTCTGTGCTTGCATTGTCCTGCAACTGGTGTATGTTTAAGCTAGTGTGGTGTCTAGTATTTGGATCATTTGTAATATATGGTACTACTCCATCATATGTAATATGCACATGTCTTCTGGTTGAGTAATAAAATTATATATAGTTGTGTTACCAACTAGTAGTACATATATATGCAAATCCATATTCTAGATAATCTCTGTACTAGAGCCCAGTACGATTATGGTAGCTCATTTGTTCATGATGTGGCCGAAGCAAGAGCAGAGGCGGTGGGAAGCCACACATCTGCTGCTGAGCGCTGACTTCTGGCCTCAATCCTCATGCTGCCACTGAGACCCAAAGATAGTATGGACTCAAAAATATGCGAGACGTCCAAGACCAAAAAGTATATATAGATTGTTTCTTATGTTTCACCTACGCACACGCCCCGTCCCCTTTGAGTATCACTTATCAGTATCGTAACAGTGGGGAAGACGACTCTGCATTTAATTCCTTGACCGTTCCGGGTACTCCATCTCCGTGGACGACTTGACCCAAGACTTGCAAGTCGTCATTGCAAGCTTTCAGAATGTGCAATAGTGCAGCTGCCTACCTCCAGCTCTAGCTCCTGGGTGAACTTGTGGTTGCAGAGGCTTGTATGTAGTATGTAGCAACCTAGGGCCTGTTTGGTTAGGTGGCCTAGTGTAGCCTGGCCAGATTTCGTAGCCAGGGTAGAATTAGCCTGGCCCAAGGAAGATGGTGGAGTGTTGTTTGGTTCCCTGGCTTCATGCAGTTGGCCCGGTTTAGAATTTGTTTGGTTGCATGGCTAGTGGGCTTGGCCTGCTCCCGCTAGCCATGGTGGGCTGTTTGGTTCGAGTTGGCCAGGTGAATGCAATCACCACTGTCCCCCAAGGGTGACCTTACGGGCCGCCTGTACATTATCCCCCATAAATATCCCCCGGGCGGTCTTCTCTCACCCCCCGGTTTCACCTCCTGCCTGCGCCGCTCCGTCTCCTCTCCCCCAATCCCCTCCTCGTTCGATTCGCCGGCCCGGGCGCGCGCTCGGGTCTCCGGCGAGATGAGCGACCATCCCTTCCGCTCAGGGACGCCATGTCTAGGCTCACGCCGCCCCCCGCTGCACCGAGCGCGGGATGCCGGTGCTAGGCTTCCTCGAGAGGTGGAAAACAGCGGCTCGTCCGTCGCTCCGTCCGTTTCCTTCCCCGCTCGGGAGCCGCTCGGCGAGCAGCCATGGCACGGGCGCCCGCTCCAACTCCGACCACACCAACAACTCCTCGCCAATCAATCGCAGTAGTGCGGATCCGCCGCCACCCGCCGACCCGCGGCTACCTTAGGAATCGATCCCAACTCGAACCCTAACTCCGATTTGACTCAAAGGGCATGATTTGAGTCTCGATTTTGTGGTTATCGTTAGTCATGTAGCATCGATGCGTAATGATCTTTTTGTTCTAGGTTTAGGACATTGCGGGCGGTTGATTTCGATTTCCCTGTTACCCTTGTGTAGGAAGATAGTGACGCTGTACCTGAGGGTTTCCCTGTCCAAGAATGGTCTGGCTTAGAGCGTGTTGAGATCGGCAAATGCACCCATGGACGCCGTGTCATCCTGAAGAAGTGTTCTGAGAGCGCACATACTGGCAGACGTTTCCTTGGCTGTGCAGAGGTCTGTGAGCAGTTTCATTCCACAAATTACTTGTTTGTTTTACATTCTTGTTTGCAAGGTCAATGCACTATTAAACCTACTCTACACGATGATGATGGAGAACAATGCCAATTCAAGGAATGGTTGGAGGCGCCATGGCCTCGTGAGAGTCCGTAAATGCTTGAAGGGTCTCGTGGAAGGAGTTGAAGAGCCACCGGTATTTTGGAGGCTAGTGCCAACAATGCTCTGTGTGAAGCACTTCAAGTGAAGGAGGTCGCCGTTAAAGCCAATACAAACCTAGTGAAGAAAGTGCAACGCACCAAGAAGAAGGCTCATGACATGTGTAACTACTATTACAACAAGGCAGAGTGGCCGCCGCGAGAGGAACAAGCTCGAGAAGCTTACCTACTTCCTCTTCGGTGTCGTTGCATTCCCGGGTTGCAAAGTTGTCGCCTACTTGGTGAAGTGATGTCTCACGACCAATGCAAGCTTGGAGCATAGCCTTTTGGTTTTCAGGTTTACTTAGCCGTAGTTCATGCAAGTGCTCCCTGCTCTAGCTAGTTTAGTATGGTAAGTCCTAGTTGATGCTGGTCATGTGGACCTAAGTTAGTACCGATGGTATGTCCAAGATGAACCCGATGGTGCTAGAGTTGTGTGAGGTCCCTAACACTCAATTTTGCTTGCACTTGTTGGAGTTACGCGGAACTCAACGGTGCAATGGTCCCGCTTGAACTTATGACTTTGTGAATGTTTGGTTTGGTTGATGAATGTATGGTATGCTTGAACCTATGTCATTTGGTTGATGAATGTTGGTGATCCTACCCTTATGTTTATGTTTTCCTATGATTGCTATTGTCAAAAATAAAGCATGGTGCCCGGAAGTTGTTCACAAAGAAATGTTTCAATTCTAATGTAAATAGTTGAAGTTCAAAAGGTTCAAATGGTTCAATTGATGGTAACAAGTAGGCATTACATGAAATAGTCCAAGTTGTTCACATCAAATGGTTCAAATGACCGACAACAAATGACTCTCCTCGCTACATCTTAAACAACATCAGGACCAAAGCATTAAAACTACAACAACTAGGGCCCCAATTATGATATCTTTCGGTCGACTTGAGATCTTCCTTGTTCTCGCACCACCTGAACTTGTTCAAGCTACTGACCCCATGTTGTATTCATTCTCATTTGTTGCATCAAGCATGAATTCCTCATAGGCCAGGCAAGCCTCCCTCATATGAGAAGTAGCTTTGGTAACAGTTTGCCAGGGGTACTTGTGAACCTTGCTTGCAACACTCGGCCAAGTCCTGCATTTGAGACTTGCGCCCACAAAAACTTGACATATCCTTCATCTTTCGGCTGAGTTCACAAGATTCACAATACACTACTCGATTGTGTCACAAATGTACAGGAGGTAAACAGATATCGACAGTGTGCATGAATCGGTTCACAATAAAATGCGTGTCAACACATTTCGTGAACACACATCGTAAGCACAATTAGCATTTAGCCATTCATAGTCATTGCATAAACATGATTTGCCAAGAACTTGAAAAATGCAGAACAAATGTGATGCTAATGGGGTGACCTACAAGCCCAACCGCCACTAGTCTGCCTGCATGCACATTGATTAATGTTGCATTATTACAAGTCATGTATAGACACCAAAAGGGCATAATCGCTTGCCTTGATGCATTATCACTTGAGCTGAACATTTTCTTGTGTCCGCCTACCGAAGGCCATTCTTGTCCTCTCTTTGTCCAGAAGGTGTTCATCCACGTTCATTGTCCTTAGTCATCATCTCCACAAACACCATAGCTGGGGCCTTGTGTTCCATCAAGTAGTTCAAGCAGTCATCTTGTCGGGCTTGCAAAAAGTTGGGGACACCCATGACCGCTCCATAGATCCCAAACAGCTTCAAAGATGGTTGCCTTCACTGAGGGGTTGCATTAATCCCCGTGATTGCATCGCTGAAACCCGTCATAAGTGCCTGCATCCTCATCATTGAATCCCTCTTCCTCTTCTTGTCCGCTTCGGGCTTGCATTTGTTGTGGAGGTCTTTCATTGTATCCTTGACGCAGGTGGAGCTTCATCCTTGTCCACATCAATTGCTTCCGGCGCACATCACTGGGTTGCTAAAAGTTTCATTGCTTCCCATAGCAAACCTACCGGTTGCAACACCACTTCCAAAGATGGTTTGCATGAAATGGTAGTTCACAATGGGAACATTGAGGAGGTCTCGTGATCCTTGGGGTGATCCTGTTAAGCAAGTAAAGAATAGCCATAAGCATTTACAAATATAGATAAAAGTTTACATGAATTAAGCAGTAATGTACAGCAGCAAATGAACAGCTTTACTCACCTTCACCTATCCCTGGTAGTGCTCAGGTGCTAGTGTGATCATGCACAAATCTTCATCCCACCCAGCTCCACTGATGTCCTTGAGCTTGCAAAGCTTGATCCATTTGGTGCGCCACTTGCGGAGGTGATTGTACACTTGTGTTCCCAAACCCGGCTTGGCCCAATGTAAGCTTTGCAGTTCCCTTGCCACCTGGTTGACATGTGCATACTTGAAGCCCTTGTCAGCCCCGACACCTTGAGCCACCAGCTCACGAGAACTTGCCGAGAACAAATGAAGACATGACCAAGCGGTGAAGTTGAGCCTAGGAGCAGCCCGTTGTTATCCTGGGCCGAGGCAAAGCACTTCTTCAACCTCGGGAACCTCATTGATATGAGGTTGCTCAACATTCCCCCAAATATGTCAAAAGCATCTATCCCATCCATAGCTACCCAAAAATTTAAACAAGTACATGCATGTGAACATTTAAGCCAACAAAGAAAGCAATGATTAAATAAGCGGCAAAGAATCATACATACCAACAGTTAAAAGTACGTAATAGATCAGAAAAAAGAGTACATATTACAATACATAATGGCATCATTGCCTTAGGAATGGTCTCATCAAGTTCACATAGTTGCAACATCATAGGGAAATGAAATACTGCTGCTGTGCCTAGTTTCAATGGGCTCCATTTCTAGTAACCCACATTTGGTTGGCCCACTCATCTCTTGGCTGCCCAAGTTTGATTGTCAAATTCAATGTCATTAGGATCGTGCACGGGGTTGGCCTCCCAATCTTCCTCCTGATGGGATCGCACCATCTCAAGGAAACCCAGGGATCCGGCTTGTGGAGGATGCGGCAAGCTAAGACCAACTTAACTTGAGTCTTGTATGGATGAAAGGGCTTGTTGGAAAGAATCTTGAACCTATTCTTCAGAGAACCAAATGCTCTTTCAACAGTGACCCTCAGAGCAGAGTGCCTAAGATTGAACAACTCTCTTGGATTCTGTGGCCTCCTAACTCCATACTCACTGAGATGATACCTGGTTCCTCTATATGGAGGCGTAAAAACCAGGCTGACAAAGATATCCAAAGATCTACTAGATAGAACTTACCTATATACAAAGAAAGAATGGCGAGAGTTAGATGTGTACAACCCTACGTAACCTAGTTGGCTAGGACAATGACCATTGGGACTACAAAAATACCTAGAGGAACTCTAAGGCCATTTCTCTTTCCAAAGCATCGGAAACAATACGAAAGCATCATGAGCAGATCCATCCCAACGGCAAAGAAGAACATATGTAAACCTCAAGTCCAAGTCAACAAAGACCCAATACATTCGGGTGGTTGTATGCTTCCTCCCAAGAAAGCAGCCCTATGCCTCTCGGGAACTTTTGCTAGCACATGAGTACCATCAATGGCACCTACACAGTCCCTAAAAGAACAGAACAAAGTTATAATGGAAGGCTGTTAATTAGCAATGGAACAGGTGAAGTTAGAAACTCCAACCTTGAAGAAAGGGTTCCATCCGTTGTTGTTTTGAATTTTGGGATGCAATCGCCGTGGCGGACCCCCGATTAATTCATTCCCCGAAGGCCCCATCGCGATACAAAACTTCCCTAAAGTGCCTAACGATAGTTTCGGTGGACCTCCTCAAGGACCACTTGATAACCCTAAATCTGGTGTTGTGCCCAACAATCGCCAGAACATGGCAACATGTTCTTCAATCTCGCTATTGATTGTGTCCCCGAGGAGACCCCCTAGTGCTAAACAGGTCACAAAGCCGAAAGAATGGAGCTTTTCTCATCCTAAGAAGCTCCACACAGCCAATGTCATCATGCGTGGTGGAGGAAAGCCGATTTCTTTGCCCCTTCCCCGATCTCTAGGCGTCCAAAGGGCCATAGGATATCCCTCTCCTACGAGATGACATCCTTCCCAACCTAAGAAAAACCTGTGCACTCATGATGACAACCATTGCAAAGCACCCTAACAATCGGAGATGGCGACGCCTAAGGCCCGGATCCATGGTTCTAATCAAAGGAGGACGAAGAAAGATCAGATTTTTATGAAGAACAACCACATCTAGGCTATTGAAATGGGGCTACCAATTACTAGAATGCATAGCGGCGGTATCACAAACCCTAATCAGTTCTAAGGACCCGGCTGCATAGAGATCTTGGCCACCCATGTCCACAAAGCAATCATCGACCAAAGACCTAAAGCTCAGCTCGAAATCAACCAAAATCATGCGTTAAAACCGTGAGAAGATTCATCCGCCCACCAAGGGGGGAAGAGATCTTGAGCGTACTCAAAGGCCCACCTAAGCTACCGTGAAAGCCGGCATGAGGTTCACCGCCACTGGGCGAGACCAGGACGAGGAAGATGGCGCCGACCGGAGGGGGGAGGCGGGTTTAGAGGAGAGAGAGCAAATACCGGGATTGGGAGTGAAACAGTGGTTGGGAAACCCTAGCAGGGGCTGTGAGGCTCCCCCTTTATCCCGGTGGCTACCGATGGCCAACCGCCCAAACACGGAGCCGCCCACGCTGTTTTGAACGGAGCCTGTGCTCCACAAAAATGACCAACCCACTCGTTTTCCCGAGCCTAGCTATCCCCTGTACGGTGGGCCATCGGTGGGTTCAAGCAAAGGCCCGGCCAGTGGAGAACCAAACACCAAATTTTTTGGCCCCAGTAAGTCTGGTTTGCCTAGAACCGTGGAACCAAACAAAGCCCCTAGCTACCTACCACGACCAGCCAGTGTGGCGGAGACACCGTGCAATACGTAACGCGCTAAGACTATCCAGCGCTCATGTTTCTCTATTTACTTCCTCTATACATTCTAGTCATCAAGATTCCCTCTTTTACAAGTACTTTCTTTCGGACTCATCACTCCTTTATATCTTTACTCTATACCAACTACCATTAATAAGGCCCACTCATAATCAAGATTCCCTCTTTTTACAAAGACTTTTCTCCGCACCCATCACTCCTTTATATCTTTACTCTATACCAACTACCATTAATGAGGCTCACTCATAATTTTATCCAAATATATCCATGTGAGATCTAATTTTAAAAGATTTATTCAAACGAATTCAATGGTGCAATCGAATGTAATTTGGGTTTTTGGTTTACAAGTTATAACATTTTTAGTTACATGAATGGTGGGACCCACAGTTGCATGCCCTCCCCTCTCACCTCTCCCTCCCACGCCCAGACAACACGGTCCCGGTAAAGTACGCCGCCAGAAATATATATGCCGGGGCTCCCTTGGCTTCCCGTGTGCAACTTCAGGCTGGGCGTTCGTAAAAAAAGTCGGTTCGGTTCGGTCGGTATAAAAAAATTCGGTTTTCAGAACTTGCAAACCGATTGGTTCTATTAGAATCGTAAAACCGAGGAATTCGGTTTTGGTTTTATTTCGGTTTTTGGTTTTGCCAAAAAAAAACATATTTATTTCAGCATATGAAGGTTTTACAAAAAAAAAAAAAATCTAAGATCCGAAGGTTGCCGGCGTAGGTCGAGGAGGGGCGCGCTTGCCGCTCCTTCCCGCACACCTCCACTTGCAGCGGCTTGCACCCCCCCACCGCCGCCTCGTTGCTCGCCTCGCCGTGCCGCCTCGGCCGCTCGCCCGAAAGCCGTCGCCCGCCGCTGCTCGGCTGCTCAATCGCTCGCCGCCCGTAGCTAGCTAGGGTTTCGATTCATACTTGCTCGCAGCTCGCTCACGGGGACTGGGGAGTTGGAGTCACGCTGACGCCGGACGGGTCACGGCCCTCACGTGGAGTTGGGTCCGGGGTGACGGTGGCGTGGTGGGCTATGGGCCGACCCCGCTTGTTGGGCTAGAATTGTTGACTAATCTCGATTGAACAATGCAAGATATAGTTATTTCGGTTTTTGGGAAATCGGTTTGGTTGGACCTTAAAACCGGCTAATCAAAACCTAACAACCTAACAAAAAAAAATGAAAACCGATCCCGAACGAAAAACCGAAAAACCAAGATTTCAACCAAAAGATTGTAATAAAAAGATCGTTGGGACATAGCCCCATGGCAGGTGGAGGTGCCCAAAGTAACAAAAAGTAGAACGCGGGTTGGAAGCCTTCGCTAATCGCTTTCACACTTTGCCCAAATCTTCTATCTTTCGGGAACAAGTCCGGCTAGAAGGACCTCCGCCTCCCGGACCGGCGGAGGTCCCTTCTCCCGCAGCGGCCGGGAAGCGGAGGCAAGCGACCTCCGCTAGTGCCGCTGGGACCAGCGCCTAAGGCGGCGGAGATGGCTCGCTCCTCGGACCCCCCTTCTCCACCTCGGAAGGCACCGACGGAGGTCTCGCACGGGCTCAAATGGGGCCAGCGAAGGCCCATCGGGTGAAGGCGGTGCGAAGAAGGAGAAGTACGCTGAGGCCCCTAGAGCACCAGGGCCAAATGAAGGAATATGGGAATATTGAAGGGCAAATCAGAAATCTCATATTCCTCGCATAATGTAAACTATAAATAGGGGTTAACCTCCCTTTTTGGATGGTTGGTGAATACCAATTACGGTCATTTATTATTGAGTTTTGTTGGTATTTGCTAAGCCTACGTAAATATTTATAATTTGTATAATCCAGTAGTTTAACGGATACCGGTGAGCACCCCTGTGAGAGGGTTTTAATATCGAATCCACGGGAAACGGGTGAGGAGACTACAATCTA